>CM062817.1:668419856-668990817 GCA_031772625.1 Pinus tabuliformis
ATCCAGACTCTATAGAAGAACAAGAATCAAAAGCAGAAGAACCACATTCTCTGGTTTTGAGAAGATTGGTTTAGGAAAGAAGGCAGTGAAAAGGAATACTTCACCTAATTCCCATTCAAATTTTTCTTTGTTTATTACTAATGATGATCCTAGAAGTGTTAGGGAGGCCATGGATTTATAGGATAGAAAACTCTGGAAAAGAGACCATGGTTGAAGAAATGGTAGCCTTGGACACAAATGAGGCTTCAGATCTAGTGGATTTGCTAGCTAGAAGAAAACTCTTCTGACTTAGTTACCGGAGAATCCACAGTAAAAACCATCTTTCATTAATGTTTCAAATCCCAACTGGGATCCATCATCAGGACTTCATGAATGCTTGATAGAAGAAGAGCTCAATTGAGGGATTAAATAGTAATGAGGATATTAGGTTTTGGGTTGAGATGAATGTCGGCCTTGTCTCAATAATATTATTAATTTTTGATGAGTAAATTAATTGATTTTAATTTGTTGTAAATTATTATTATTATTTTATTACTATTGTGTTAATTATTATTCTAATTAAGTTTAATAACTTATTTTTATTTTTAATATAATGTAATATAATATAATATAATAATCTTTATTCTAAATATTTAATGATTATTAAATTAATACTACATAAAAGTATTTGAATTTAATATATGTTAGTATAATATAATATTATTAATTATAAAATAGAATGTGAATATTTAATGAATAGTAATCTTTAGTAAATTGTATTAATATTTAATATTCAATATATATGATATATGTTAGTATAATATTTATTATAAAATAGTATGTAAAATCTATATATTAATTAATAATATATATTGGTATATGATGAATAGTAATATTAGTGAATTGTATATTAAAATAACTTAAATTAATAATTATTATGATAGAATTAATTAATATTAATAATATTAGAAATCAATATTAATAATTAATAGTTGATAATTAATAACTAATTACTAATAATATCAATATTAATACTTAATAGTTGATAATTCATGTCAATACCTAATAATTAATATTAATAATTAAAATAGTAATCATAATAATTAATAATTAATAATAATTATTGATAATTTTGTTCAAGTGTTTAATTTTTAATTATTAATAAATAGTTTAATTAATTAATATATTTTTATTTTTATGAATAGTATAACTAATTAATAGCTTATGATTAATACATCATAATAATGCTTTATATTAATAGTTAATGACAAGGTAATAGCTATATCATAATTATTAATGAAATATTGTAATTAAGTACTAGTTATTATTATTATTATCCTAATTAAATGAATTTTTAGGAAGAATTTGAATGAGAAAGGAAATGTGGATAAATACAAAGCTTGGTTACTAGGAAAAGGTTATTCTCAGGTGCAAGGAATATATTTTGGTGATATTTTTTCTCCTATTGCAAAGTTAGCTTCTATTATATTTCTCTTATCTATTGCTACTAATTTTGATTTTGAGGTAGAACAAATGGATATGAAGACAATATTTCTACATGAGAATCTAGAAGAAGAGATCTACATGAAGAAACTAGAAGGCTTTCCTATGAAGGGTAAGAAAGACTTATTATGTAAGCTAAAAAAGTTCTTGTATGGGTTGAAGCAATCACCAAAGATATGGTATCGAATATTTGATACATATATATAGGGACTTGGCTTCACAAGGAGAAAAGTGCATCAATATGTGTAAATTCATTGATGATCATCATATTTATTTAGTATTGTATGTAGATGACACATTACTAATTGGAAATTACAAGAAAACTATCCAAGTGAAAGCTCAATTGTTTTCTAAATTTGATATGAAGGATTTCAATGCCTCAAATTTCATTATGGGCATGGAAATAAAAGTATATTGGGAAAAGAGGAAAATTTGGTTAAATGAAAGGAAGAATATCAAGATAATATTACAGAGGTTTAATATGCATGAAGGTAAACCAATGAATGTCCCTATTCCTATAGGTGTAAAGCTATCTATAGATCAATGTATTATACTTATACTGCATTGAACTATAATGTCAAAACTAGAATATAGTGTTAGAATTAATAAATATTTTCATTGCATTATTTACCTTTCCCACACCATTTCACTCTACCTTAAGGTCCACCCTTATCAAGTTATGGCATTAACCATATGATTTTGCACATTGTAACTTATGTAGTAGATCCTACCCTTCATGGGCACCCTAGAATATCACATGATTGCCATTTTTTCCCCTTGATGTGATAATTTTTAGGTTCATTTATCCTCTTTAGTGTCCTCCATGACACTGTCTTTGAGCCTCATGCCTGTCTTTGTCTTTTATTTCTAGCCATTTCTACCTTATAAGAGGATGCCACCCATTTTATTTTTTCTTTTTTCTTACCTATGCTCACGGTCTTTAATGTCTTACTCAATAATGTCATAAAAATACTTTATTCCCTTCTGCTCACTAACCTTGAAGCCATGTTTGACCTATTTTATTTGCATCATCCTTACTTCCATCTTGCAACCCATCACACCATTTCAAAGAATCCATTGTGACAAGTGGAATTCCATTGCTAGACACTTTGACACTACCTCATGCTTTGCTTAGGTTAATTATTTCAACCTTATAACAAGATATATAGTGTTATACCACTTGTCTCTCTAGAACGAGTTTCCTTTTGGTATTTTTTTTCATTCTTATTAAACAACTAAAATATCAAGCTTATTTCTCCATCTTTTCATGCTTGTTAAACTATTTGAAAAAATTGTTGAGTTTTTTCTACTATTTTCTTACTCGTTAGTAAAAATTAAAGCTAGAAAGTAATTTCTCTTATATTATCATGCTCGTTAAACCATGAGATAGACACATGTGTACTTTTATGTCGTTTTCAGCCTTGCTATAAAACTCACACAAAAGACATCATTCCAAGTATTATTTTACCTATTTTTCTTTATTGTTAAAACTTAATAAAAAGACACTATCGAGCTCAGTTGTTTTCTATTTTATGCTTGCTAAATTATGAAGGACATCCATTATATAAAAATGGAAAGTGAGAAGCATATTTTGTTCTATTTTTTATCATGACAGTCATTCATTGCCCTTGAACATGGTACTTCTTTTAGTCATTCTCTTATAGCTTGTCTTTGTCAACATTTAGAGCCACCCTATAAGCTTGAGTTGAGTCACTTTATTATTGAATCAATGTCTCACTTAATTGGTTACCTTTCTATTATTTGTGCTATAATGATGCTTCCTATGTCTCCATTGTGTTTGTTTGGTATTCTTCAATACATGCTACCAAGTTCACATATGTGTCATTTCATTCAATGTTCAAGGGAAGTCTTAGCAAGATTCAATCATATGCAAGTATTATTATAGCTTTTATGTCAGCCATCCCTGTGTTAGTTGCACATTATTTCTTCAGTCTCTATCATCAGAGATCTCATCTCAACATTATTTTCATGTAATTTGATGGGGGATACATTAATTCCCTCCTTCAATAGGCCTCTTACCATCAATTCCAACACCTTATCTTTGATGTAGATATAGAAATAGTCTAATAACTTGGAGCATGTAGTCCTAAATGGAAATTTTCCTCGTGATTGATTGTGATTTTATTTGATTGGCCCATGTTGATCAATTTTATGAGTGATCGACATCAACTCATTCATTCACACTTGAAAAAATTGTGCTAGGTACCTTGGGAACCATTTTCCTCATTGGTGGTCTCCCTCACATCTATTAATGGGATCCCTAAATTCCTAATATTCATACGATCTCCCTACATGCTTGATATTTTCTCATTCATTAGTAGAGTCAAACCATCGAGATGAGTCGAAGACATTGGGGCATGGGGCTACCTCACTCATGCATATTGCCTCCCCCAAGCTGTGTTGGAGAATGTATTATGTACTTTGAGGGACATCCTATGGGAATCCCTTTCATATCCACAACTCTACTGATAGTTATTGTCCCAGAGGTTTACATTGTATCATGACTAGTCCTTGATGACATGAGTCTGCAGTATGTTATGTGGGTGGCTATGCTCTATTCTCTGACTTCCAAGCATGGGTATTCCTACATCGAGGATGTACTTTATATATATGAATATACTTTTCTTAGCCTCCACAACTCGTACATTTGATGGTTCCCTCCCTTTGCCTAACTCATAGGGTTTATTGTAATGTATTTTGACCATCCGATTCTCTTCTGACCTCATACATTAGGGTACATGTTTTATAACTCAAACATTCACCCCCTTGGGTCACTAGACAAGAAAAACGTGTTGAAATTAGGATGCATAAATGAGTCTATGGAAAGATCTAGAAAACCCATAATTGGTTCCTTCAACACTCCCTTGTCACTAGCAGATATAATTGTTATGCTCAACAATGCTCCTGATGAACATGGTACTTTTTTTAGTCATTCTCTTACAGTTTGTCTTTGTCAACATTTAGAGGCACCCTATTATCTTCAGTTGAGTCACTTTATTATTGAATCAGTGTCTCACTTAATTGGTTACCTTTTTATTATTTGGGCTATAATGATGTTTCCTATGTCTCCATTGTGTTTGTTTGGTATTCTTCAATACATGCTACCAAGTTCACATATGTGTCATTTCATTCAATGTTCAAGGGAAGTCTTAGCAAGATTCAATCATATGCAAGTACTGTTATAGCTTTTATGTCAGCCATCCCTATGTTAGTTGCACATTATTTCTTCGATCTCTATCATCACAGATCTCATCTCAACATTATTTTCATGTAATTTGATGGGGGATACATTAATTCTTTCCTTCAATAGGTCTCTTCCCATCAATGCCAACACCTTATCTGGGATGTAGATATATAAATAGTCTAATAACTTGGAGCATGTAGTCCTAAATGGAAAGTTTCATCACTATTGATTGTGATTTTATTTGATTGGCCCATGTTGATCAATTTTATGAGTGATCGACATCAACTCATTCATTCACACTTGAAAAAATTGTGCTAGGTACCTTGGGAACCATTTTCCTCATTGGTGGTCTCCCTCACATCTATTAATGGGATCCCTAAATTCCCAATATTCATACGATCTCTCTGCATGCTTGATATTTTCTCATTCATTAGTAGAGTCAAACCATCAAGATGAGTCGAATACATTGGGGCATGGGGCTACCTCACTCATGCATATTGCCTCCCCCAAGCTGTGTTGGAGAATGTATTATGTACTTTAAGGGACATCCTATGGGCACTCCCTTTCATGTCCACAACTCTACTGATAGTTATTGTCCCAAAGGTTTACATTGTATCATGACTAGTCCTTGATGACATGAGTCTACAATATGTTATGTGGGTGGCTATGCTCTATTCTCTGACTTCCAACCATGGGTATTCCTACGTCGAGGATGTATTATATATATATGAATATACTTTTCTTAGTCTCCAAAACTCGTACATTTGATGGTTCCCTCCCTTTTCCTAACTCATAGGGTTTATTGTAATGTATTTTGACCATCCGATTCTCTTCTGACCTCATACATCAGGGTACATGTTTTATAACTCAAACATTCACCCCCTTGGGTTGCTAGAGAAGAAAACGTATTGAAATTAGGATGCATAAATTATTCTATGGAAAGCTCTAGAAAACCCATAATTGGTTCCTTCAACACTCCCTTATCACTAGCAGATATAATTGTTATGCTCAACAATGCTCCTAATGATCTGACAAGGCAAACTAGAAGACTAACAACACATTAGTTGTGTTACAAAGGAGAACTAGAGAGACAATGTGAATGGATAAGCACAAACAGGGTCAAGTTTTATCGCTCTCAGTGAATAAGAATGAAAGGACTAGAAATTTTCAAGAAATTGTTTAGGTTTAATTTGATCACTCCTCAGCGATATTTATAAAAGCAATATCATTCATAGATAAAAATTGGAGAGTAAACAATGCATAACGAAGTGCTGCCAAAAAATAATTCACCAACATTGTTTATATCAACATTAGGCTATAGTGAGAGGGAGACTAAGGATAAGGACTATGAAGGAGCAAGATGTACCTCTTCATTATGGTATAATATAATTATTTGATGCTTTCTCCATCATATCATTATATATTTTTTGGTTTCATACTAATACGTTTGATCTCAATTACATATTAATGCTAATATGTATTGCAGAGTGTTGGATTTGCTAAATTTATTATCTATGTGCATATCTTCAGTGAAGGAAAGTAAGGGGAATATATCTCTACTGATTCTTTCAATTTGGTTCTAAGAGACATTGAATTATGTAGATAGAAGGTGTTCCTTATTCCTTCACTTTTTCATTTCTGTATTTGCATGCATACATGTGGAATTTGCTTGGATATTTTTGGATGAGCCTTGGGAAAGAGTGTTTGAATAAAGTATTCTATCATTGTATATCTATTAACACTAATGTATGCATGCATTCATGCAAATCATTTGAAGAAATTTTGAAATGTGTTTTATTACAATTTGTATACAAACTATTTGATAAAATACCCCAAAGACATAAATCAAAAGTTGCACAATTAAGTGGCACATTTTAGCTAGTATGTTACAAGTGGAAGTAGAGCAATGTTTTTTATTTGATTTCATACAAATTGTTTGAAAAAATATATACAATAAAAATATTAATTAATTGCTTGTATACAAAGCATTTAAACAAATGTTACATGTAAGTTCTTTGACAAAATGTATGAGAGATGAAAAATAGTTTTTTGCAAGTGTGGTTAAAGTAAAATTTAGTAGGGGTATGTGATAAAGTGGTATCAGAGTTAAGGCTCAACATTAAACCTGAATGGTCTCAAGAGAATATGAAATGATATAGTTATGCATGCATGTGTATTTATATGTGTTTTATTTTGTTGTATCTATTAATATATTGATGTTGTTTACAAAATAATCTAAGTGTGATGGAACAAGATAAAATTGTAGGCTAGTATAGGCTTAAAATATATGAAGAAAAGGGAATGAGTATATTTGACATGTATTTTTCTTAAGCACTAATAATTGTGTGCTCATTTCAACACATAGAGAACTTTCCAATAACAGAAGAGAAAGATGTCTAGCATAAAAGCAAAGTTGAGTGAAAAAATTATCTCCTCTGAGGAAAAGGTGAGAGAATATGGAACATCGCCCAATCTCCTTGAAATAATTAATATCTTGAAGAAAAACCTTTGGATTTGTAAGTAATATAATAAAATATTTATTAAAGAACAAGAAATATTAGAAGAATTGAATGCAATGTTTTTGCAAAGCAATTGCAAAAGGGGCCAAATGTTGGAAATGATGGAAAAGACCCATTGTTGGCTGATAAAAGGTGTCTTTTAAAACTCCTCATTACCCCACATTAATCATCAACCCGCGCAACTCCTCTTATTTCAAGAGTGTACACAATACGTGCATGCTATAAATTAAGAGGGTAATGTTCCTTAAATTGTCATATAGATCTTTGACACAAGAGTAAATGGATGCATCTAATAAACTCAAATTGCAATTATTAAAGGAAATATGACATCTAGCTTCAAAACTTAATCCTCTACTGAAATCAAATCTTGTAGCAATTCAAGTAACAATAGCATCAGCCGAGAGCACAGTAGCAATAACTCATCTCTTCTTGGCTGGTTCCATCTAAATCATATTCAATCTCTATAAAGCAATCAAAATAGAAATAATATTAATCTGAGAGTCCAGTAGTGATAACCAAACTCTTATAGCTGATTAAATCGATGCGATTCACTATCTAGATAATTAACTCTATAATAAACATAACTCAAATCAAATGATAGTGCTATAAAGTATATAAAGAACATACACTACTTCAATACAAGGAAGTGGTAAACAGCTAATAAAGTAAACTCACATAAACAATAAAATTATCAAACCAACCAAACTTTATGAGAATCAAAAATATAACACAAGAAAGTAGTTCAATCCACTAGAGGTCAGGCCCTTAGCCCCCAATGAACACTACTGAGCTACTTCATATAATGCGAGGGAACAACAACTTCAATTATATATTAATCATCAAACTAAAGTAACGTTACAATATAGTCACATTCTCCAACAACGCGAGTCTATAATTACAATTACAATTTGAAAAATATCAGAGGTTCTGTCCCCTTTCTTCCTACAATTGCTTTCTTTTATAATCAGAAAGGGGTAAATGGTAAATTCGATCCCTCAGGATCTCCTAATCCTGAGGGATTCGCAACCAATTGCTAACTTCAGACACCTTTCCTATTTCGTTCTGATCCTTGTGATTCACCCTCAACCTTTTCTATAACTGACGCGTTCCATCCTTTGTTTGTCGGTTTATGCTGTTCCATCGTCAGGGAACAACAATTATTCTTTTTGTCGCTTTCCTGCATAAAGAAGAGTAAAAGTTAGCTAAATCGTAACTGCAAATAATTCTTTCCTTTCCTATCATAATTCCTCAATATCTTAGTGCATTAAGATATGAAAAGGATAAGAATCACGGAAAAAGGTGATGAAATTAATAGTAAATACGTATCCATTTCGTAACTCAACATACTCCCCTGCTTACCCTATTTCATGTCCTCATGAAAAGTAAGTAATTCTAATGCAGTGCAATTAAAGAGTAGGCTAGAGAAGAAGCATCAAAAATTGTTCTAAAACCATGATGTTGAGCTAGGAGCGCAAAGGCAGGCCCTTCCTTTCCTTCAGCCAATTCGTAGATAGCCTTATCACCTTCAGGAGGATACCAAATGATGGGGCTACGAAACCGACATCCTAACCAATAAGGTCCTTCTCTTAAAATAAAGTTGTTATAGGTGACAAAATGGTCCATAGCTGATTTAAAATTTCTATAATTAAATGGCTCCCTATCCTACACACTACTAGTGGAGACCATCCACCTGAGCTTGGATGCATCCAGAGAGCTTTCTTCAATGGATTGAAAATATGATACTTTGTTCTGTACAATCTCCTTATGAATAGGCCCTAAAATTTTAATCACTCCTTACCTTGTCATCAAACTCTTATGGTTGGAAAGAATTTGCAAAGGGTGTTTGGGTTCACTTCTTACCCAAAGATCCAATCCATGTTCTTGTCTTTGGAATGCATTATGAGCTTTCAACCATTTAAGTTGGTTAACTGCAAAAGAGATAAAGGCCTAGAATTGAACATCTCCCACAAAAGGGTTAGGGTTCTTTTCCACCTCATTCTCTAATACAAAATTATGCAGGTAAAATTCACAAAGAAGCCTTTGAACCTTTACACCATGTTGTTTACAACAATTTATAAAATCTTCAACTATTTTTAAATTGGTTTTCCAACTCTCGCGGATTTAATTTTCAATAGCATGCATCGTTCTAACAAAAACAAGGCATAATTGGTGGTGGGAGACCTGCATGCCAAGACATATGTGTATAATGTGTAGATGGTGTTTGTCAGACCTATGACCCTATCTAGTTTGAGCTTGATTCTCTCTATTCTCTCTTCTGCTTTTCTGTATCTGTCGAAAGTCTCACTCTCTATTGCATTCATTTCCCGAAACTGTCTCTGCAGCTCTTGATATTTTTGCTAGGAAATGGTTTCTTGTTCAGGCCATTCTAACGTGAGCCGAGTTTGTGCTAATTCTTCCTGAGGATTCAATATAATGGGGTCATTTTGTGTCATGACATCTTTGGCTTGTATGCTTGTCTGAGTGCTTATGCTATGAGAAAGGATGTTTTCTATCTGAATCTCTTTATTATGGGAGGTCCAAGCCTCTGTCTAAGTAGCCATGATATAAGAGGGTACATCCTCTATCTGAGTAGCTACGTCTACTAAAATTGCATGTTGTTCCTCTTGAATGATGACTGGTTGAGTAGGTATGGGCTCAGTTTGAGTCCCTGTAGCCCTACCTTCATATAACTCTGTTTACACAGCCACATTTACTGTCTCCTGGGTTTTGTCCGAAACTTTTCCCACCGTGATTTCATTTAATTTTCTTCTAAGCCTTTTGACCATTTTGTGTAGCTTCTACTGTTCGTTTCTTAGCTTTTTCAATTTGGCTCTATAATTTTTCGAAGGAAACACTGTTCTACTAATAGTCTCGTTAATAGTTTCTACTTCTAAATAGCCTGGTTTCTCACCCTGGCTATGTTCTAATAAGACCATGTCTCCTGATTGATTATGTCTCCTGATTGATTATCAGCTTCACGAATTATCTCTATCTCTACTTCTTCTTCTTGGGCCATGTTCTCTGTGCTTAGGCCTACCTGGCTGTTTTCCACTGGGAGCGTGTCACCAGATTAGTTCTATGCTTCCAAAATGGACTCTTCTTCTATCTCTGCTTCACGGCTTACATCTTTTGAGGGAGATAGAATTCTGGTATCGCCAGAATTCTCAGGAGATTGGGTTACTCCTAAGTTAAGATTGAGCAGGCTTTCAGACAGCATGTAAACATTCATGTTGGCCAGGACCTGGGCCAATTCGAAATCATGCAACAGATCATCTTGGGGGCTCATATTTGGTGTTGGGGAAAGTCCCAATTCGTTTCCTTGTTCATTTCCAGAATGCCCTATTCCTTCCTCAGGTTCTGATTCAGGGTTATCTTGTCCTTCTAATTCTAGCTGCAAGTATTATTCACTTACTGGGCTGGATAATTCTATGGGTTGACTGACGCTGCCTTGAGGATTTTCAGATGCTCCCAGCTTTGACCTCAACCTTTTGGATCGTTTGTGCTTGTGAGATATGTTCCTGAAAAGGGCAGTCTTCTTTCTTTTTGGAACAAGATTAGGTGCTGGCAGGGCTATACCTCCTTTGAGCATTAATATTAAATCATCCCAACTTGATTGTTGTTGGGCAAGGTTATAGCTAACTATTAACCTGATCAGACAGTGGTGGCTCACTATAGTTTCTATGTGTTGGGACTGTCTCAGCCTCTCAGCAGTGTCATGCAGTAAATAATTCAACAATGTAAGTAAATTAACATAGCACTTTCGTTTTAGAACTACTAAAATTTTGAGTTGTTGCAGCCTTACCACGTCTTTATGCCCATTGCAGGTAATGTAGTTCTGGACAATTCATGCCAATTCTCCCCATGGTTCTCCAAGAGAAGATGGTTGAATGCCTTTTCCCTTCTTGATTATCTCCTGTCCTTCATCCCTAAAAGCCTCGATAGCATCATGCAGCTTCAATCGCTTACCAGCCCATACTGGTCCTTCAGCCGGTAACCCGGATACTTCTGCTATCACAGCGTCTGATATAGTGATTTGCCTGCCTCTTACCATGGATTGTCCATTCTGTAGATTTCGTAAGAATTCGATTGCAATTTCCTCATTGGGTGGTTGAAATCTCGTAAAGTATGCTATCCATCTTACACAGGCTAAAATTTCCCTGGCTTCATCGGAAACAACTAGTATTAAAGGTTCTCGATGCACTGTTCTTCCTTCCATAATGCTTGAATTCTGCAAATGATAAGTGTAGCGGGGAAAGCACAGCGACGAATAGAGCTGAGTGATGGAACAAAAAATGGTTGTAATGGCTCTATAAGGTGATACTTTATAAACATAAATACCATTATTGAGGACTATTATAATGCCACATTCTTTGTGATAATGGAATGTCATATCTTTCTACAAAATCCAATGAGAACATGACAGCGCATGCATAAGTATACTAGAGTTCCTTGCCCCCCTTCGAAATAATAGGTCGCCTATGACCGAATGAATGAAAGATAACGTGTTGGCGGCGAAGTACAGGGGTGATGGATTGGCAAGGTACGCATATTAATGAAAGGATCATAAAGGATATTGGAGTGGTGAAATCAAGGCGTGTACCGAGAATTATCAATAAGTGATAGGATGCCGTGAGGTGATGCAATAGGAGAAGGGATAGCATACGTAGGGAATAATACTTTACCGCTGTTATTCCACTTAAAACTGTTGTGATTGATTTAAAATAGATTACTCATGCATAAAGGTTCAAGGTACGTTAGGGACATAATCTCTCCATAGAAAAGATAAAAACATAAGAAGAGGGTATTATAATAATTATTGATGTAAAATAAAGCTTCAATACCATCAGCAGAGCTTTTGTTGCCTGCAGGCATCCATAGCCTCGACAAAGTTGCTTTCTAACCCTTGGGAACCATGGTCCTCTATGTATAATTGGGGAAGTGCCTTATGATGTCCATAGTAGAGACCAATGTGCTGGCATGGTAACCAGGTGAACACATTGCCATTCACTGGGAAGTAGCGAAAGTGGTCAGGCCGGCTCGTGATGAGACCTCCTGTTTCCAAGGACTTTGTTTGTTTATGCATCCATTGGATCATATCTCTAGTGTGGTAGCCATAGTGGGAATTCCATTTCGCTCCTTCCTTATGATCATGGTAGGCTGGCTCGTGATGAGACCCCCTATCCTCCATCTGTGGAAAAAATCATAAAACTGTTAGTGAATATATATATATATATATATATATATATGATTATTATTATTATTTTTTACACTCCCCATTTTATACATTGAGGGTGGCTCAGCACTCCTTAAGAGTAGGGATAGCAAAAGAAGTTTGAACATATCGATAGAAAAAAATATACCCATAATCTTATTGATAATACACAGAGAGAGTTATATGGGAAAGGGGGGAACTAGCATGGTACAGATAATCAATCAGTTTGATTTATAGTGGAAATGAGGACAGTGAAGTGATATAGATAATTGTGTCCTTTTCTTTCGATCATCACAAAGCAATCTTGTTAAAGATGATAGTATTTAAGATATTTGCCTATTCCAATAGACTCCATACTTGTTGTCCTTAAATATGTATTGTACTTTTTATGCCATTAAGAGGATCATAAAGAGTGAACTGGGATGGTCTAGGGATGATTATGCAAGGAAGAGAAAAAGGATGTTCTCAAAAATACTCACAAAGTGTTGTTCCTTGAAGGGAATAGCAAAAGAAAAACCCACACAAAAGTGTTGTTCCTTATAGGGAACAGTAGCTGTTCCCTGTAAGGAATAGCAAAGAAAAATACACAAAAAAGTGTTGTTCCTTATAGGGAACAGCAGTTGTTCCCTGTAGGGAACAGCAAAGAAAACATACACAAAACGATGTTGTTCCCTATAGGGAACAACAAGGGGAATACACATGAAAATTGTTGTTCCTTATAGGGAACAGTAGATGTTCCCTGTAAGGAACAGCAAGGGAAATACACGCTAAAATTGATGTTCCCTATAGGGAACAGTAGCTATTCCCTATAGGTAACAGCAAGGGAAAATGCACGCTAAAATTGTTGTTCCCTATAGGAAACAACAAAGCAAAATACACATGCAAATTGTTGTTCCTTGTAAGGAACAACACTTGTTCCCTATAGGGAACAACAAAGTGAAATACACACAAAAATTGTTGTTCCCTGTAGGGAATAGCAAAGAAAAATGCACACAAAAATTGTTGTTCCATGTAGGGAACAGTAAGGGAAAATACACACGAAAATTATTGTTCCTTGTAGGGAACAATAGTTGTTCCCCATAGGGAACAACAGCTATTCCCCGTAGTGAACAACATGAGGAAATGCATGCGAAAAGTGTTGTTCCCTGTACAGAACAACAGTTGTTCCCTGCAAGGAACAACAAAGGAAAATATACATGCAAAAGTGTTGTTCCCTATAGGGAACAGCAGTTGTTCCCTGTAGGGAACAACAAAGGAAAAATAGAGAGAAACTAATAAAGAATCTACTATCCAAGCAAATCCAATCAAATAGAAAGAAAATAGAAAGGCAAATTTATCTACAGGTTTCAAAAAAAAAAATTCTTCGCTAGGCTGTTGCTGTGGAAGGGTTTCCCTCCTCAGCGAGAATTTGTATTGTGGAATCTTCACGTAACTGTTGGCAAAAGGATTCCCTTGTAAGCGGTTTGTGATAGAGGCATACTCGATGTCCATTTGATTTAAAAGAGTAGCCAGACCCATCAATGGTGGTTAATGTAAGGGTGCCATTATCGTGCACCTCTTGTATCTCGTAGGGGCCTAACCATCTAGTCTAGAGTTTGCCCGGGAAATCCTGGAACCTAGAATCATACAGAAGTGCCCAATCACCTTCATGGAAGATCTTTTTCTTGATGAGGGCATCATGCCATTTTTCTCTTTGTTGTTGGATCAGTGCAATATGTTGAAGAGCTGATAGTCAGATTTCATCCAATTCATTAATTTGATGTAGTCTGTTAATCTGTGCTTCATTCAGATCTAGGCCTACTTCTTGGGCTATCCTCAATGTCTGAATTTCAAATTCTATTGGGAAGATAGGTTCTTTGCCAAACACTAGCTAATATGGGGAGTATCCTGTGGTATTCCTCCAAGTCATGTGATATGCCCACAGGGATTTTGGCAATCGAGTAGCCCAGTCACGTCTATGTGAGGCGATTGCCTTTGTTAGTATAGCCTCGATTACTTTGTTGGTACTTTCTACCTGTTCGTTTGCCTGCGGGTGGTATGGAGATGTGATTATATGCATAATATGATGATTTCTTAATGTAGCAGTGATCTTATGGCCTACAAATTGTGGCACTCCATCCATGATTATTTCTCTAGGCAAGCCATACCAAACGAAAATTTGGAAAAGAAAGTGGATTACTGTGTCCTCTGTTGCCCTTGCTAATGCTTCTGCCTCCACCCATTTAGTCAAATATATGTCTTTTTATTAGATGATGGGTTTATTGGGCCAATGAAATCTAATGCCCATCGTTCAAAAGGTTCAATGGCTAGCTGTGGATGCAGGGGAATCTCGTCAGACTGGCCAGGGCAACCCATTCTTCGGCAGCTATCGCGTGCCCGGACAAACTCCTTGGTGTCCTTAAAAATGGTGGGCCAATAATAGTCCATCTGTAAGAATTTATGCCCAATCCTGCAGTCTGCAAAATTTCCACCACAAGGTCCATCGTGGCAAGCTTTTAGGATGTCGAAGATTTCTTCCCTGACACACCTTCGAATATGCATATCGACTCCTGTGTGAAAAAGGTATCCTCCAATCTTGGAGAATCGAGTGCTACGTTGTACTATTAGTTTTCTTTCACTTGGTGTCAGGTGCTTGGGTAATTTTCCCACTGCTAGGTAATTCGCGACATCCGCGTACCACAGTGTTTTCACGGTCACAGCAAATAGGTGCTTATCAGGGAACTAGTCTTCTACTGCTGCCGAGTCATCTGTCTTTGGCACATGTCTGCCACCAGATTTTCCTTTCCTAGTCGATATTTGATTTTTATGTCGAATTCCTGCAAAAGGATTAACCATCATGTCACTCTTCCATTTGTAACAGGTTTATTAACTAAATATTTGATAGCAAAGTGATCAGTATACAAAACCACAGGGTATCCTATTATATAGTGTCTGAATTTCTTAATAGCATAGATTATAGCTAAAAATTCTTTCTCGGTCACAGTGTAATTCAACTCAGTAGGAGTTAAAATTTTGTTGATGTAGTATATTGCATAAAGTTTCTTATCTTCCTCTTGGCCAAGAATTGCTCCAATGGCCACATCTGATGCATCGAATGAAATCTGAAATGGTAAATCCTAGTTCGGGCCCTATAATATTGGGGCTGTTGATGCTAGCCATTTTAACTCTTGAAAGGCAATGTCACATTTGTCACTCCATAAAAAATCGATATTTCTTGTCAAAGCATATAATGGTGCAACAATTTGGGAGAAGTTCTTTATAAATCTTCGATAATATCCAGAAAATCCCAAAAAACTACGTACCTCAGTTTGTGTGCAGGGGGTAGGTATTAAGAGGATTATCTGAATTTTTGTTAGATCTGCCTAAATTCCAGCTACTGAGATGTAGTGACTGAGGATGAGGCCCTTGATCATCATCATGTGGCATTTTTCATGGCTTAAGCAGAGTCTGGTAGCAATGCATCTTTGCAGGACTTTCTCCAGCATCTGTAATGCCGGCTCGAAGTCATCTCCATAGGGTGTAAAATCATCCATGTACACCTCGAGTCCCTCATTTATCAAGTCTACAAAAATGCTGAGTATGGCTCTCTAAAATGTGGCAGGTGCATTACACAGTCCAAAAGGTAATACCTTGATTTCATATTCGCACTATGAGTGACATTAGTTGAAGATTTATTAAACTAGAGTATTACAGACTCATGTGATGGTGTGTGTTCTGTGTTATTGAAACAACGGATCGATCAGATTGCCAATACACAGACAATAAAATGGAAATACATCAGAGAAATACAGTAAGCAACACAAAGACACAAACACTTTTAATAAGGAGTTCACCCTATTCTCCAGGGCTATGTCTCTGGTCCAGCTTCAGTGGCAGCCTCATTTTATTGTGTCTTTAAGTAGAGAATTTACAATACAAGGACTCAATGTGAATTCACCTGAGGCAAGTTTTTGCTTGGCAGGGTGGTTCTTGGATTCCCCAAGCCATTGGAGTACACAGACTCTTCTTCTTCCTACCAGCTCTGTGACCTTTTGGTCTACAGTGGAAAGAGTCAAATGTGATGCTCAGTCCAGAAAGATTCCTCTATGGGAAGGCTTGAATCTTCAAGATCTTTGGTGCTCGACGTTGCCTATGGTCAGCTCAGCCCTCTGTCTCTTGTGCTTAGCTTTACTGTTCTCTGTGTTCAGTCCTCCTCTCAAAGTTCACTGTTCACTGTCTCTCTTGGTCACTTAGACTCTTCTCAACTCTGACTCCAACTCTCACTGATTCAACCATCTATGTTCATGGCTTTAGCCATTCGATCCCTATGCCTGTTTGGTTCCTCTTTTGCCTGTGCCTATTCACCTTCTGCAACTGCGCTTGGAGTTCCCTGTGTTCGGCGTCATCATGAACGCTCAGGGAGTGGCCATTTGTCCTCCTCTAAATGCGGCCAGCACACTTCATCGGTTCGTTTCTTCATTTATGCCGTGGATGCATTCTTCCTCCACCATGGCGGTCAAATGGATTCCAAATCTCTTCAAACGCAGCTTAATTCCCTGTCGATTCCACTTCTTTCCATCGGGTCCAATCTCAGTCGTCCGATCCGAGCCCTCCAAATCCGATGTCATACGCATGTTTCGTGCGGTTGACTTGCTCAACCGATAGCACGCGATCAACGATGGTTTTCTCTCACTTTCGCCTACCACACATCGATCGTTGTATGAAATCGCTCCGCTCCTGTCCAAAATGTCTTACCGTTCACAGGCGCTCCGATCAATACCACCGGGTTTCTAGTGCATGGGTCCCACCTTTGTACATTAGCATTTTTCTCTTTTTCTGCCCACATTTCCCTGGCTCCCGATGTGACCGAGTGCTCGAGCTTCCCGTTCAAGGCCCTATTCGCCTAGTGATGTGCGATTAGTGCTAAGAACTAATTGTGCATCAAAAACCTCATCCTTTTCCCATTCCGGTGCTCCCAGGGGCTACTTTGGCCTCCTGTGCAATCTCCATAGGCCTCAGTCAGTGCGATTTGACCAAGGTCCTCGTCGTTATATGTCGGCTGCCATGGCCACTAGTTCAGGGTGTTTTTGATACTGTTTTGGATTTCTTTAGAGATTTTTTCGATCTGATTCAGTCATGGTTCTCGACAGTCTTTCTATGGATTCAATTCGGATCACAGCCTCCCTATTGAAAAGATTTTGGACCACCAAAACTTGGTTTTCAAGCATCGACTAAGTGAGGATACTGTTTCTTCACTTGTCCAATCTCAATCCACTTTGCACTGCTCGGCTTTGAACCTTTGAGCCCAATCCTGAGGTACTCAACTTCTCCCCTGCGCGTTGTCCTCACCTTCCTGTCTAGCACTGTGTCTTCCTACAACTCATTGAGGTATTCATGTAGCAGGTCATCAATAGAAGGAAATTGACTTTGCTCTTCAGGGTTCTCAATCATTGAAGGTTCAAACATTCTCAAAGATTCTACATTTCCTACTGAGTAGATGTGCATGTAAGCTGGTAGATCAAGGTGAAAAGAATTTTCACCAATCTTCTCAAGTACTCTAAAAGGTCCCTACCTGACAGGCTTTAGCTTTTTACCTTCACCTTGCATCCTGTCCTTGCCGATATACAGCCAGACCTGGTCTCCAACATGAAAACTATGCTCCATCCGATGCTTATCATGCCTAGCCTTGTACTTGGCCTGGCTCTTTTCCAGTTGTTCTTGTACTACCTAATGGATCTCCTAGATCTGTTCAATGAACCTAGTTGCCTTGTCCACATCATTGTGTCCATCAACCATGGTATCTTTACCAAAGACAAAATCCAAAGGAGACCTTGGTGTGAAACCAAAGCAAGTCTCAAAAGGAGATCTCTATGTAGAAGAGTGTTTGGCTCTGTTGTAAGCATGTTGCACATAACACAAGTGTTCATCCCAAAGCTTAGGATGTTTACTGCAATAACCTCTCAGTAACTAGATCACAGTCCTATTTACTACTTCTGTCTGGCCATCTATTTGTGGATGAAAAGTTGTGCTTTTCTTTAACTTGGTGTCCATCAGTTCCCACAGACTAGACCAAAACTTCCCCACAAATCAGGTGTCTCGATCAGATACAATGGAAGTGGGTAATCCAAAATGAACCCATACATGTTCAAAGAACAATTTTGCAGTCTGTTCAGCTGTGATCTGTTTACTACAAGGTATCAAAATGCACATTTTGCTGAACCTATCCACAACAACATATAGATAATCATGACCTTTCCTAGAATTAGGTAGTCCTCCAACAAAATCCATGGAAACACTTTCCCAAGGGTGAGATGGAACTGGCAATGGAGTGTACAAGCCTATTTTTCTATTGTTGGGCTTGCTTTTAGCACACATAGCACACCCTCTTACATATCTAGAAATTGTCTCATTCATTTTCGGCCAATAGTAGAATCTTTGCAGTTGTGCAACTGTTTTGCCTACCCCAAAGTGACCTAATATCAGAGAAGCATGTGCTTCCCTAATTCTCTTTATCCTCTCAATTTGTGGAATGCAGAGTTTCCCATAATGGTATAAGAGTTGGTCCTTTATATGATAGTCCAATTCTTCTACTCTTTTGCCTTGACTCAAAGTTGCATATACATCTTTAAAATCCATATCTTAAGCATATTGTTCTATGTAGCTTTCATGTAGCATAGAATTATGCTTAAGTATGGTAGATGCATTTATAATGGGTCTAGATAACATGTCTGCAACCTTGTTATGTATGCCCTTTTTATATCTAATGACTAAGTGAAACTGTTGTAGAAAACCCATCCATCTGTAATGTATTGATTGTTGCAACTTATTTTGGGAGTGTAGATATTGAAGTGGTTGATGATCAATATGTATTATTGTCTCTTTGCCCATTAAGTAATGTTTCCACTTTTTCACACTATGAACTAATGCATACAATTCTTTATCATATGTAGGATAATTAACTACTGCAGGATTAAAAGTCTCAGAATGATAACATATGGGTTTGTCGTGATGTGTCAACACTGCTCCCATGGCATAGTCACTGGCATCGGTTTGGATCTCAAATGGTCTTTGTAAATCTGGCAGTGCTAGTATAGGTGTTGTACTTATTTTTTCTTTCAAGGTGTCGAAGGCTTTCTGTTGTTTGCCTCCCCACTGAAACACCTTATTCAATCTTGTTAAAGCATGTAAGGGAGTTGCAATCGAGGACAAGTTAGAAATGAACTTCCTCCAATATTGTGCTACTCCTAAGAAGCTTCTCACTTCTGTTGCAGACCTAGGTTTAGGCCAGTTGAAAATGACTGCCACTTTAGAGGGATCTATTTTCAATTCACCTCCCCCTACTATATGACGCAAGTAGTTTAGAGATGTTTTGCCAAATTCACATTTTGAGAGTTTAACATAAAGTTTTTCTCTTTTCAAAACATCTAATGTTTGCTTAACATGCTTTAAATGTTTTTCCCACGTTTTACTAAAAATCAGAATGTCATCCAGATACACAATAACAAAATCATCAAGAAAAGGTATGAGTACATCATTCATTAATCTCGTGAAAGTAGTAGCAGCATTAGTTAAGCCAAAAGGCATAACTAGCCATTCATACAATCCCTGCTTTGTTTTGAAAGCAGTCTTCCATGCATCTTGCTTTGCAACTCTGACCTGATGGTATCCACTATGCAAATCCAGCTTGGTGAAGTAAACAACTTCCTTTAAATGATCTAGGAGATCATCTATGCGAGGAATGGGATAACGATTTTTTATTGTTATCTTATTCAGTGCTCGGTAATCTATGCACATTCTCCACGAGCCATCTTTCTTTCTCACCAAAACGATTGGTGATCCACATGGTGATGTGTTAGGCCTGATAAAGCCCTTCTCAAGCAACTCCTGCACTTGCTTCTTCATTTCAACATTCTCTAAAGCAGACAACCTGTACATCCCAATGTTAGGCAAGGGAACATCTTGCTGCAAAATAATATTAAGTACTATTCCCTTTTTGGGTGGCAGACCTTTAGGTTCTTGAAACAAGACATCATACTCTGAAACAACATTTTCTATATCAGCTTGCTGTTCAACATTACAACCCTCAAATACATTGGTTTTATCAAGTTTCTTTTCCTTTACAACCATCAGTAAGAATTGTTTGCATGAATTAATCATTCTTTTCATCTATCTCGAGTTTATGAGAGTATAATTATTCTTGATCTTATGAGCTCTTACAAAGTATTCAATTCCATCTTTAACCAGTAGATACTTGTTCTCAACTCTATAGAAAATAGCCTTTGTATCATACAAGTAAGGACTTCCTAAAACAATTCCACATATATCCAAAGGAATTATGTCTAACTCAGCCTCATCTACAAATGTTGACCCAAAAGAAAACTTGAGTTTGCACTGTCTAGTCACTTGTAGTTGTGCTTTATCATTCAACCATCCTAATGGGTATGGTTTCTTATGAGGTGTAGTTGATAATCCCAATTTCTTTACAATTGCTTCATAAATCAAATTTACTTGAGAGCCACTATCAAACAAAGTATCAATTTTTTGATTTTTGAAAATAACTCGAATATGGAAAATCTCAAGTCTTTTTCTCTCATTTTCTTCATCAATAACAGATTGAGAAGAATTACTAGTAGATACTTTAGAATTCTTACATTTTATACCTGTGGTTGCTATAGTTGTTTCATCTCCCAAGTCTGACCCCAAATCTCTCTAAATAGCTGCAGTTGTCTTCTTCTTCTTGCCCTCAGACTTCTTAGGTCTTAGCTTTGGATGTAGAATCCAACAATGCTCATCATCATGCCCCTCCTTTTTACAGTGAGTGCATGAAGCTTTGGTTTTCTGTGCAGTGTTAGCCTTCCTTGCTTTCCACTTCTTTTTTCTTCTCTCCTTTCTCTTGCTTACAGTGGGTTGGGATGGTCCCCCAACTTCTAGATTGCCATTCTTTCCTCTAGCCTCTAGATGAGTAGCTTGTACAGATACCTCATCTATACTAGTGGGATTAAACATGAGGATGGTATGCCTCATGTAGCTATGTAGACCACCAATGTACTTCAAAAGAGTCTCTGGTCAGTCTAATGAGATACCCAACATCAATGCTCTCTTTCTGAACTCTTGAGTATACCCTTGTACACTTTGCCCCTTCAACTGCCGAAGAGTTTGCCAACTCAACATGGCTTGTTGCATGTAGGCCAATGGATAGAACTGGTTTTTGATTGCAGAAACAAAGTCACCCCAGACAGAGATGGTCTTGCCATGTCTTTTCATGTCACCTTGGGTTCTACCTTCCCACCAAACCAAGGCAATGCCTCCTAGGCATAGGCTTGCCAGCTGAATCTTACTCTTGTCTGAGTTTATGTTTTGTACCCTGCAATACACATCAATTTGTCTAATCCAATTGTCCAATTTCAGCATTCAGCTCTCCATCATATATAGGAAAATCAAATTTAAAATCTAACTTAATCAAAGATGCTTTCTTATTATGTACAGGGCTATTAGGAGGTGTGAGAAAGTTTTCATATTTCCCCTTTCCTTTGGAGTTGTCATGGAAGTGAGACTCATCTTCTTCTTTCTCTTGCTTAGAGCCTGATGCATCTTCCACCTTTTTCTTTCTAAAGTCTCTGTACATTTCTTCAACCATAGACTTTATAGCTAGGAAACTCTCTATGAATTGAGGTTCTAGCCCCATAGAACTTTCTTCTGACATGGTCTTTCGAGGATAGACTCTCCCAATTTCAGGATGAGTTTCCACCAACTCTCCTTCTCCTAATTTGATCTTTGATCTTTGGAGCATTCACAGCTATACCAACACAAGCTTGTCTAACCTTACAGCCTAGAGCTCTGATACCACTTGATTTGATATTCACCCTATGAGTGACATCAGTTGAAGATTTATTAAACTAGAGTATTACAAACTCATGTGCTGGTGTGTGTTATGTGTTATTGAAACAACGGATCGATCAGATTGCCAATACACAGACAATAAAATGGAAAGACAACAAAGAAATATAGTAAGAAACACAAAGACACAAACACTTTTAATAAGGAGTTCACCCTATTCTCCAGGGCTACGTCTCCAGTCCAGCTTTAGTGGTGGCCTTATTTTATTGTGTCTTTAAGCAGAGAATTTACAATACAGGGACTCAATGTGAGTTCACCTGAAGCAGGTTTTTGCTTGGTAGGGTGGTTCTTGGATTCCCCAAGCCACTGTAGTACGCAGACTCTTCTTCTTCCTACCAGCTTTGTGACCTTTTGGTCTACAGTGGAAAGAGCCAAATGTGATGCTCAGTCCAGACAAATTCCTCTATGGGAGGGCTTGAATCTTCAAGCTCTCTAATGCTCGATGCCACCTATGGTCAACTCGGCCCTCTGTCTCTTCTACTTAGATTTACTATTCTCTGCGTTCAGTCCTCCTCTCAGGGTTCACTATTCACTGTCTCTCTTGGTCACTTGGACTCTTCTCAACTCTGACTCCAACTCTCACTGATTCGACTATCTCAGTTCATGGCTTTAGCCATTCGATCCCTATGCCTGTTCAGTTCCTCTTCTGCCTGTGTCAATTCACCTTCTGCAGCTACGCTTCGAGTTCCCTATGTTCGGTGTCATCATGAATGCTCAGCGAGTGGCCACTTGTCCTCCTCTAAATGGCCCCAGCACGCTTCATTGGTTCGTTTCTTTAGTTACGCCATGGATGCATTCTTCCTCCATCGTGGCGGTCAAAATGATTCCAAATCTCTTCAAATGCAGCTTAATTCCCTTTCGATTCTACTTCTTTCCATCAGGTGCAATCTCAGCCATCTAATCTAAGCCCTTCAGATCTGAAGTCATATGCATGTTTCACGTGGTTGACTTGCTCGATCGATAGCATGCAATCAATGACAGTTTTCTCTCACCTCCGCCTGCCACGCATCGATCGGTGTATGGAATCACTCCACTCCTATCCAAAACCTCTTACCATTCACAAGCGCCCGAATCAATACTATCAGTTTTTATAATGCGCAGGTCCTGCCTTCGTACATTAGCATTTTTTTCTTTTTCCACCCATGGTTTCCTGGCTCCCGATGTGACTGAGTGCTCGGGCTTCCCCTTGAGGGCTAATCGTGCATCAAAAACCTCATCCTTTTCCCATTCCAGGGTTCCCAGGGTCTACCTTGGCCTCTTGCACAGTCTCCATGGGCCTTAGTCAGCGCGCTTTGACTGAGGTCCTCGTCGTTCCACGTCGGCTGCCATGGCTACCGGTTCAGGGTGTTTTTGATACTATTTTGGATTTCTTTAGAGATTTGTTCGACTTGATTCAGTCATGGTTCTTGACAATCTTTCTATGGATCCAATTCGGATCATACCCTGTAAGAAAACATCCCCTAGGGGCAGGTGAAGGTAGTCTTATCCTGGTCTTCAGGGGAAATTTGGATTTGGTTGTAGCCACTGAAGCCATCTAGGAAAGAGAAGAATTTTTTTCTTGCCATTGTGTCTAAAACCTGGTCAATGAATGGAAGGGTAAAATGATATTTTTGCGTTGCTTTATTCAGCTCTCTGTAATTGACACATATACACAACTTCCCATTCTTTTTAGGAACCAAAACTAATGGAGAAACCCATTTGCTATCAAATATAGGATATATGAAATTTGCATATAACATTTTTTTGTAGTTCATCTTTAACAACATCTTTTAGGTGAGGGTTTAACCTTTGTTGAGGTTGTTGAATGGGTCTCGCATCTTTCTTAGTATAGATGCGGTGCATACATAATTGGGGACAAATCCCTTTCATATCTGAGTAATCCCAAGCGAAAGCCTCTTTATATTTTCTAAGAAGTTGAATAAGCCTCTACTGCTGGTCATCAGTCAGGTTTTTGTTAATGTTTAGGACTTTCCTTGGCTCAATTTCAATGGGTTTGCTGTTATAAATAGTCATTGTTGGTATTGTTTGGTCATTGATATCTTTTAAGGGATCTTATTTAATTTCATTATCCAGGGCTGCTTCAATCATGTGGCATTTTAGATTAGATACAGCATCTGGGTGGTTAATGTAAGTGTCAATAAAGTCATCTTCTGTTTGATTCTTAAATTCAAGAGCATCTACTATAGTTAGTGGTGATAGAATATTTTCAGTTAAATATGTTACAGGTTGTTTCCTAGCTTTTATTATTGTTAGGCTTAGCTAAGCTAGAGGATATAAAGCTAGATTCTTCACATTACTTCCTCTTTCTATAGTCATACTACCTATTTGACAACTTGTATAAGCATCTGCAGTCGCTAACCAAGGTGTTCCTAGAATTAGGGGATGTCCATCTAGCTGGTTTCTAGGATTAATAATCAAGAAATCTACTGGGTATTCCTAAGAATCTACAGACACCATTACATACTGTAATGTCCCTTCTGGTTTGACAACTGATTAGTCAGCAAGTTCCAGCAAGGTCATAGCTGGATCGAAGGCTTTGATGCCAAGTTTTTGACAAGTTGTTGTTGTGAGAATATTAATGGTTGCCCCTAGATTGACTAATGCATTAGGAAAGGAACATCCATTTATTTGTACTGTGACTATATGGTTTCTTAGGTCCTCATATTTCATTGGTGTTTCTCTGCCTGATAATAAATCAAACAAAGTTCTGACTACGTGGACAGTTGGTGTTGTTTTTATTTTCCTGGTAGGCTTTTGGGTACACAGTTCCTTAATGGTTTTTGCATAAATTGGAATGTCCTAAATAGCCTAGAGGAGGGGTATTTTTATAGAAATATTTTTTAATTCTCCCAATAGATCGAAATCGCAATATTTGATTGGGTGGGGTATAATCAATATTTTTGGGAATGGTGGAGAAGAGGTAATGGTTTGATCATGGCTCTTCTATTTAACTGTATTCTTCGTTTGAGGTGTTTGTTCTATAGGTAATGGTTCTTCTAATTGTATATTTTTATCACCCTCTGACTCAATTATCCGTCCAGACCTCAATTTGAGTTCATTACACTCTCTCAACTCAGTTTCCAGCTCCAACCCTTCAATAATTTGTACCGACTAGACTGGTCTATTGTTGGGATTCGAGTTGGGCTGGGCTGGGAGCTGTGGTCGTAGATTGGGTTGAGGATTCTGCTGCAATGTGTAAGGTGCTGGTAGTGTAGGTTGAGGTAGGGGGATTGTTCCTGCTGTTGGAAATAATACTGAGAGGGGGGGTGAATCAGTATTATCAGATCAATCAAACCTTTTCAATGCTCAGAAACATATACGCTACTTCAGTTAAGTAAAACAGCGTGTACACGCTACTGTGACTAAATAAAACAGCGTATAAGCAGAAAACTCATAACTTAGTTAGCTTATTCTTCAGTTAAGTTCATCAGGACATTATTCAGTACATTAACAGTAAGCAGATGCAGTATAACAGAACGGATCAAAAGTCACACACATGAACACCAAGATATAAGGTGGAAACCCAATGTGGGTGAAAACCACCTGCTGCAAGTTATCTCTATCTTTCTTTAAGAAACTTCAGTTTACAATCTTTTGTACTGGTGCAGCCTTATACCAGTACGCAGGCTACAACCTGCAGAAGGCTACAACCTTCTCTCGTTCTCCAAACTTCCTTGGAAGGGAGCTCCAACCCCCTTTGTTCTTGTACTAGCCAAGATACTAGTACGTAGGTGCTGACCTACAATCTTCTTTTCTTCAGGTATCACCTTTCATACATTTTCAGACTTGAATAATCCTGAAGCACAACATTACAATCTGAAGACCACAATTCATTCAATTTCCACAACAGATCATTGAAGCATAAAACAACCAAACTCTGAATCACTGAACCACTGAACCCTGTCAATCACCAGTTATCAGAACACAGAGCAGACTACAGAACTCTGCAATAACTGTCAGACCCCACTGTAAACCCAAAAACAAGCTTCAAAAGATATACGCTACTTCAAGGAGCCAAACCCGCGTATACACGCTCTTTTACCGAAGCCAACCTGCGTACAGATCTAAAAATAAACTTTCTCAATTTGCAGCTGTACCAGACATTAGTTAGACCCAGAACATAGCATTGCGACAATATGCAGATCTAGAAATAAGCATAATCAACCATATCATGATAGTGCATTTCAAACA
Source organism: Pinus tabuliformis (assembly GCA_031772625.1). Classification (NCBI taxonomy): domain Eukaryota; kingdom Viridiplantae; phylum Streptophyta; class Pinopsida; order Pinales; family Pinaceae; genus Pinus; species Pinus tabuliformis. The sequence continues at coordinate 668,446,342 of CM062817.1, forward strand.
ATTAGATCCCGATCAATCCTTAGATCTAGTCTTCCATCAACCAATGTGATCTCTCCTTGGCTTAGATCAAGCAACCCAGCACCTGCAAATCAGATCTCTTTCACTCTTAGATATTCAAGCCCTTGTCGAAAGATGATGTTGCCTAATGATCTTCTTCTCCTTATATAGTCTTAGGCCTAGCTCAATACCAAGAGCCAAAACCATAGTAACACAATACCATCAACTTCAAAACTAGGGATCGACACGCCCGTCGAGACACAATGGTCCGAAATCATAGGCACAACTTCCAAGGACTAACCACCATGGACCAAAGGAACCTTTCCACATACACGCGCTTTTTATGAATCGAACTAGCGTGTACACGCGACTTGGGCTTAACGAAACGGCGTGTATGAGCTTCCTTGGCATGCTGTACTGAGATCTGTCTTCTGATTAAGATGCCATCACTTGTACCAACCTCTGAGCACTTGTACCATCCTCTGAGTGAGTTGCCATCAAGGACAACACTTGAATCATAATGCCAACAATCTCCCCCTTTGGACTTGATGGCAACCACCACACCAAGTCACTCTCCCCCTTTGACATCAAGAGCAAAGGGCTGTGCTCCCCCTGAGGACATGCTGATACCTCTGCTTGGCTGTGCTGACTCGTGCTCCCCCTGACAGTAGGCCAGATTTGAAAAAGATGTTCTTCAACAAGAGCCAAGATTTATACACCATAAGGGACCTTCCTATCACCAAAAGACTCAATACATACATCCATACTCCCTACCAAGAGGGGACATATCAGAAACAACCAATTATATTACAGCATTCATCCCAGGCATAGTGGGGAAACCAACATAGGCCGTTACATGACCTTGACACCATAAAAGAGATATGACAAGAGAGATACATGACATAGAGACAACAGATCTAGACTAAGACTTAGGAAAGACACCAGCAACATCTGATAAACATCTTGTTAGATCAGCAACCAGAATTTCTTTCTGAGCTCCTTCTCCTGAAACCAACAACCAAAACATCTGAATGCCAACAATGCTTTATGAGACTTTTGAGCTGCTCCCCCTGAACCTGTGCCTGTTGCACTCCCTGAAACTGTGCCTGAAGAATTCTGACATTCCTATTGCTTTTCAGAACTTCAGAGTTTTCCCTTGCTGTTCAGAACTTCATATACGCGTTTTATCCTGTATAAAACAGCGTATGTACGCGGATATTCTTTCTGCAACAAGCGTCCAGCATACACGCGACTTACCCAACATAAATCCGCGTGTATACGCTCATATCCCTTCCGTAACCTGCGTATACCAACTTTTCTGTAGAACAAACAATCTTCAACAACAGGATGAAGCATCAACTACTCCCAGCTTTTGTCTGAGATATTCAAAAGTTTCCCTGGGCAGTGGTTTTGTGAGAATATCAGCAACTTGCTCCTTAGAAGGAACATACTCCAACTTGACCTTCTGCTCAAGCACTTGTTCCCGAAGAAAATGGTACTTGATTGGTATGTGCTTGGTCTTTGAGTGCATGACAGGATTCTTTGAAATGCTGATTGCACTTGTATTATCACATAAGATAGAGACAGGTGGAGTGCAAGTGATTTGAAAGTCCTGCAAGGTCTGCATCATCCAAAGAAGTTGTGTGCAACAAGATGCTGCAGCCACATATTCTGCTTCAGCTGTAGATAAGGCAATCGAACTTTGTTTCTTGCTGAACCAAGATACTAATCTAGAACCCATGAAGAAAGCACCTCCACTTGTGCTTTTCCTATCATCCACACTTCCAGCCCAATCTGCATCTGTGTAAGCATGAAGAGTGAGATCAGTATTTCTAGGATACCATAAGCCATAGTTTTGGGTCCCTTGAAGATATTTGAAGATTCTTTTGACTGCCTGAAGATGAGTTTCCTTTGGGTTGGCTTGAAATCTTCCAACCATTCCTACTGCATGTGTAATATCTGGTCGAGTACCTGTCAAATAAAGCAAACTCCCAATCATGGATCTATAAGTGGGTTGGTGAACTGCTGCTGATTCATCATTTGCACTGAGGCTGCATCCTGTAACCATGGGTGTACATACTGGTTTTGACTCTTCCATGCCATACTTCTTCAAGATCTGCTTGAGGTATTTGGTTTGAGACAAGAAGATACCTCCTTCATTTTGTTGGATTTGCAATCCAAGAAAATATGTCAATTCTCCAAGAAGTGACATTTCGAATTCTTTCTGCATAACCAAGGCAAAGTTTTGACTCATGGTCTCTTCATTGCTGCCAAAAATAATATCATCTACATAAACAACAAGGATTAGCAATTTGTTATTTTCAACTTTTATATAGAGATTGCTATCTGCTGATCCTTTTGAAAAGCCTTGTTGGTGAAGATATTTGTCCAAGCGATAGTACCAAGCCCTTGGAGCTTGTTTGAGCCCATAGAGTGCCTTTTTCAATCTGCATACAAGGTTTGGATCATTTCCAAGAATGAACCCATCTGGCTGCTCAATATATACTTCTTCTTCTAAGTCTCCATTTAGGAAGGCTGATTTCACGTCCATTTGAAATACCTTGAAGTTTTGAAAGCTTGAGAGAGCAAGGAACATTCGGATGGCCTCTAGTCTTGCCACAGGAGCAAAGGTCTCTTCAAAATCTATTCCTTCTTGCTGTGCATACCCTTTACAAACAAGTCTGGCCTTGTTTCTAATTACTTCTCCATTTTCATTTAACTTATTCTTGAAGACCCATTTTGTTCCTATTACATTCTTATCTTTTGGTCTAGGAACTAATTCCCAAGTGTTGTTCCTTTCGATTTGCTCAAGTTCTTCATCCATTGCTTTGACCCAACATTCATCTTTGCATGCTTCTTTCACATTTTGTGGTTCAATGGAGGAGAGTAGAGCCAAGTAGCTTGAAGCTTCTGCAAGTGTCCTTCTTGTTTGTACTCCTGCTTCTTTCTGCCCCACAATCTGAGTTTCTGGATGATTCTTTTGGACATATCTGGATGGAGTCTTCTCTTCTATTCTTGTCTGCTCCTCTGGTTCTTCTTGAGATTCTTCTTCTTCTTGAGGTTCTTCTTCTTCATCATTTCGCCTTTGAGAGTAACCTTCATCTTCTTCAATGTCTTCATGATGAACTTGCCTAGGAATATATCCCTTCTCATCAACCACTATATCAATACTGTCAACAATTCTGCCAAGTCTTTTATTGTAGCACTTGTATGCTTTGCTATGTGGAGAATAACCAAGAAGAATGCCCTCATCTGCTCTAGGTTCAAGTTTGCCAAGTTGCTCATCAGTATTCTTAATATAACATTTGCTCCCAAAGATTTTGAAATGCTTCACGGAAGGAGTTTTACCACTCCAAAGCTCATGAGGTGTTTGAGTGCTGTTTACTCGGACATTTGTTTTGTTAAGAATGATAACAGCAGCATGTGCAGCTTCACCCCAGAAGGTTGCAGGAGTACCTGATTCATCGAGCATAGCACGAGCCATTTGTTGGATAGTTCTGTTCATTCTTTCCACAACCCCATTTTGCTGAGGAGTTCTAGCTGTAGAGAATTCTCTTCTTATCCCATGTTCATCGCAGAAATCGAAAAATTCATTTGATGTGAACTCCCCACCTCTGTCAGATCTGAGGCACTTAATTTTGTGTCCTGATTCATTTTCAGCCAATGCTTTGAAGGATTTGAATTTTTCGAATGCTTCATCTTTGTGCTTCATAAGCCCTAACCAAACAAACCTTGAGAAATCATCAATGAATAATATCAGATATTCTTCTCCTCGAGGTGTCCTTTTCCTAAATGGACCACATACATCTGTATGGACTAGCTCAAGAGGCAAGCTAGCTGATCCTTCCTTTTCTGGAAAGTTAGTTCTGGTTTGCTTTCCAAACTGACAAGATTTGCATATAGTGTTGTCTGGAATTTTGATATCTGGAAGATCGCGAACTGCCTGATATTTGCATGCTTTTCTTATTTGTGAGAAGCTTAGATGTCCCAACCTTCGATGCCATAGCCAGTGCTCTTCATCCTTGCTAAGATAGCATTGTTGTTGTCCTTCTTCAAATATGTACAGATTATTTGGAGTTCTTTTGCCTTTGAGAACTGTTTTACCTGTATCAAGATCACGAACAAGACATCCATTCGATCTGAAAATAACCTCGGTTTTTTGATCACACATCTGACTGACACTTAGAAGATTATGCTTCAATCCATCAACATACAAAACATTTCCAGCCTTGACCTTTTCTTTCAAAGGAGCAATACCTTTTCCTTTTATAGTTGCAGGAGTATCATTTCCAAAAGAAACTTTCTTTCCCTTTTCTAAAGTAGAATAAGATTCAAGTTTTTCTTTATCACCTGTCATATGTTTCGAACATCCACTGTCAATGTACCATAGATTTTCCTGTCCTTCTGCATAAAACGCTATCCCACATCTTTCTGTTTGAGGTTCTTTTATTCTCCATTTTTTGGTGCTCGTGGCTTGTTCCTTTTTCTCCTGAAACCTGCTCCTGCATTCAGATTCTTTATGACCAAAATTATTGCAAATAGAACATTCAACTTCATTTTCAAGAACCGAAAAGTTGTTATAGGTCCTCTTTGTAATCCCTGTCATACTTCTTTGTTTTTGAGCTTCCCTAGTCATGATTGTTTTATATGCAACACATTGAGCTGCTTTGTGACCAAAGTTATGGCAAGAAAAGCATTGTCCATTGAAGAAGCTTCTGCGGTTATTGAATCTACCAGCCAACTGATTGTAATTTCTATTTTCATCTATTCTTGTGCCAAACTGAGAAGATTTTACCTGTGGTTGGTTGTAGCTTTTGTTCACCCTTAAGAAGGATTGTCCCTGATAGTTTTTGTTTGTAATTCGTCCCTGCTTTACCTGATTATCTTCATTGTTCTTCTGCTCATTTCTTCTTGCTGCATCAAGATAATTCTTTGAGGTGGATGCTTTAGAGGTTTCTCCATTATAGCCCAAACCTGTCTTGTTTAGAGGAGACCGCTGCACATTGATAATCTCATCCAAAGTTTCAGATCCTTTGACAAACTTAAGATTAATAGCTTTTGTTTTCTCAATTTCTTTTCTGAGACCAACAATTTCACCTTCTAGTTTTTCAAGATGTTTTTCCTTTTCATCAATTTGAAATTGCAAAGTATCAATGATCACACTCTTTTCTTCTATGCATCTCTTGAGTCTAGTAATTTCATTATAGAGATTATCCACATCTACAGCATCCTCATAATCATCATCTTCAAATGCCATTAATAGCTTATATTTATTACCTTGTTCATCTTCATCACTGTTTGATAAGCCATCACTATCTTCATGGGTGTAGTAGCTTTTCTTATTTGCACTTTGTTTCTTATTCCATCTAGCAGGTTCTTTTCCTTTATCTTTATTAGGACATTTTGCAGCATAATGACCTACTCTTCCACAAGCAAAGCATTTGAAAGGTAGCTTACCTCTGAACCTTCCAGCACCCCTTTGAAGATTTCTAACAAAATTTGATTCTTCTTCCTCTTCTTCTGGAACATGGCTTGCCTCATAGTAATCTTCTTTTCCTGATGCCTTAAAAGCAGCTTCCCTTCTGTCTGATGGACCTCCCTTTCTCATTTCATAAGCAGTTAGAATTCCATGTAACTGAGACATAGTGAGAACTTTGAGATTTTCCTTTTCTTCTATTGCAGATACTTTAGATTCAAACTTGGGGGATAATGATCTTAGAATCTTTGAAACTACTATAGTCTCTTTTATTTCTTCACCCAAATTTTTCATACAATTAACAATCTCGTCTACCCGAAGAAAATAATTTGCCACACTTTCATCATTATACATCTTGAGAGTCTCATATTGAATCCTGAGAGTTTGAAGTTTAGCTTCCTTTACCTGTTCATCTCCTTCATAGCTAGTGATCATTTTGTCCCATATCTCTTTTGCTGATTTGAAGTGCATGACCTTCATGAATTCTGTTTGGGATATACTTCCTAATAGAGTACTGACTGCTTTTGCATTTGTTTCATATGTCTTTTTCTCAGCTGGATCTGTAGGAGTAACTGAAGGAAAAGCATAGCCTGTTTCTACAATGTTCCAAACTTCTGTACCAAGAGATTGAAGATATGCAGTAACTCTTACCTTCCAATAATTGAAATTTGTTCCATCAAAAACCGGTGGCCTGATTGATGCTTCTTTCTCGTAGTTGCTCATGATGAATGATCTACCTTCAAGCGATCAAGCTTCCCTGAAGGACCTGCTCTGATACCAATTGTTGGAAATAATACTGAGAGGGGGGGTGAATCAGTATTATCAGATCAATCAAACCTTTTCAATGCTCAGAAACATATACGCTACTTCAGTTAAGTAAAACAGCGTGTACACGCTACTGTGACTAAATAAAACAGCGTATAAGCAGAAAACTCATAACTTAGTTAGCTTATTCTTCAGTTAAGTTCATCAGGACATTATTCAGTACATTAACAGTAAGCAGATGCAGTATAACAGAACGGATCAAAAGTCACACACATGAACACCAAGATATAAGGTGGAAACCCAATGTGGGTGAAAACCACCTGCTGCAAGTTATCTCTATCTTTCTTTAAGAAACTTCAGTTTACAATCTTTTGTACTGGTGCAGCCTTATACCAGTACGCAGGCTACAACCTGCAGAAGGCTACAACCTTCTCTCGTTCTCCAAACTTCCTTGGAAGGGAGCTCCAACCCCCTTTGTTCTTGTACTAGCCAAGATACTAGTACGTAGGTGCTGACCTACAATCTTCTTTTCTTCAGGTATCACCTTTCATACATTTTCAGACTTGAATAATCCTGAAGCACAACATTACAATCTGAAGACCACAATTCATTCAATTTCCACAACAGATCATTGAAGCATAAAACAACCAAACTCTGAATCACTGAACCACTGAACCCTGTCAATCACCAGTTATCAGAACACAGAGCAGACTACAGAACTCTGCAATAACTGTCAGACCCCACTGTAAACCCAAAAACAAGCTTCAAAAGATATACGCTACTTCAAGGAGCCAAACCCGCGTATACACGCTCTTTTACCGAAGCCAACCTGCGTACAGATCTAAAAATAAACTTTCTCAATTTGCAGCTGTACCAGACATTAGTTAGACCCAGAACATAGCATTGCGACAATATGCAGATCTAGAAATAAGCATAATCAACCATATCATGATAGTGCATTTCAAACAATTAGATCCCGATCAATCCTTAGATCTAGTCTTCCATCAACCAATGTGATCTCTCCTTGGCTTAGATCAAGCAACCCAGCACCTGCAAATCAGATCTCTTTCACTCTTAGATATTCAAGCCCTTGTCGAAAGATGATGTTGCCTAATGATCTTCTTCTCCTTATATAGTCTTAGGCCTAGCTCAATACCAAGAGCCAAAACCATAGTAACACAATACCATCAACTTCAAAACTAGGGATCGACACGCCCGTCGAGACACAATGGTCCGAAATCATAGGCACAACTTCCAAGGACTAACCACCATGGACCAAAGGAACCTTTCCACATACACGCGCTTTTTATGAATCGAACTAGCGTGTACACGCGACTTGGGCTTAACGAAACGGCGTGTATGAGCTTCCTTGGCATGCTGTACTGAGATCTGTCTTCTGATTAAGATGCCATCACTTGTACCAACCTCTGAGCACTTGTACCATCCTCTGAGTGAGTTGCCATCAAGGACAACACTTGAATCATAATGCCAACACCTGCTGGCTGGTTTGTAGGTCTTTTCCAGCTTGACTGTTAGTTCTAGTTTTGTGAAGTGGAGGGGGGCCATTGGGATGGATATGGATTGTTCTGCCATAATGGTGGAAAATAAGAGGAATTTGGCTAACTATTGTTTTGATTTGATTGATTGGACCAAGGTGGCATAGAGAATTCTTGTGGTGACCAATTAGGAAAAGGTGGCTGGTTCTACCATGTAGCTCCCGTGTATTGCTGAGAATTATATTAGGAGGGTTGAAAGAATGAAGATGGGTCGGTAGGCATACCTGTTTGTCATGCTTGCCATTGGCGACACTAATTTAACAGGTAGACTAGTTCCGTTTCTTCCTCTACCTCTTTGAAGATTGCCTTTAACCCTGGGAGCGATGGGCAATTTCCTGTGGCATGATCTTTAGTGCATATGACACAAGTCTATACCATATCTAATGGGCATTCTTTATGACTATGCTTCTTCCTGCATTGAGGGCAAAAAATCACCAAGTTCTGTTCTACTTCGGCCTACTTCTACTTGGCTTTCATAATGTCTAATTGTGTTTTCAAAGTTCCCAGGATATCTGTTTTGAAATCCTCCAGCAAGTTGCCAATTTCTATACGAATAATGCTTCCACCAGAGATTTTGCTGTCCTCGGTGGTCATATCGCGTTCTGCTGGTTTCAGTCTCGTACTGCCTCTTGAGCACCTGATACACAAATTTTATAATGTTAGCATAGTCTTCCTGATATATATCACCTTTACCCATAATATTTAATGTCTCTATCCATTGGTCTTTCATCCCTTTAATCAGTGCAGTTTTTAGCACATTATCAGGCAGAGGCAGATTTGCATAGGGAGACCTTTGGAGGTTATATTAGAAATGCTCCACATACTCTTCCAACATTTCATTAGGTCTTGCTACCATTTGGAAGATCTCATCTTTTAGTTCCCTAGATCTGCAATAATCCTGATATTTTTTTAAGGAAAACTATTTTCATTTGGTCCCAATCATTTATGGTTCCCCTACCTAGTCCCATAAACCAACGCAAGGTTGTTCCCTTTAACGTAGAGGGAAATAGCTTCAATTTCTAGGGATCGGTGGTGTAATCATAACTCTGAAATAGTACATCAAATTCAAATGGAAACACATCCGGATCTTCTGATGTGAGTCCATGAAAGGTGGGGGTATTTGTAGAGGGATGGTTTTCATGGGTGCATTGATAGCTTTGTCAATGATAGGATACTGTAATGTAGAGGTCTGGGGTGCTTGTGGATTATTGGTCATTTGATCAAAGATATGCCAATACCCTTCTGGGATCTTTGGAGCTAGAGAGTTACCCCTAGGATGTCTAGAAGAGGTGGGAATGATCCTAATAGCACTCCCTTGATCTAGGACACTAGGTGTCCTTTGCTCAATTACTACCTGAGGGGATCTTGGTTCCTCTCTTTCCCCTGTTTCTCCTCCTCCTTCATGAATATTGCAAGAATTCCCTTTTTGTGAGGGAATTGGGTGCGAATTTTCAATATCTTGAAAACTCTGCTCAGTCTCTTCCGCTTTACTATGGACCTCAGCGTAGGCTACAGATGGTGAGCCTGTGGCCTGAAGGGAGACAGTAGGTTGTCTGGAAGTAATGGTTCGGGGACCTACTAATGGCTGAGATTCAGCTTTTCTTAAGATGTTTTCGATGAAATTTGATCGTCCAAGAGTCATCGTTCCCTTATATTTTTCAATTTTGGGATGTGGAATTGTATTGTTTTCTGGTCTTTTCTTCTTAGTCATTCATGCAAAAATTCAAATGTTTATTTCTACCTTAAGTTCCTAGCAATTCTGCTGGAAAGCAGGTAGGGGAGCAAGCATTTTATTTTCTCTATACATAGGTTCTTACCTTCCATTTTTAATACCCAGTTCTCTCTCAACAGACAAGCATCAAACACCTACTTCACTTTTCTATAATTGTGCTGAAAAGAGGGCAAAGGAGCAAGCACTTTACTTGCTCATTACATAGGTTCTTACCTTCTGTTTTCAATACCCAATTCTTCCTCAACAACAATTATCAGATATACATCACTCTTTGTAAAATGGCTACACTCTCCTTGGAAACGGCGCCAAAATGTTGGCTGATAAAAGGTGTCTTTTAAAACTCCTAATTACCCCACATTAATCATCAACTCGAGCAAGTCCTCTTATTTCAAGAGTCTACACAATATGTGCATGCTATAAATTCAGAGAGTAATTTTTCTTAAATTGTAGTATAGATCTTTGACACAAGAGTAAATGGATGCATCTAATAAACTCAAATTGCAATTATTAAAGGAAATGTGACATCTAGCTTCAAAACTCAATCCTCTACTGAAATCAAATCTTATAGCAATTCAAGTAACAACAGCATCAGCCGAGAGCACAGTAGCAATAACTCATCTCTTCTTGGCTGATTCAATCTAAATCATATTCAATCTCTATAAAGCAATCAAAATAGAAATGATATCAATCTGAGAGTCCAATAGCGATAACCAAACTCTTACAGCTGATTAAATCAATGTGATTCACTATCTAGATAATTTACTCTGTAATAAACATAACTCAAATCAAATGACAGCGTTGTAAAGTATATAAAGAACATACACTACTTCAATACAAGGAAGCGATAAACAGTGAATAAAGTAAACTCACAGAAATAGGAAAATTATCAAACCAACCAAACTTTATGAGAATCAGAAATATAACACAAGAAAGCAGTTCAATCCACCAAAGGCTGAGCCCTTACCCACCAGCAAACACTGCTGAGCTACTTCAGATAACACTAGGGAACAACAACTTCAATTATATATTAATCATCGAACTTAAGTAATGTTACAATATAGTCACATTCTCCAACAACGCGAGTTTGTAATTACAATTACAATTTGAAAAATAATAGAGATTTTGTCCCCTTTCTTCCTACAATAGCTTTCTTTTATAATCAGAAAGGGGTAAAGGGTAAATGCGATTCCTTGGGATCTCCCAATCCTAAGAGATTCGCAACCAGTTGCTAACTTCAGACACCTTTCCTATTTCATGTTAATCCTTCTGATTCGCCCTCAGCCTTGTCTGCAACTGACGCGTTCCATCCTTTGTTTGTCGGCTTATGCTGTTCCATCGTCAGGGAACAAAAATCACTCCTCTTGTCACTTTCTTGCATAAAGAAGAGTAAAAGTTAGCTAAATCGTAATTGCAAATAATTCCTTTGTTTCTTATCATAATTCCTTAATATATTAGCTCATTAAGATATGAAAAAGATAAGAATCAAGGAAATTGGTGATGAAATTAATAGTAAATGCATGCCCATTTCGTAACTCAACACCCATATAAGGAAATGGATAGCTCTTTAGAAAATTATAAGCATTAGTTTACCATCAACCATACATGGAAGAGTACATCTAAGAAAATACATTTAAGTAAGCATGTGGTTACTTCCAGTGAAGACTCCTCCTTTGATTTCTCTAGTGATGGGACAACTCACTTAGATTGATTAGTAACAACAACTCACTTAAGAAAAATAATAAGAATCACTACAAAGTTTCATTTCATGAATAATTCAAGGAAAAAACACCCACATTCAATGGTTATATTAGAAAAGGTGAGGAATTTGAAGCATGGTTGTTAGGATTGAAGAATACTTACATGTGCGTGCTTATTTAGAAAACATGAAGGCTAGAGTAGCAATACCTAATATGCATGGAACAACATCCATATGGTGGGAAGATCTCAAGAAGTTAAAGGATTTTGAGAAAATGACATCTCTTTGAAGGAGTTTAAAAAGTGCTTCATAAAGAAGCACCTATAAGAAAGGTACTATGATGAAAAGATCAAAGAATTTCTCAGTGTAAAGCTTGGACTATTGGCAATAGAAGACTATGTAAGCATGCTTTTAGAGTTGTTGCACTATTTTCCTTATATCAAGGATGAGAAAGTGAATATTCAAATATTCATCAGTGGATTTCCTTAGTATTACCAAGATTAGATAGATTTTAATGAGCCAAAGACTCTGGATGACAACTTAAGAAACACTACAAGACGTTATGTAGAGTCAAAGCCTAGAGTAGAACAAACAAATTATTGGAAGAGGAAAGAAAAAGATGATATGAAGGAAAGGATGTCAATATTTCAGTATAATAATGTTGATGGAAAGAATTCAAATAATATTTTTCTAGCAAGAAGTAAGATTGAACAGAATTTTCCTATGCAATGTGGCATGAAGCCAACAACAAGTGTGGAAGGAAAGGAAGGAATACATAAAAAGAGGCCTTTGAAATGTTGGGTTTGTGGAGAAGAGAAATTTGATATTTCTCTCATATACAAGAGTACAACAAGAGAAAGGTGTACGAAGTACAAGATGTTACTACGATAAATGATGTAGCAAGAGAAATTCCTAGGATTCATGTGTCCTTGGATAATTGACAAGTAAATCTGTGAGCATTTGTGGTTGAAGTAGAAGGTAAAATTTATCATCATCATGATTGATCCCAATGTTAGCCTTAGCTATATTACACCTAAATTTCTTAATTCATGTGTTCTTCATAGAAGTAAACATAAGAAATCATGGCTACTTCAACTAGCTACATGCACTAAAAGGAAGGTAACTGAAATGGTGGAATCATGCCCATTTTTTATGAATGGGTAACAAACCCAAGTAACTTCGAATTAATCATATTTAGGATCTTATGATGTTTTAATTGGAATGGATTGTTTGTAAGGATATAGGTTAAATTGGATTTCTATTATAAGATATTGGAAGGGGTGGATAAGAATGGGATTCCAATAAATCTCAAAGGCATAGCCAAACCTATAACTATAAGAGAAGTGTCAAAAATATAATTGAAGAAATACTATAGAAAAAGGTTTCAATTGTATGTGATACGTTTTTTGGAATCAATAGGTAATAAAAAAGAAAAGCTTGAAGACTTCAAAATATTGCAAGAATTTCAAGATGTATTTCTAGAAGAAATATCAGGATTGCCACCCAAAAGAGACATCGATTTCTCTATAGACCATATGCCAAGAGAAGTACCAATGTCTAAATTTCCATATAGTATGATCACACTTGAGTTGATATAGTTGAGGTTTCACCTAAAGTAAATGTTGGACAAAGGATATATTAGAGCATGTGTGTCTCCTTGGCAAGCATTGACCTTGTTTATGAGAAAGAAAGATGGCACTCTCAAATTGTGTATTAATTACAAACTATTTAACAAAATGACTTTTAATAATAAGTACCCTCTACCCAAGATTGATGAAGTGTTTTATAAGTTGAGAGGAGCTACAATATAAAGATAGATTTAAGTCCTGGATATCACCAAGTTCAAATCAAAGATGAATGCATTCATATGACTGTAAGAGAAGTATCAACAATGCAATTGAATAAATGTTATATAAAATGGTGTCAATTTTATTACATACAAGTGTTAGAATTGATAGGAAATACAAAATAAAATCTTTAAGACTTCAAAATCATGCAAGAGTTTCAAGATGTATTTTCCTAAAGAAATACCAAGACTATTGTAATATCCCCCAATAACCTCACATGAAAATGTATGGAGTTAGGAAATTTTTCAACATTTACCAATGTGTAACTTTATAAATTACTTTCCATATTCCTTCAATGACCATTAGATAAACCATCATCATTACATAGAGTAATCTTTAGTAAAAGAATAGTGAGTTACACAACCATTAACTGCCATTGTTGTATCATATTAACTTAAACTTACTGATGTAACCTTGCATCAATTCCATGATTATTTTAACTTAATTAGTTAATCACACTCTTGATAATATAAATGTCACATCATGCAAGGAATCGATATCATAAAAATGGCACATCAAGCAATCACATCATTAGACACCGATACCCTAGAAACTTTGTAGGGTGAAAACCAACAAACATTTAATTTTATTATTAAATTCTCGTGAGGGTTTTCGTCCCTCACTCAATGGTTTATAAGGGATGGACTCCCTTAACCATTGTCATAAAATATTACATATAAATAATTCCTAAAACCAACATGTCTAGATAAAAGTTATTACAATCATCATTGATGCAGGAGCATCTAGACTTAGCCAGCAATGTGATTGTATGTTCACATGTTGTGGCTAACATGAGATGCATGTCATTGACCTAAGTGGTCAAAATCAGTTTTTAATAGAGAGATTTGGATCTATCAAATTGATCTTTATCTCAATTATTGTAATAATCAAATCATTGTATTATTTTTAGAACAAGGGATAAATTGTTAGGATAGGTCTGTATCAGACCTTGAGAATAGGGATTTAATAGTTGAGATGATCAAAATATAGATTGAGTTGTCAATGTTGTTAGGATAAGATTCGTTCCATAAAAGAAAGGCAAAAGAGTAATGATAAAGGGGAATGGAATAGGAGAGTGAGTAAGCAAGAAATTGAGAGAAAAATATAGGGTTTGCAAGTGAAACAGAGGTCAAACAAATTGCTGTAATCGAGCTGAGAGGGCTAAGACTCTGTAATTTCTATGTTATTGAATAATTAATTAAGTGTGGTGTTGTGTGTTATTCCTGGTGCAAAATTTCTCTTGAATCTGTGTATCGGCATTCTATACCCTAATCGGGTATTATTTCCCATTTATGTGTTTCATTTATAATTATAGCCAAATAACGTTAAGGGTTAATACCGAGATTAGGTGCTAAATCTTATTAAGCACATTTATTAAAGGTTCTGTATTAAGCACGTGGATAGTATTCGGAAAACAGTAAGTGGTATATCGCGTGGAAAGTAAATGGTAAATGGTATTTTTCCAAGTTGCACGATTAACCTAAGCTGGTGACACGTAGCACGGGAAAACCACTTTTCTCACGCGTTCTCAACCTGATATAAGTCGTGAAATATAACCGTTGGATCAAACAGGATAGATCGATGGTGGAGATCGTCCGAGCTAGTTGAGGTGTGATATGACACGATATTTGTTGGATCTAAAGAAGCCAAATAAATGGTGGAGATTGAAGCACTCAGGGAGTAAGAAGTCAAAGTGGGATAGACGATGATTGGTTAGCTTAGCAAGATCCTCAGGAGGAAATGCACGTACATAATCTTATTAACACGCAGCTGATTAGTTTTTAATTGAACCATTATTCTAATTGTAGACTATCACATCAATTTCGTTAACCCCCCACATCATTTGCTATCAGAGCCCGAGGATTAAGTCTACTACAGTAAACATGCCACCTAGGAGAGGAGTTGGCATAGGTCAGGGGAGACCTGTAGTGAACACAGTTCTACTGGAGGAGATCTGAAATCTGTGTATAAGGATGGAGACAATGGAAACTACTCAAAGGAGAGCACCTGATGAAGGAGATGCCAGTGCTGCAGAGGAATATTCTAAGGAAGAAGAAGAGGATGAAAGTGAAGCTACAAAAGTATAGAAAATATTGGCCAAAGTAAGTGGAAGACCAAAGGTGGAAATACCTTTGTATGACAGGAATCTCAATGTAGAAGAGTTGATGGAGTGGATCATTTCATTGGACAAGTATTTTGACTATGAAGAGGTTGATGACAAAAAGAAGGTGGAATTTGCAGTTGCCCAATTGAAGGGTCATGCAGTTATCTAGTGGGATGAAATACAAACATCCAGAGCAAGAAGGAGGAAGTCCAAGATCAAAAAATGGGATAAAATGTTGAGTAGATTGAAAGCTAAACTTATGCCAAAATATTATCAGTTAAATCTATTCAGACAATTGCAAAATTTGAGACAAAAAGGAGTGACTGTCAAAGAATATATAGAAGAATTTTATAAGCTGAGCATTAGAGCAGGACATGTAGAGGAAAATGTAGAAAAGATAGCCAGATACATCAATGGCTTGAGATATGACATACGGGATGAAATCATCTTGCTGAGTCTAAATACAATTGAAGATGCCTATCAAGTAGCTTTGAAAGTAGAGGAGAAGATGTTGAGAAAACAAAATCAGAGGAACAGAGGGAAAAGTTCAGTAAGAGGTAGAGGAACTACCAGATCAAGATTTTAGCACCCTTAGGGTGAAGCATGAGGTTCAAGTAGTAGACCACCACAGAGAGGATACTTTAGTAGAGGAAGATTTGCACCCAGAGGAAGAGGTCAAGGAAGAGAAATCTTGTGTTATACTTGTGGAGAATGGGGACATGGATCATGGGATTGTCCTCATAATAAAGCAGAAAATCATCGGAATGTGAATGTGGCTAAGGCAAAGGAAGAAAAACCTCAAATTACAAATAAGGAAGAATCACCTGAAGTAGGAGAATCTTTCTTATTGAAAATGGTATTGCTTAAAGCAGAGAAAGAGACAGGAGAACTAGCTCAGAGAAAGAGTTTATTCAGAACTACATGCAAGTCCAAAGGAAAATGTTCTAAAGTGATAATTGATAGTGGAAGCACTGATAACCTGGTTTCTATAGAAATGGTGTACATGTGAGGATTAGTGAAAATAGTACACCCTACTCCTTACAAAGTATCATGGATGCAAAAAGGACATCAGCTTATTGTGACAAAACAATGCAAAGTAGTAATCCAGATTGGTACTTATAAGGACGTGGTATTATGTGATGTAATGCCAATCGATGTATGCCATGAATTGCTGGGAAGACCTTGGCAGTTTGATAGAAAAGCCTTTCATGATGGTAGAAGAAACACCTATACCTTGGAGAAGGATGGAGTGAAGCATACATTATTGCCATTAAAAGATGAAGCAGACAAAGGAATAGTTGGAAATAGTGTTATGTTGATGAGTGGAAAGGAGCTATTGCAAGAAGTTGGAAAAGGTGAAGAAATGCATTTTTCTTTCATAGGGAGACCTAAGGTAATTTTGACTTCTACAAACTTGGATGATTTACCTAAAGAAATCAAAACTCTGTTGAATGATTTTGTTGATAATATTGTGGATGAGTTGCCAAATGCATTGCCACCAATCAAGGGTATTAGTCATCACATTGACCTGATAATTGGAGAAAGTTTTCCAAACAAAGCAGCATATAGATTGACTCCTCAGGAGAATGTAGAAGTTGGGAGACAAGTGCAGGAGTTGTTGGAAAATGGGTTGATCAGAGAGAGTATTAGTCCATGTGATGTACCAACAATGTTAAGCCCAAATAAAGGTGGTGAGTGGGGCATGTGTACAGACTCCAGAGCCATCAACAAAATCACAATTAGGTATCGTTTTCCTTTACCACGCATGGATGATTTGATGGATTGTTTAATTGGGTCAAAGTGTTTTACTAAGATAGACCTGAAGAGTGGATACCATCAAATAAGGATTAGAGAAGGAAATTAATGGAAGACTGCATTTAAAACAAACAATGGGTTGTATGAGTGGTTAGTGATGCCTTTTGGACTCACTAATGCACCCAGCACATTCATGAGGTTGATGAATGAAGTCTTGAAGGAATATGCAGGAAATTTTGTCATTGTTTATCTTGATGATATTCTAGTTTTCAGTAGAAACAAAGAAGAACATCTGGAGCATCTTAAGTTGGTTCTAAGAACTCTACAAAAAGAGAAACTATTGATAAATTTGAAGAAAAGTAGGTTCACGAAAGAATAATTAATCTATTTGGGGTTTGTAGTTTCTAACGAAGGTTTGAAAATGGATCCAGAGAAAGTCCAAGCAATTTGGAACTGGCCTATTCCAAGAAATATATTTGAGGTAAGAATCTTTCATGGTCTTGCAAGTTTTTATAAAAAAATTATCAGAAGTTTTAGTCAGATTTGTGCACCAATTATTGAAACAATCAAAGAGACTAATTAACCATTCAAGTGGACAGAAGAAGCAGACCAAAATTTTAAGTTGCTGAAGAAGAAAATTACAGAAAAACTAGTTTTAGCTTTGCCTGATTTTGGAAAAGTTTTTCAAGTTGAAACTGATGCTAGTGGAGTTGCAATTGGAGCAGTTTTAAGTCAAGAACAGAGACCAATAGCATACTTTAGTGAGAAACTAAATGAAGCTAAGAAGAAATATTCTTCTTATGACAAAGAATTTTATGCTATTGTGCAAGCTTTAAAAAAATGGAGACATTATTTGCTACCAAAGGAGTTTGTATTGTACTCTGACAATCATGCATTGCAGTTTATAAACAATCAACCAAAATTGAATCAAAAGCATGCCAAGTGGGTAGAATTTTTGCAGAGTTTCACTTTCGTAATAAAACATACAAGTGGTAAGTTGAACAAAGTTGATGATGCTCTAAGCAGGGTAAATTTCATTGTGCAAGAATTAAGAGTTGGTGTTGTAGGATTTGAAGATATGGTTGATATTTATAAAGATGATGTATAATTTAAAAATATTTATGTAGTTGTACAAAATCCAACAGTTCATAATAGAAGATAGTGGTTAGATTATCTTACCCAAGGAAGTTTACTATTTAAAGGTAACAAACTGTGCATTCCCAAATGTTCTATGAGGGAAAACATAATCAAGGAGAAACACAGTGGAGGGTTATCTGGGCACTTTGGACAAGAAAAAACCTTTGCTCAGGTAAATGCTTTTTACTATTGCCCAAAGATGCAAACTGATGTTAAGAGACTTTTTGAAAAGTGCAGGATATGTCAACATGCTAAGGGGAGAAGCCAAAATATAGGATTGTACCAAACATTACCAATACCAAACCAACCATGGGATGCAGTTAATATGGGTTTTTTTTTGGGATTACCTAGAACTCAAAGAGGAAATGATTCCATTTATGTTGTGGTAGATAGATTTTCAAAAATGGCACATTTCATTGCATGCAAAAAGACTACTGATGCAACACATATTGCTAATCTATTTTTTTTAGAAATTGTAAGGTTACACGGATTGCCTATAAGTATTGTGTCTTATAGGGATACAAAGTTTGTTGGGAATTTCTGGAGAGCTCTTTGGAAGAAACTAGGTACCAACCTGTTGATGCCCCGAAAATCGTTGTATCAACATTGGGGGATAACCACCCAGTCCAGACCTTAATACAGCTCCTTTTCCGTTTGGAATGGTGGCTCCGACTGGGGATAATGGGACTAGTTTCCCAGTAATGAATAAAAGGGATGGATGAATGATTGATTGTCTAATCTAATGATAGGCGAATAACTTAATCTATCAGCAAAATAAAAGAACTACTACTAATCCCGGGAACTATTGTACTTTGAAGTGTAGCGCTTGATGATCTATGTTTATTGACAGGCATATAGATGACTCCATCTAATAGACATGGACATTTATTCATTCAAGAATTACTTTGCTTAAATAGTTAAACAAAGTGATTAACACAATATTGCTACACTTATCATTTATATCATCGATACATATATGATCAAAAGAAAAGCATTACCATAAACATCCAATAGTGGAGGGAATAAAGAAATGCTGTTAAAACACATACATATATTCGATAATAGCAAAGGCGATCAAATAACAATTCATATAAAAAGAATGAATTCAGACATAGATAATAGTACCATATGAGCTGCTAGTCACTCCCAATATCAATCGCTATTTGAGATTCTTCTTCCAACACAGAAATACTTTCAAACAAAGATAGTAGTGCACATTTTCATAAAAGCTTCCTTGCCAAAATTAGAATAATTGGTCCAGTTTTATAAAAGAATATGCCTGAAGTACAGTAGTGCAACTTCAGGCTTTAAGTCATGTACAAAACTTTACGACCCTTTCCAAAACAATGAAAGGGTCTATAAATACTGAATTAAACTAACTATCTATGAAACTGAAATCCTACTTAATTGGTATCAAACGATCTTGAATATCTCCTTCTCAACAATCTGGCAGTCGGTGGTATGAATCATCATGTAGGCTATTTGCCTTTAAACCTGAGCTGACATATCGCAAGCATTGGCTCCACTTCGGGCGGTCTGTTGAGGTGAGAGTTGAGCTGGGCGGCATAGGTGGCATCCTGAATATCAGGAATAATATACCCGATTGCATCTGTAAGGCATTTGAGGGCGGCTCTTTGGCTGTGCGGTTTTACTAAGAAGAACCAATAGGCGTCCCATGTTAAACTGTTAATTCCAGTGATTAATCTCCCATTTTTCTCTAGATCCGGATAACATGAATGCTCCAATGATTTCGCCACTGTCAATTTACCTGGAGTGCATTGGGAAATCATGTTAGACAAGTAGAGAGTATTATTAACCAATTCAACCAAATTACTTGTGGTTGATTTGCATCTTGAAATTGCCCTCTCTTCTTTCATTAATTGGGACTGCCATTCTATAAATAATATTTCCTTATGTGATTCTAAAATCTTTAGTAAATTTGCTGCCTGTCCCTGATTGGTATCTTGCCACTCAAGAAACTCAGTTAATGTTTCATCAGCTTGATCCAAGTCTGTTCTAGCTTTTTCTGATTGTTTACTTATTGATGTCATCAAATCGCATAATGGTTCCGCTTGGGCGATTTGTTGACATAAAAGCTTGATCTGTGTTATTAATGCCTTATTTATCTGTAATGCTTCTGATTTGAACTCAGCTATCTGTGGAAGATTCTTTGTCTTCTCAAGCTGGGCTGATAGTTGAGCAATCTGCTCATCTTTTGACTTCAACATTTGTTCATTCGCTGCCTTCAGTTGTGCCAATGCCTCAGACAACTCTTTCTGCTTCTGGACTGCGCTGTGATCAATCCTCTGTTTCTCTTCCTGCAATTGTTGAGTTAATTGATTATTTATTTGTTGTTGTGTTAACAATTGTCGTTCTGCCTGCTCTGCCTTCTGTTGTACTTCTGATAGTTGCGCTTGCAATAAAAAGATCTCCTGGTCTTTTGTTTTTAATAAAAGACTCACCTCTGATGCCTTATCTATTGTTGCTGCCGAATAGGCTCCAGCATATTGTGATAGTTTTGTTAGGTCGTCAAAGGGGTCAAATTCCTCCTTCCAAACCACATTTCCCATCACCGTTTGTTCTGGGAATAGGGAAGGTTGATCAGTCCTTCTCCTCTTCCTCTATCGTTTTACCACAGCTTTGTGTCTTGGGCTATAGAAGACATTCAAGGGAGGAATTTCTTCTATCTGCAAAATAATTTGATCGGAGTGATCCTTTGGGATTATATCTACTTCTTTCGAACTGGGTAGGCCGTTGGTTCCACTTGGAACCTGTTTTGAAGTGGTCTCCTGTGTATCTGCCACTTTTGAAGTTTCAGTGTCCTTTGAGCACTCAAGATTACTGATAATTGAATCAAATTGCTGCCATTCTTGGAGCAATTTGGGATCAATTTGAGTATCTACATTTACCTCTATGTTGCTCTGTTCCTGCTCTTTAGTATGGGTTTCCTCTTGCACTTTCTCCTATTCTTTTGTTGTAACCGGAGGTTCCTTAGTATGTCGATGTTTAGGCTCACTTGATCCTATTGCTGGGGTTGTCGCTAACAAATCTAGAGGCAGAGTCTGCAACCTCTGTTCTCTAAGTCTGTTGAATTCAAATAACCCTTCATCTTTGTATTCCATTATGGCCAGTGATCTAACTTGATACATTGATTCAGCTGAGGAGAACAGGTCATCAAACTTATCCTCTTTATGGTCAAACTTTGTCAATTTGGCCTGTTCAAGTGCATTATAAGTGACTTTGTTGGGTTCAAATCGCCTATTAGGGAGAGTTGCTAGAGTTAATGACTTCATCTTCGTAGCTTCTTTCTTTGCATGTTTGAAATCATGCAAATTGTAGACACCACATCTCAGAGGAAAATAGGGCCAGACCTGCTTCTTATTTTTCTTTAGAGTTTGTGTAACTCCCTCGGAAATAATCTGATAGGCTATCTCCCTCGCCAGCAGTTTATCAGGTATGTACAAAGGAAGGACATGAGGTTCGGCTTGGCTGCCGAAAATTCTTATATAAGTAAATTTTTCCTCTCCGAACCATCTTCCTATTGATGTCAAATCAATCCCTGCTTGGTAAGAAATTTTGGGAGCAGGTTTATTAAAAATAGAGTAATGAATGGGTAACATGAAGCCATTGCAGACTTGGTATAAATGGTGCTTATAGGAAGTTTTCCACAATTTCTGATGGTATATGTGAATAGGCGTGGGGTCTTGTGCAGTCCACCTCCAGCCGAGCATGGGAAATTCAGAATTAAAACACAGGGTATCTAGTATATAAGCACTGTAGTAGAATGGGGGAATAAGCCTTTCGATGACACAGGTTTTAGTTCTAAAATTAAGAACTGTTGTTGCTAGCTTATCTGACAGTATAGTTGCCCAATCCATTATTTCACTATTACACGCCACTTCCATCAAGGGGACCATCTCTATAGTGAAATTAGCGGAATCGTGCAACCCCCACAATCTACACATCATTATCCCAGCATAACAATAAGGAGAACATAGGGAATCAACAGAATACTTACTGGAAGTTTCATGCTTTTGTTTTGCTGGATTTTTCCTCCAATCCTGAATGGGTTCGGATTCAGTTTCGTTCTCACTTCGGAATTTCTCCAGAAATGCCTTGTTTTACTTCTTCTCTGGCACAGGAAAATGATACATTTGCCTCAAATCATTAGCCTAGAATGAACCGAAGATTCTCCCATCTCTGGTGCAGAAGGTTCTGTCTGTGATTGGGATTTCCTCAATTTCCCACCTCACTACATCCATATATGGGAGAATTTGTTCCCAAGCCACTATCCGATGAAGGAAAGAGTCGGCTAAGTCCTTTAAAGTACCATCAGATTTTCGATTGGTATCCGCTGTGGCTTGTACTGTTGTCACCTTTGGTTCTTTGGCCTCAATCAAATTATAGGTACTTTGCCAAGTAGTTCTGCCGAGTCCTGAACATGTAGTATTAGATATCAATCCTTTCTTTTTAGTTCCTGGATCAGCGACGGCTTGTCCTGTGGCTGGTGAAGTGGAAGCGATTGCAGTTTTCTTAGACTTCTTCCCCATTCTGCTTGAATCTATTACTTCGGAAGAATTCTGCACAGGAGTGAAAATAAGCGTAGCACAGAGAATTGGCAGTGAAAACCAAATACGAGCGAGATATATTGATTAATACATGATGAAGGATTAACTTAAAGTGGCCGCGGATACAATCTGTGAAAAGATTTTTAAGCTTACTATTTCATTAAATGGCCGTTAAAACCTGCCAATCCTTTAAATTCCCATCATATCGTTTATCAGCCGAATGATTTGTTTAAGCATGCCTTGGATGTTTTGGTGGTTGAGCGCAGGTGAATCACTGTTTGAAAGATAAGGCTTTTAATACGAATTAATCGTAATATCCCCGCTTTAACAATTTTTGAAGTTTGCACTTTTGGCTTTATCGCAATCGGGCGTCGGGGAAAACTTAAATCATTATATTGGTTCCTTTTGGAATCCCTGATCGCTGATAGTGATATCGCATCGCATCGGGAGCATTAACTGGGGCACTTTGAAAAGCATGCATGGTATATCCCCGATCGCCGATAGCGACATCACATCGCATCGGAACGAAAGGGACTTGATCGCATCGCATCTCAGCGAAAGGCACTTTTGTTATGGGAACTTATTATTGCCGATATACGATAGCCTATTGCATATTATCACGTTGGAGAAAACCAATGGGTCTTTAAGTTATGCCTCCTTTGTCATTGCGATATGCGATCTTGCGATCGCTTTATCGCAATGATAAAAGATTAATCATTTATACTATAAGACCAAATAATTGGATTTTCAAAAAGGTTTTGTAATGTTTTCTTTTTGTTTTCGGACCTTTTTGAATAATACAAAGTTGATACCAATTAAAATAAAAAGGGACCCATTTCATATTATAGTTTTGTGAATAAAAATGATATGAAATGGGGGGTTGTTGTAGAGCACAACACAACCTTAGTTTCAATTAAGCGTATCACACTCAAATAGATTGACAAACTGAAGTGGTAAACAAAAGCTTGGGAAACATATTGAGAAGTTTAGTGTATCAAAATCCTAAGCAGTGGGATTTAGCACTTGCTCAAGCTGAGTTTTCTTATAATGACACTCCTAACCAGACTATTGGGATGAGTCCCTTTCAGATTATTTTTGGGATGAATCCAAGAGGTGTGTATGAGCTCAGAAATTTGAGCAAACAAGAGACAAGAAGTGCAAAGGCTAAAGAGTTTGCAGAGCAGATGCAAAGACTACAAGAAGATGTCAAAGACAGATTGTAGGAAAGCAATGACAAATACAAACAAAGATTTTATATGAAGTGAAAGGAAAAATAATTCCAAGTGGGTGATCTAGTGATGGTGTACTTGAGGAAAGAAAGGTTTCCTGTTGGGACTTATAACAAACTGAAACTAAAAAAGATAGGGCCATGCAGAATTGTGAGAAAATTTTCAACAAATGCTTATGAAATTGAGTTGCCAGAAGGGATTGGAATATCGCCTATCTTCAATGTTGCAGATTTATATCCATACAAAGAGATAGAGTCAGAGCTACAGAAGGAACCTGTAGAAGACAAAGTTCAAACTTTAAATTGAGAAGAACAAATGCCAAGGACAATTAAGAAAGAGGTGGAAGTTGTTTTGAAGAAAAGAGTAATTAAAAGAACCAGAGTACAAGCTTTTTCTAAGTGTTTAGTCAAATGGAAGGGACAACCAATGGAGGATTCTAGTTGGTTAACAATAGCAGAATTACAAAAGTATGGAGTCAATCCTGAAAGTTTGATGAAATATTCTTTTCTTCCCGGGAATCTAATGCAAGAGCATCCAGACTTAGCCAGCAATGTGATTGTATGTTCACATGTTGTGGCTAACATGAGATGCATTTCATTGACCTGAGTCGTCAAAATCAGTTTTTAATATTGAGAGTTGGATCTCTCGAATTGATATTTATCTCAATTATTGTAATAATTAATTCATTGTATTGGTTTTAGAACAAGGGATAAGTTGTTAGGATAGGTGTGTATCAGAGCTTGAGAATAGAGATTTAATAGTTGAGTTGATAAAAATAGAGATTCAGTTGTCAATGTTGTTAGGATAAGATTTTATCCATAAAAGAAAGGAAAAAAAAGTAATGATAGATGGGAATGGAATAGGAGAGTGAGTAAGCTTGAAATTGAGAGAAAAATATAGGGTTTGCGAGTGAAACAGAGGTCAGACAAATTGTTGTAATCAAGCCAAGAGGGCCAAGACTCTATAATTTCTATGTTATTGAATAATTGATTAAGTGTGGTGTTGTGTGTTATTCCTGGTGCAGAAATTATCTTGAATCTGTGTATCATCGTTTTGTACCCTAATCGGGTATTATTTCCCATTTATGTGTTTCATTTATAATTACATCCAAATAGCATGAAAGGTTAATACTAAGATTAGGCGCTAAATCTTATTAAGAACATTTATTAATGGTTTTGTATTAAGCACGTGGGTAGTATTCGGAAAACGGTACGTGGTTGTAGAAAATTTGTGATAGGTTAACTCAATAATGCAATATAAATCAAAGCAAAATACTATAACCTACTTCTGCTATCAATTTGCGGAAGCCTAAAGATCGAGCTGAACAATATAACTAGAAGAAGAAGAATCAATGGCACAATACACATGAAAATACTTTGGGGAAAGTCCCAAATAAAAACCCCACACTATTGTATTATCATACATGATGGAAATACATAGGAATTATACAAATCCTTAGCTCTCACAGCTAGCCAGCTCTCAGTACAATCCTCACAGATGGTCACAGGCAATCTTGGCTCCTCTCTAGCCTTCCTCTCTACCCTCCAAGCTCATATTTCCTTACACTGTTCCTTGTGGATGATGAGCCCATTACCAAGTGGAAAAACAGGCCTTCAAAATTGTGAAATCATCAAGGATGAATCCTTCACTACATGCATGAGTTTTCTCCATGAGAAAACACATACAACTAATAGTACATTATTCTTGAACATTAATCTCAACTGGGTCTTTCTTAGAAAATACATGCATGAGTTTTTGATGAAAGAATCTTCATTTAACTGGAGTAGCATTAGTTGAGTGCATTAATGCATCAACTGACTGTTAACTCACTATTAGTTCCTCAAATAGTTTGGAGCTAATTTAACTGGACTTAACTCAGTAAACTGACTTAACTAATTACAACTCAAATATAACTCAATCTTATCTCCTTAATTTAAGGGATAACTCTTGCATGACTTCAGAAAGACTTCTTACTTGAATTTCTCCAACTAATTAATTTAAAATAAATTAATTAATTATTTCCAAGTAGCTATTAAGACTAAATTCGATTTTAATTCACAATTTAATTCAAGGAGAAATTAAATTGGAATATTCTTGTTGCCATATTTCAACACTCCCTCTCAACAAGAAAGGGATTATCTGCCACCCTGATCATGTCTCTATGGAACTCGAATTTACACTTTGACAATTCCTTTGTCAAAATGTCAACATCTTGCTTCTCTGTCAAAATATACTGTAGCAACATGATCCTCCTCACTACACAGTCTCTGAGATGATGATATCGAATGTCGATGTGCTTGGACCTATCATGAAATACTGGATTCTAAATGAGTTTGATACAACTCTGATTATCACAATAGATCACAGTTGGATCCATCCTCTAATCAAACAAACCAACTAGGATTTTCCGCATCTAGATGGCCTCACATGCTACCTAAATTATAGCCATGTATTCTGCCTCTACCGAGCTGAGTGCAACCGACCTCTGTTTCCTGCTATACCAAGAAACTGCCGCTGACCCAAGGTTGAAAATCCCTCCTAATGTGCTCTTCCAATCTGATGGACTCCTTGCCCAATCTGCATCAGTGAAGCCCTATAGCTTCACTCCCTCTGTCAATCTATACCATAATCCATATTGAGATGTGCCTCTAAGGTATCTCAATACATGCTTTGCCACCTTCCAAAACATCTTGGTAGGATAAACCATCGCTTGACTCAGTTGGTTCACCGCATAGCACAAATTTGGTCATGTGTTCATTAAGTACATTAGTGAAACCACAAGCTACCTATACACAGTAGCCTCTACCACTTCTCTTGAAGTAGCAACCTCCTTCCTCTAGTTACCTGCTAGAGGAGTCTACATGGGCTTGCACTTCTCCATGTGGACTCTCATTACTATCTCATTGTCATACTTGCTATGAGACACAAACAACTCCTCATCCTTCTGCCACACTTTCATGCCAAGGAAGTAATGCATGAGACCCATGTCTTTCATCTCGAATTATATTTCAAGGTCCTCCTTGCAAGACACGATCAATTGATCATCACCAGTCAATATGAGATCATCAACATAAAGTATGATAATCAACAGCTTACCTTTCACCACGAAGTGGTATAGGTTCACATCCGCTTCACTCTTTGTGAAGCCCAACCCGTTGTACCAAGCACGAGGTACTTGCTTCAGCCCGTACAATGCTCTCTTGAGTCAGCACACATGTGACTCATGATCGAAGGTCTCAAAACCTTCTAGTTGCTCCATCTACGCCTCTTCCTCAATCTGGCCATTGAGCAATGCAATCTTCACATCCATCTAATGGATCTTCCAACCCATCAATGCTAATAGTGCCAACATAGATCTAACAGATGAGTACCTTGTGAAAGGAGAAAAAGTCTCATCATAGTCAATCCCCTCAACCTATGAAAAGCCACGGGAAACAAATCTTGCCTTATGCTTCTCCACACTACCATCAACAGCTTGCTTTACCTTGTAAAGCCAATGGGAACTCACAACTAACTTGTTCTCCGGTCTCAGAACCACGTCCCAAACATTTTTACAAACTATGGATTCATACTCCTCCACCATAGCATCAACCCAAATTGGTTGTTCCACTACTTCCTCAAAGTAATATGGCTCGGTCTCAACACATTACCCAGCAAGGGCCATGTATCCAATGTGCCTCTCAAGTGACCTTCTCTGTCTACGATCAGAAGATGGTGCTCCCACATTCTCTCTCGCATCCTCCAACAATCTGCCAGCTTCTCTTGTGTGCTTCCGTCCATCACTGGAAGACTCTACTTGAGTGGATGTCTCCACTCCTAGAACCTCTGCATGCAGCTACTCCGCATCAATTTGAGGCTCCTCCTCCTTAAGAACCAATAGTTCCTCCATAGCTTGTAGTTGGATCTCCCTCTTAAGGGAAACTCGCATGGCCTTCTGCTCATCAAACTTGAGATCTCTACGAACCATTGTCCTCCGACTGGTAGGCAAGTACACTTGATAGTTGTGAGGTGTATCAGTGTACCCCATAAATATCCCCAACTCTATTGTCAACTCAAGCTTCTTCGATGCATCCTTTGTCACATGGTAATATACCGATGAGCCAAAGATCCTGAAGTGACCCACATCTGGTTTCTTACCAAAGAAAACTTCCTCTGGTGTCTTCATCCCAAGTATGCGATGTAGGCTTCCATTCTACAAATAGACCACTATGTTGCATGCCTCATCCCACAAGTGAAGTGATAGGCCTTGGTCATGCAACATTTCCCGTGCTGCCCCTACAATAGTTCTGTTCTTCCTCTCAGCCACCCCATTCTGCTGTCGGTTATGAGGTGTCATCAACTCTCATTTAATTCCTTCCACTGCACAGAAGTCCTTAAACTCTTGAGAGACATATTCTCCACCATTGTCACTTCTCAAGACCTTGATCTTCTTCCCTGACTCTTTCTCGACCAAAGCTTTGAACTCAGAAAACTTTGTGAAATTTTGGTCCTTCTTCCACATGAAATAAATCTAGCATTTACGAGAATAGTCATCAATGAAAATCACATAATACCTTTGCCTCATTGTGGATGCCATTGATAATGGTCCACATAAATCAGTATGAACTCACTCTAAGATAGCCTCTGCTCGACTGTCTCGATCTTGAAAGGAAGATTTGGTGTACATTCCCAAGGTACAACCTTTGCATGTGTCAACTTGCTCAAGTTTACCTTTGGGAAGTCCTGTATATATCTACTACATTATCTTCAAATCCCCATGATGCAAATGGCCTAACCACCTATGTTGCAACTTGCCAAGGTCTTGGCTTTGCACCAATTCTGCTTTTGTACTCAATGTTGCACAATCATCTACCTCTTTTTTATAGAGATTCTTCACCCGAATCTCTATCCTTTTGGTCTGACCCGTGGCTATGTGTCTTAGGAACGCCTTTCCTTTACTGAAGACAACATCATAGCCTTTGTCCTCCAACGTCATGACCGATACCAAGTTTTTCTTCAGTCCAGGCACATACATCACATCTATCAAGGTGAGAGGAGCTCTATGCTCCCTCTAAAAAGCAACTGTGCCCACTCCTGAAACACTATACCTTCCGTCATCACCCATCTCTATGCACATCTTGAGGTCTTTCTCCTCCAAGGCACTGAATAAATTTTTATCACCAGTCATGTGGAATGAGGCTCCACTGTCAAGATACCAGACACAACCCATCATCGATGACACCATGCATGTGATGAGGGTAAAGTCCATTTCGAACTTAGAGGCTAATGCCTCACCTTTCAGTCCTTCTGAGGATCCATTCCTGGACTTATTCGATGGGAAATTAGTTGCATAATGTATGATATTGTGACAATTAAAGCATCTTACTTTAGACATGTCACCCTTCTTCCCTCTATGAGAAGAATTCAATTTGAAATGGGAAGCCTTCCCCTTCCCTTTCCTTGCCTTACTTGCTAAGGCCAGATTTTCTTCATCATCATTCTTAGATGAAGAACCATCTCATGTGCTCCTCCTAATCTCCTCCTGCATAAGATCTGACCACAGTCGTTCCCAATCCAGCAGTTTCTCCCTTCCATTCACAGAGTCCTAGTAGATATTCCAACTCTTTGGAAGGCCAAGAAGAGTGAGGCTCACCATATCATCATTGGCAGTAGTTATTCCCACACTGCCGAGCTCATATCTTCAAGTGGTGAGCTTTTTCAGATATATGGAAATAGTATTACCCTCCTCCATCTTGATTCTTTGAATCTTATCCTTGAGCACCAATTTCCTCTGGTCGCTACTGTTATGATAGAGGTCATTAAATGTCTCCCACATTGAAAATGGAGTATCCTTCCCATGGAGACTCGAGACAATATGGTCTCAAACTCCGTCAAGGATGATCCGTCTCACCTTCACCACACACTTCTTTCACTCAGCCAACTCTTGTGCATAAGTTGAAGTTGGCTTTTGGATTTCTTGATCAATGAATTCCTTCAAGCAATTGTCTTCTAATATAGCCTCCATTCTATCTTTCCATGCTATGTAATTCGAGCTACCTTCCAAGGCATACTCGAGTCTCAATCCATAGAACGCCATTGGCCAACCTTCAAGTATGATATGAATTCGATTGTCACCTGCAACCCCGAACTTCAAACTTTGAATTCTCTTCTCAGTATAATGTTCACAACTCTGATACCATGTAGAAAATCTGTGATAGGTTAACCCGATAATGTAATATAAATCAAAGCAAAATACTATAACCTACTTCTACTATCAATTTGCGGAAGCTTAAAGATCGAGCTAAACGATATAACCAGAAGAAGAAGAATCAATGACACAATACACATGAAAATACTTTTGGTAAAGTCCCAGATAAAAGCCCCACACTATTGTATTATCATACATGGTGGAAATACATAGGAATTATACAAAGCCTTAGCTCTCATAGCTAGCCAACTCTCAGTACAATCCTCATAGATGCTCACAGGAAATCTTGGCTTCTCTCCAGCCTTCCTCTCTACCCTCCAAGCTCCTATTTCCTTGCGATGTTCCTTGTGGATGACTAGCCCTTACCAAGTGGAAAAACAAGCCTTCAAAACTGCGCAATCCTCAAGGATCAATCCTTGACTACATGCATGAGTTTTATCCATGGGAAAACACATGCAACTGATAGTACACTGTCCTTGAACATTAATCTCAACTCGGTCTTTCTCAAAATAGACATGCATGAGTTTTTGATGAGGGAATCTTCAGTTAACTAGAGTAGCACTAATTGAGTGCATTAATGCATCAACTGACTGTTAACTCACTATTAGTTCCTCAAATAGTTTGGAACTAATTTAACTAGACTTAACTCAGTAAACTGAGTTAACTAATTACAACTCAAATATAACTCAATTTTATCTCCTTAATTTAAGGGATAACTCTTGCATGACTTTAGAAAGACTTCTAACTTTAATTTCTCCAACTAATTAATTTAAACTAAATTAATTAATTATTTCCAAGTAGTTGTTAAGACTAAATTCGATTTTAATTCACAATTTAATTCAAGGACAAATTAAATTGGAATATTCTTGTTGCCATATTTCAACAGTGATATATTGCGTGGAAAGTAAATGGTAAATGGTTTTTTCCAAATTGTGCAATTAACCTAAGCTGGTGACACATAGCATGGAAAACCACTTGTCTTGTGCATTCTCCACCTAATATCGATCGTGCAAGAATTCACGCGAGATTGCACGATAAACGTTGGAATGAACGGGACAGATCGACGATGGAGATTGTCCGGGCTCGTTGGCATGTGATACGATGAGATATTCATTGGATTTGAAGAAGCTAGATCAATGGTGAAGATTGAAGTGCTCAGGGAGTAAGAAGTCAAAGTGGGACCTATGGTGATTGGTTAGCTTAGCAATATCCTCAGGAGGAAATACACATACATAATCTTATTAACACACAACTGATTAGTTTTTAAGTGAAGCATTAGTCTAATTGTAAACTATCACATCAATTTCATCAACCTCCCACATCAATCATGATATCATTTACCCACAAATCCTTAACCTAGTTGTCCCCATCAATAGATCATCCTACTGATGACATTCCTCAATTTTCTTGGACCCTTAGTTGTTTACCTTCCACAATGTTAATCATAGTATAAACTTTACATAAGTCACCAATCCTCCCTTCCATTGTTGTTGTGAGAAAACTTTGATATCATGATTAGAGAATCATCTAATGATAAATATTTATCAATGTTGCTTCAACATCTATTCATGTGCATACATGAAATGTAAAAAAAAAACATTGCGACATGGCACTACACATGAATTGGCATAAGCATATAACTATTATATCATGTCTATAAATAAATAATAGATTAACTAATATTCCCCTCGCACAAGCACACCTCCCTTTCCAAGAGGAAACCACTACAACATTCCTTATTCCTTTAAAGGAAACTAGAAAATTAGCTATGGTTTTTCATTTGAATACATAAACTTTTCACAATAGTTGTTATTCTTGCATGTAGATACATAATTGTTTCTCAAAAAGAGGCTAACATCCTATTGCATGAAAATGCACAATCTTTCCAAAAGAACACTAACATAATCTTATAT
Organism: Pinus tabuliformis; assembly: GCA_031772625.1. Lineage (NCBI taxonomy): Eukaryota > Viridiplantae > Streptophyta > Pinopsida > Pinales > Pinaceae > Pinus > Pinus tabuliformis. The sequence goes on from CM062817.1 coordinate 668,478,304, forward strand.
GTACATTCCTAATCTTTCAAGAGGATAGCTAACATAATATTTCATGAAAATTCATAATCTTTCCAAAGGAAATCTAACATAATAGATATTGTTATTGTGCATGCAAATTATATATTTTTCTAGCTCAATAGTTATGATCTTTATGCATGCAATTACATAAACTTTATCAATAGAACTATCCCCCTCAGCTATTACTTTTGGTGCATGTCAATACGTAAAACAAAGCTAACACAACGTACAATGTTCTTATGCATGCAATTCCATGTTCTTTCCAATAACATCTTTGCCAAATGAGATCTATTCACAATAACTATTGTAAATGAAAATACATGCTCTATTACAAGTAAAGCTAACAAGATAATTATATTTATTGCATGTAGATATATGTAATTATCCAAATAAAAGCTAACATATTTATTTCATGCATTTACATATTTCTTTTCAAAAATTATAACACAATAATTATATTCTCCTTTGCATTAAGATATATATCTTTCTTTCCAAGAAATCTATCATAATTACGTATTCTTTTCATGCAAGATCAATAAAAATAAGTCAGCACAAAACAACACATTCCTTTCCAAGAACACTAACACATTAGTTATCTCTATATGTACATAAAAAACTATTCTTATCGCACTGACAAATCAAATGGTAGCACTCTGTTTTACTTTCTTTTTTCCTATTTTAGTCATCAACTTTGGGTGTGATTTTTGAACAGATGGAAACATTTTTTTAAAAACAAAATATTTTTTTGTTAGGAACAGGTTAATTTTTAAAAACATCTCTCTTTTTTTACACAGGTGTCATGGTTTCGAAGATTCGAATGAATATTTGCAACCCATTTTCCATATTTAAATATTAAATAATTTTTTGTTTTAGTCATCAAATTTGGGCACAGTTTTTGAGAAGCTTAAAATGAATTTTCCAAATATTAAAGAGGCTTTTGTCTAGAATGGGCTTACTTACAAAAATGTCTTTCATTGTTTACATGACTATCAGAGTTTGGGAGATATGAAGGCCGATTTGGACCTTATTTTTCAATAACTCATGCAAATCTTTTCCAATATTAGTTTCATTAAATTATCTTTGTTTTCTAATAATTCATCTAATATTTTTAAGAAATTGAACCTAAATATGCGTGGAAGCTATTTTTTGATGCAAACATATGCTTCTTTGCATGGTAGCTATGTTTCTTACATGCAACCATATACTTATTTTCGTTGTAGCTATTTTCCTACATGCAAACAAATACTTCTTTTCTAAATTAAATCTAGCATAATATTTATTAATCGCATGCATATGAAATTTATTCTCTAAGAGAAATATAATATATTAGATATTGATCTCACACATATGCAAATTATTTTAAGAAATTGATGCATAAATAACTTATCTTTTAATGCCTGGAATCCCTTGGCGCAATGAGACTCCTAATGTAGTTTTCTATGTCGAATCAATACTTTCTGCCACACTACTATGGACAACAATGGCTAGGTAAGAGATGAAGCAATCAAGCATTGAGTTCCCCATGGGACCGACTTTCATTCAACAAATTTTGTACATGTAATTATTCAAAAACATTCATTTCGCTTTCTTAGCCTGCTTCTACATGTAAGGCTTACAATAAGTAGAATTAATGAATGCAAAAGATTTTCTAATACTAAAATCATTCCATAAATCACCCATAAATCAATTTTTTCGTAAATCCTAAAATCACTCCATAAATAAACCATAAATGACTCCATAAATCATATTTTTCTAAATTCTAAAATCTTTCAATAAATCATCCATAAATCTCTCATGGTTTTTAAAAGTATATTTGTTTTTTCTTTATGTACAACATATGATGTATCCATATTTTTTCTATAACTATGACTCATTAGTTCTAAAACTCATAAAATATACCAACTTGGAAATTGCAATTTATTTACATAGAAGAATATAAATTATTTTCAATATAAGAATCAAGAATTAATTCTTGTAATATTCTTGTAATTAATAATTATAAGAATATTCTTCTTTTAATATCAATATAAGAAATAATAATATTTAATTATTCAACAACACTCATTTTACGAGAGTTTTTATGTTAGCTTAAGCTAGTGATATTACAACTTCCACCCAAAAGACAAATAGATTTATCTATAGATCTTATACCAAGAGTAGTACCGATGTCTAAAGTTCCATACAGGATAAGAAAACCTGAGTTGATATAGTTTAAGCTTCAACTGAAGCAAACATTGGAAAAAGTATATATCAAACCCACTGTGTCTCCTTGAGGAGCACCAATCTTGTTTGTGACAAAGAAATATGGCACTCTTCAATTGTGTATTGATTATAGTCAACTTAAATAAATAAATGAAAATTAAGAATCAATACCCTTTACCCATGATTGGTGACCTATTTGATCAAGTGAGAGGAGCTATAGTATTTTCAAATATAGATTTAAGGTTGCATATCACCAAGTTTGAATCAAAGACGAAGACATTCATAAGACAACATTTCAAACTAGATATGGGCATTATGAATTTGTATTGGTTCCTTTTGGGTTGACTAATTAACTAGCTAAATTAATGTTTTTGATGAACATCATTCTTAGTAAGTATTTGGACAAGTTTTTTTTGGTTTTCATTGATGACATTCTTATTTATTCAAAGAAAAAAGAAGAACATGATGAGCATCTTTGGATCATGTTGCAAGCGTTGAGAGAACACTAGTTTTATGCCAAGTTTAGCAAGTGTGAATTTTATAATAAAAAAATTCCATTACTTGGGACACATAATTTCAAAGAAAGGATTTTCTATGGATCCTAATCAGATAAAGACCATTAGAGAGTGGCCTAATCCAAGAAATGTCATAGAAGTGAGGTCATTCTTGGGACTTGCAGGTTACTACAAAATATTTCTAGCACTCCCTCCCATCCCCTAGAGCTATCTCGAGATGTGGAAGGTGTTACTGATGTATTAACATGGCCTTCATAATCTATCAAGAAAGTGAGGTTACAAAAATGATCCATTTTAAAATATTGTGGAATTAAAAACTAGAATTGCTACACATCTAGCTAAGTGAGAGCTTTCTAGAAATATAAATTTCTCTTCAATCTGAGTCTTGAATCAAAAGTTAGGTGAGGTTGAATTTTTTGGCCCATCAATGAAAGCCATGTCATCAATAGTGTGCCACATGGCATCCAGAATCCTTTTCCAAGTGGTAATGCCACATGGACCTATGGATCCACTTGACTTGGAACAATGTAATGTTGCTACCAATGTTTTTGTTGCATGTAAATGAATCTCATTCGTAAGTTGAGTATCGTTTTCTTAGTGGATCCCACCCCAATTCCATGTCATTATTGGAGTGATTCTCACCTTACATTACTACTCATAGCTCCACACCGAAAAGGATCGATGGCCTTGGGTCACAAATCTTGTGAGCCAACCCCCACGTGTTCCATTTTTAGTCAGTTGTTTTCTATCTCTATTTTTTGTTCACCAGTGTGAACCAACATCTGATGACCGAGACCCCAATGAGGTCCACCCTTAGGCTTCACCATATTTTCCTCTTCTATTAAGAGATTTGATGAGTTATGGAATCGTTGGCCCAATGACTGAAGGTTAGGTAGAGTATATACTAGCCATATCATAGTAATCTAGAATGATCAGTCACAACTTAATTACTATATGAACTAGCAACCCTAAAGACTGAATGGATGAGATATGTTGGAGCCTACTAGGATTACGTCATAGTGAGTTGCAGGAAATTCAACTATAATGTAGAGAATTTAAATTTCCTAGCCCCGAGGCCCTGAGATTAGGAAGTCTACCCAATTCACATTATGCTAGGCCTACAAAATCAGGGTGCGAAATCACATTGAGCCATTGGAAATTCATGAATGGTTTGAGGGTCAATTATTTAATACAATAAATTATTTTACTTCTTCCAAATAACATGAAATTAATATGGTTTTAATAAGTCCTGAAGGTTGAACATGTAACACAACAATGAATAATTAGTTCTGATTAACATGAATTCATTTCAAGGTTTAATGAAGCTTGGAAGGTTGAGTCTTATCACCATGAAATGAACTTAAGTATATTGGTATGTCCTTGATCAAGGGTGCTTGAATGCCTTAGTGGTTCATAGGTCAAGTGCGTTTCCTCACAATATTGGAGGTTGAGTAACCAAGGTTAAAATGGTTTGAGTCCAATAAAACAAAGTTACTTAATTGCACAAAGGAAATGGTAGGACTGAACTTGTGTTCTTCTCCAAATTTGAAAGCATGGTAGAGTGTGAATATATGGGTGATAGTTATCGCCCAAACAACTATGTTGAGGCAAGTAAAGAGGCATGGTTGCAACTAATTTTCACAAGTTAAGTATATGTAAGTTGTTCATGAAATGTCGCTTAGTTGTGATGGTTACTTACATAGTCTAGTCGAATTTTAACCAAGGAATGAAGCTCACATTTTCAGTTAATTAAAATTAAAATACACAAATATGTGATAGTGGAAGGGATACAACATGATAATTCTATAATGTATGACTACCAGACAATGAGAGAGCGTTTTAGAATATATGTTATGAAACCAGCTCACAAAATAGAAGAAAAGATAAATCAATGACGTCAAAATCAGCCTCTTCGAGGAGACAACCTCCTTTACATTACACAAATGAAAAATTATTGGATGATACAAATGACAAGACCTCCTTCATATATAGGAGTCTAAGGGGTCACAATATAATCAAAGTCGACATAACAATAATAATGTAAGGGCACAACAATAACAATAGTGGGCTTCTATGGGGCACAATAATAACAATATGGGGACAATATGGGGACAACATGGGCACAACAATAATAATAAGGGGCTACAATGACAACAATAATAAGGGAATACACTAGTATTATAGTGACCTAACATGCCCCTCTCCTTCATAAAAGTGTTGTCCTCAACGCTTGAGTAGTTCTTGATGCTTCTATATAAAATTCTCATCCTCCCATGTGGAATCTTCAGCAAATAAGTTCTTCCACTCGATGAGATACTCTAAAATTAATCGATTTCGTAGTTTCCAAGTTCTTGTTTTTGTGACTACATCAGGTTCCAATATAATTTTCCCTTCCTCGTCAAGTTCTAGAAATATTGTTTGAACTAGGAGCTTGTCACCTATAACCTTCTTTAAGAATGAAACATGGAAATTGGGTGCACTCCGGAAGCTGCATGAAGCTCCAATTTGTAAGCCATAGTACCAATCTTTTGCAACACCTTGTACGGACCATAATAATTTAGTGATAATTTATTATCCTTCTTAGCTTGCTTGCGGGACATTTGTTTGTATGGTTGTAGCCTTATAAATACCCAGTCACCTACATCTTCTTTCGCTGCGATGTTGATATGCCTGTTGTTTCATTCTATTTTGTGCCAAAGTGAGGTTATCCTTTAAGAGTTGGAGAGCTTGTTGTTGATGCTCGATGTGATCTTCCACTTCTTGAACCTTAGTATTTTCTCTTAAATATGATGTGATGGACGGTGTATGATATCCAAAAAGTACCATAAATAGGGTCATTTTTTCTACAAGTATTTTCTCTTAAATATGATGTGATGGATGGTGTATGATATTCAAAAAGTTCCATAAATGGGGTCATTTTTGCTGAATTATGGAAGGAAGTGTTATATCCTTCCAAACATTTGTTCACTATCTTAGTTTTCCCATCAGATTGAGGATGATAATATGAGCTATGAGCTAACTGAGTACCCAGACAAGAAAATAATTATGTCCAAAAATTGTGAGTGAATATGGGATCTCTGTCACTTACAATAATCTTTGGGTTTCCATGTAGCATTTGAATTATTTCCATAAATGCAGTATGAACTATACTAGATTTAATGGGATGAGATAATGCATAAAGGTGTGCATACTTGGTAAGTCTATCAACTACCACCATGATGACATTATTTCCTTCAGACTTGGGTAAACCTGTGATAAAATCCATTGAAACCTCCTCCCAATGTTGACTTGGAATGGATAAAGGTTGTAATAGACCTGGGATGTTAATTGTTTCAAATTTATTTTGTTGGAAATCCAAACATTCCACCACAAAAATTTTAATAGCAAATTTAAGGCCATCCCAAAAAAATTCCTTCTTAGCCCTGTGGTAAGTTTTTAAAAATCCTAAGTGTCCTCCTAAGGGAGAGGTGTGCAATTCCATAAGAATATTTTGTTTGAGTTGGAAATTTTTACAGAGGTATAAGCGATCTTTGTACCATAACGAATAATTTTTCCAACTAAATGTATCAGATATACTAGGATCTTGTTGTAATGTTTCAATGAGTGCCCACACTTCTTTGCCATTCTTCCATTTATCCCTTGCTTCATTTATCCAATCTAGTTGGATAATAGGAATGGCGCAAATAATTGCTTCCACATCCTCATCCTTTCTTGAGAGTGCATCTGGAACAACATTTTTCTTCCCTTTCTTTTAGATGATTTAAAATTCATAGCCTAACATCTTTGTGACCCATTTTTGCTTCTCTTTTGAAGATAATATTTTTTCTAAAAAGTATTTAAGACTATCATAATCCGTTTTTACCTTGAAGTGTATTTCCATTAGGTAAGGTTGTCATTTCTTAAGTGCATGTAGTATTGACAACATTTGATTCTCATAAATAGCTTTTTGTAAATACTTTCCTTTGATTGGACAACTTTCAAAAGAAATGGGTCTTTCTTCTTGCATTAAAATAGCACCAATTCCATTTCGCGAGGCATCAAATTCCACAATAAAGGTTGTTGTGAAGTCTAGCATAACTAAGACCGGTGCTTGGCACATTACCTCTTTAAGATGTTCAAAGGCCTTTGTTGCTTCTGGAGTCCAAGAAAATGCATATTTCTTCAATAATGTTGTTATAGGTACTGCTATTCTCCCATAATTCTTAACAAACTTGTGATAATACCCTGTCAACCCAAGAAATCTTCGCAGATGCTTTATGGATGTGGGGTTTTTCCATTCCTTAATGGCTTTAACTTTTCTATGGTCTACCTTAACACCTTCATGAGATACAATATGACCTAGATATTCCACCTCTTGTACTCCAAAGAAACATTTGGAGGTTTTTTCATATAATTTTTTTTCCTCCAATAGTTTGAGCACCCTGTCAACATGTTGAACATGATCCTTCCAATACATGTTGTAGATTAGTATATCATCAAAAAATACTAACACAAATTTTCTAAGGGTTTGAAAATCGAATTCATCAAACCTTGAAATGTAGAAGGTGCATTAGTAAGGCCAAAAGGCATGACCAAAAATTCATAATTACCCTCATGAGTTCTAAATGTTGTTTTACAAATTCCTTCAGTGTTCATTCTGATTTGATGATATCCTGAAGTATCCATGTTACGGGATCCTTGCCATCAAAATTCCTCATATCGATATTTGGAACATAGTGGGTCTTCAATCCACTGTTAGAGTCTATAAAATCATGATTAACATTTCTTTTGTTTTCATCATGAATTTCCTTTACTACCCTTTCACCATTAGTAAGCATTTCTTGTAGCAACTTTGTCAAATATATCTTTAATTCTTCCATGTCGCCTTTAAGTTTTGCTTCTATACCATTAGCTTCCATGCCATCCATATTAGCTTCCATACCATTCATCTTAGCCTCCATGCCATTCATCTTAGCTTCCATGCCTTTCTTTAAACCATCCATCTTAGCTTCTGTTACTTTTTGTGAGAGTGAAATTTGTTGCACTTGGTCTCGTAATTTTGATATATCATGTTGCATTTCTTCTTCTTCTTCATGAGTCATGGAAGAGATTTAAGGTTGCTTACTAGGTGTTTCCATTTTCTTTCTTTCAGGCATCAATTAATGATAATTATTCTTCACTATGTCCTTTGAATTCCTTCAAACTAATTTTTCAAACCAAACTTATGCAAAATTTTGAAAAAACTACACACCTTTTTTTTCTTTGTAGGAGGTCGGTATTGAATCTGTTGTATCTATATAATTGTGGATCTTCAAGGTCTAAAATTTTTTCCTATCATAGCCCTATGATTCCTCATTCCAACCCTGTAAGTCTTATTGATATTGGATTCTCCAAGAAATATTTATTCCAAATCTCCCATGATGACCTGATTATAGACTAGTTCAGTAAAGCGAACTTGTATGAAGTTCCACGTCTCACTGTTTCAACCTTCAAACCTGAAAATGATAAAAAAGAAACTATAGTCCATTCTCTTTCTATACCTTCTTATGAAATTTGAATCTGATGCTCAGAGAGACATTTATGACGATTTTCCCCAGGTCACCTATTTGAGATTTAATTCGGGAGCCTAAACAAACCTTAACTTCATTGGATCATATTTCTAAAAATATAGCGAGAAAAGATGTGAAATATGTACCCACGGTTCATCGTGATTTCAGCTCAAATGGGTTTTAATTTCATCTTTTGAAACATTGTAGAAAAAATATTATAGTGAAAATTCCACGATGACCTGTTTGAAGTAGCGAAACCCTAGAATCCAAAGCTCTAATACCAATTGTTATGCAACAAGCTCACAAAATAGAAGAAAAGATAGATAAACGACTTCAAAATCAACCTCTTTAAGGGGACAACCTCCTTTACATTACACAAATGAACAATTCTTGGATGATACAAATGACAAGACCTCCTTTCTATATATAGGAGTCTAAGGGGTCACAATATAATCAAAGTCAACATAATAATAATAATGTAAGAGCACAAAAATAACAATAGTGGACTTCTATGGGGCACAATAATAACAATATGGGGACAACATGGGCACAACAATAACAATAAGGGGCTACAATGACAATAATAATAAGGGAATACACTAGTATTATAGGGACCTAACAATATACAAGCCATTTCTTCCATTCACCATTAATCATAAAGCATGAAATATCCAGATTTTTCACAAAAAAGGGACATATTCTGGGAAGTCCAACAAATTCATAAATAAAATATAGGGTCTTTATTCTATTCACATAAAATATGAATGAAAAAATTTTAGCATCTATTCAACACATAATTCAAATTGTATCTGATAAACCAGAAGGAATAATTTATGTACAGTCTAGTAACCATAAATGCATATAATCAAATAACCATAAACATATATAGCTCAAATATACATACGCATATACAAACAAATATACAAAAATGCCTTAGGAAATTATCCACCAAGCAAATAGATTAAGGAAATAATTGTTCAAGCATAATCAAATATAATCATATACATAAGAGCTCAACATTCATAAACAACAAGCCTAGACAATGCTACTTATTTAATTGAGTTTATTTTTGCTAGCAACTGAAGAAGGGTATCTTGATATCCTCTAAATCATAGAAAAGTTATGCTAAGATCTATCTCACAAATAACCACCCTCGAGCCAGATCTAGAGTCTGAGGAACTAATTTCACAAGGGTAACATAGTGATTGGACTAAGACATTAATATCACTTGCAGGCGATTTAACAGTAGTTTGAAAACAATTGGTGGTTTCACAACCATGAAAAGAATCAATGGTTTCACACCCAAACACAAGCACCCCATGACTCCTTGTATGGGTGGTTTCATAGCAAGAGGCAAGCACTAGTGGTTTCATAAGTGCAACAAGCACCAATGTTTACACAACCTTAGCAAGAAACCAATGCTTTCAATTCAATCTCTTTGTGTCCAAACTAGTAACACCAGGTAAAAATAAAGAATGGATCAATGGTTCAGTGCAATTGAAGCACTCTCCATGAACTCACGCCCAAAATATTCTTTAAATTCTAACACAATTTTCCCATATTCAAACCAAACCCTCTATCTGAATTGGGCCATGATATTTATGGTTGTAAGGTTACATCCCTGGTATGGCCGAGAGGGAATCAAATTGTCCCCGTGATTCTTTCTCATGTATGTTAGCTCTTCATCTCATGAGAATGGATCTACTAACTCACCCCTTCATCTTTTCAATCGTTGGGCGGGGGGCATTCATCTTTAAAAATCAACCTAGTTGTTGACTCTGAAAATTGATTGAGCTGTTGACTCTTAAAATAAACCTAGTATAATTTACTATGGATTTAGGTTAGGAAATGGAAAAACTTTTCTCAACAATAAGGGGTTTGTGATTAAATTCAACAGGGTTTAGTATGGCTATCCATGATTGAAGGTAAACCATAATTTCCTCCCTCATACTTTGGCCCATTGTCCCTTATCTTTAGTAAGATTAATTTCAATAAAAAAAATCAATTAAGATTTATAACTAATAATTTAGTTTAAAAATGAAGCATTAATACATTCCAACATATTTAATCAAAGCATTAAAAAAGTTCAACATTAATTATTCCATCATGCTTAAATAGAATTTTATCCAACAATAATTTCCACACTAGATGCACCATTATATGAAAATGTTTACAATTGTAATAGTCAATGCAAGGGATGTTACAAGATTATTTAAAGGATTCTCTTAGATTGATCATCCAATTACATCATTGCAGAGGAAGGGAGCTAAATTTATTTGGTCCAAGGAATGTGAAGAAACCTTTCAACAGCTAAATCATTTTCTTACCAATGCACATATGCTAACAATTATGGATCCAAGTAAAGAGTTCTTATTATGCATTGATGCTTGCAAGGAAGGACCGGGTGGGATTTTCATGGAATATGGATACATGATATATTATGAGTCATGAAAGTTGAATGAGAATGAGAATAATTATGTGACTCATGACTTAGATTTGGAACTTTTTATTCATGCTCTTAAATTTGGCAACATTATATACTTAGGAGTAGGTTTTTTTAATGTCAGATCACAGTGGGTTGAAGTATTTCTTTGATCAACCTCACTTGAATGCTAGGAAAGCTAGGTGGATAGCATTGATAATTGTGTTTGATTTCGAAATTAAGCACATCAAAGGAAATTAAAGTTGTGTGGCAGATGCTCTAAGTAGAATGTAAGTTGCAAGAGAATCAAGTTGCAACAATTAGTTTCATTAAAATTAACTTGAAAAGTATGATAAAAATGCCTTATAGTGTGATAATCACTTTCAACATATTAAATAATGTACGCAATAAGGAAATGAAGACTCAAGTTATGTGGGATAGCAACTAACAGAGGGTGTCTTGATGTTATATCACAACATATTGTATGTACCAAATTCCAATGACTTTAACAATCCAATCATGGATGAAATGCATTGATAACCATATTCTAGACATCGAAGATATCAAAAGATGATAATAGTATTTAGGAGGAATTATTATTGGCCCAAAATGAATAAGGATATTACTGAGTACATTGCAAAGTGATTGGAATGTTAAAAATCCAAATCTGAACATAACCACCCAACAAGCATGTTACACCCTCTCAAAATTCATGAATAGAAATGGGAGAATATAACCATGGATTCCATTGCCATATTTCCTAAGAAAAATAAGCAACATGACGCTATTATGGTTGTGGTGTACAAGTTAAGTAAAGAAAATAATTTTATTCCTATAAATTCCACTCATAAATAAATTGACATTGTTGAGATATGTATGAAATAAATCATCAAATTGCATGCCATGCCAAAGGTGATTGTGTCTGACTAATATTCTAAGTTCACTTCTATATTTTGGAAGGTTTTGTTTGAAAAAATTGAGATAAAGATAACTTCCAATACAACCTTTCATCCTCAAACAAATGGGAAAACAAAAGGATAAATTAGATTATAGTGGATAGGTTATGTATGTATGTGTTGAGTAGCCCAAGTAAATGGGAGTATTATTTCCCATTGGTGGAGTTTTCTTATAATAATAGATAACAAAAATCATTGAAGATGACTCCCTATGAGGTAATCTATGGTTGGAAATGTCATATTCCTATGAGCTTGGATCATCCTATGGATATAATTATTCTTGGACCATATATGCTACAAGAAATGGAATAACAAATTTTGTTGATCATATAAAAGTTAAAGGGATCCCAAGACTATCATAAGAGTTATGCAGACAAGCACAAAGTTCTTAGAGAGATGAAATTTTAAATTCATGTGTATCTCCAAGTTAAATGAAAGATAAATTCCTTAATAATGGGAACTTTTATCAAGTTGGAACCTCGCTATTGTGGACTATTTGAGATTTTCAATAAATTTGGGCCATTGGCTTACAAGCTTTCCTTACCTCCATGCATTAAATCTCATGATGTATTTCATGTATATTTGCCTAAAAAGTATTTTTATGATTATAATCATGTTATTAATTGGGTTATTATCTATGTGGAACTTGAAAGAGAGTTCAAACTAGAACCACATATTTGCATACTAGGAAGGAAAGAAATGTTGCTTTAGAACTGAATTATTGCACAGTTTAAAGTGCAGTGGAATCATTATGGAGTGGAAGAATCCACTTGGGAATTGAAGGATGCCATGAGAGTGGAATATCCTTATTTTTTCCTTCATATATGGGTTCTACAAGTGGTAGAACATTGATGACAATGTTCCTTTAAGGGGAAGGGGATTGTGATACCACCTTCTTCTTTTTTTATTTTGCTATTTTTTTGTAATTAAAGACTTATAATGCTAAGGTGCAAGCGTTGATGCTATGAGTTGAAACTTTATTATGAAATTCAATGTTTTATTTTATTAATAAAATATGTTAGAACTAAAGGAAGAGGGGACAACCAAAAAATTATAATTCCTTGAGAGGAAAATACATAATTCAAATTAGTAGTTTCCTTAATGTAATGGTCGGGAAGATGAAGGGTCAAGGTGTGTTTATAAAATTAAAAGACAAAATTCATGGAGGATATTTTTCTCTTCACCATTTTGTTCTAAGAATTACTCCATTATTCCTTTGATATACTCCTTTTTTTCCCTCTCTCACTGAAAAATTTGAATTGACATGAGAATTGGTGACAAATTGTGTAACAAGAATTGTATGTCTTGTAATGCTTCTTTCTTGGATTGGATGGATTTGAGGACTAGGAGTTTTCTTGTTTGTGTGTGGAAAATATACCATTCAATAAGGGAGGGTTGAGGGACCATAGAGATCAGAGAAAGACTCCCTTGTGTTGTGCAGACATACATTGTCATCTGCGAATGTCTATGAGATTGGTCAAGGAATGGAGAGTTTGAACACTAGGATTATTTCCTTGGCCTCGAGGAGAGTGGCGTTCACTTTTTGAATTAAATCTAGTCTAAAAATTGTGTTCTAAATCCCTGGCTTTAGTTTTTTCCTTAAGGAATCAATGTTTGGCTTAGGGATGGCCAACTATTGGAAACTTTGTTGCATAGCTAAGACTATGGTTGGTTGGAGATTGGATCATCTTTCTTCAATTCAAGATTACAAAGTATTTGACTCAAGATAAATATCTCTTATGCATAATTATTTAATTCTTCTTTTCGACAATTTTATATGTACATACATTTACCCTTCAACAAATTTTTATGGTTGTAGTTGTTATACTATTTGGTTTCATATTTTTATATGCATTGAATTTTGTAACATCACTAGTTGAGTAATATAAGCTTCCTAAATTCTTCTTTAAAAATTCCATTTTGGAGTTTCTACTATAGCTTTCATTATGGAAGGTTGTAGAAGCTAAAACTTGCATCATAGAGAGGGGAAATCACATTTATCCTTTAATACAACTTTCAGATCTTGGGTCACAAAGTTTTAGTAAATATGATCATAGGAAGTTAGGTTTCCTAAATGCATCTTTAAATAGGTCATGTTGGAAAATCTACAATAACATTTCATCTGGAAGGCTCTATAAGCTAAATCTTGGACCATAGTGAGGGGAAATCATTTTTCTCATCTAGCTCAACTTTCAAATATTGGGTCAAGATATTTTAGGAGATATTATTAGATGAATTTGAGCTTCCTTGATTCTCATCATGGATCAAATAAGTAATGTTGGAATTTCTATTGTAAAATTTCTTTTGGGAGGTTCTAGAAGCTAAAGCTTGGAACAAGTGAAGGGAAATTGAGTTGATCATCTGGTCCAACTTTTATATTGTTATTTGTGACATTTAGGAGATATGATCAAAGGAATTCAATCTTCCTAGATTCTCCTAAAATCATGCATCAAATAGGTCATGTTGGTATTTATGCTATAACTTTTCATCTTGGATGTTCCAGAGGTTGAAACTTAGACAATAATGAGGGGAAATCCGAATGGCCATCTTATTCATTTTTTACAACTTGGATTTACAATAATTTAGGATATATGACTTAAGGAATTTTTTATATTATATTCATACATTATGTTTGAATAAATTCCTAAATTGTTTAATGATTCATTGCATACAATTTGTTTGATGAAATGGCCCAACGGAAATGTTGTTTTGTGGATGGGGATAACATTACTGAATGTTAGTATTATTGTATGGTAGTACTATTGTAGCTAATATATTCCTCACTTCATGCAAATAATTTGAATAAATGTGTTAAAGGTGTTTTATTACACTTTTCATATAAACTATTTCATAAAATACCTCTAAGATAATAATCAAAAGTTGCATGATTGAGTGGTATATTTCAGTTAGTATGTTAAAAGTGGAATCAAAGAAATGTTTCTTATTTAATTTTATACAATTTGTTTGACAAAATTTCTAGAACAAAAATACTAACTAATTGGTTGTATACAAACTATTTGAAGAAAGGTTTACATGTAAAGTCTTTAATAAAATTTATAAGAGATGAAAATAACATTTTTTACAAGTGTGGTTAGGATAAATTTAGTAAATATATGTGATAAAACTTATTCGTTTCTCTATAATTACTCCAAAGTCCCAACTATTCCATTAACCATCCTCCATCAAGGAATAAATGTCCACCAAAGAATATTTTCCCACGCTTGCTACCCATTCTTACAAAAAGGAGAAAGGACCTAATTCCTCCTAGCGAAAAGCGACCCATTATGTCATAGCTACAAATATTAATTTTCCTTACATTCCCTGGGATATAGGTAATATGTTCCTTTTTAATGGGGATAAATACTACCAAAATCCTCCAAATTGATGAGCCTCACCATGAATAAATAGGGTCATCCAAAAAATATTTCCTTTCTCTAGTAAATACTTCTACAAAAATACGTGTTTCCACCACTTATATTGTTTTTTGATCAATCAATGTTCAAATTTGGCCCCAAGGGTTAAATTCATCAACAATGAGTCACTAATGCCTTTGCCCATTGATTTTTTAGAGTAATCATAATTTTCCACTTTACATGCCACTTATATTGTTTTTTTATGTAATGTGTAGATGTAATGTAAGAAAGTTTGTAAGAAAATTTACATGCCTACTTAATATGCTGAATTTATATTAATATCTCCAGTTTATAATACGTAAATTGGTAAACATTTACTTGTCGGTTAAAATTAATATAGAGCACAAGGGAAATGTTGTAGTGTCCACAACAAGTTAAAAGTAATCAAAATAATAAAATTCAAATTTGTTACATTGTAATTTTATTTTTTTAATAAAAATACGAATAAATTTTTAGATTGAAAAAAATCATAATATACATATTACATTAAAATATATAAAGTAGCAAAAATAAGTTAAGATCCATTTTACCTTATAAAATATAATAATGATTATGTAACCATATTTAAATTTAATTAATAAACACATAAACTTACAATATAGAAGTATGTTTAATTGTTCACTTCCACTTTTCCATAGATATTATTAACTTGTAAATAGACTTGGTTACAATACCATGGGACAATACTATTGCCCATCAATACAACATGCCTAAAAACCATCTCACATTTTACACTCAAAATATTTTATAAATAATTTCTTTGAATTTAATTTGATAACATTTTTTTTAAAGAAAAAATATTGTCATTACTTTTGAGATATATCTATACCTCTATCACATGAATATATATAAGATATAAATAGTAGCTATAAATTAAGATCCATTTCACTAGATAAATTATAATAATAATTGTGTAACCATATTTAAATTCCATTAATAAACACAAAAAAATTTAATACTTACAATATAACAAGATTTTTAACCACGGATATTCACCACCACTTTACCATGAATATTACTAACCATACCATACCATGGGCTAATATGATGGCTCATCAATACCACATGCCTAAAAACCATCCCTCATTTCACAATCAAAATAATACTTACAATTAACAAGACTTTTAACCATGGAAACTCACCCCACTTTACCATGGACATTATTAACCATATTATACCATGGCTCATCAATACTACATGCCCAAAATCCATTCTCATTTCAAAATCAAAATATTTTATAATTTTATTTTTTTTTTAATTCTATTACATTTTTGGGCCAATAAACACTCTCCATTCTAGTATCTAAGAGTTATTGTAATGTCGAGTTATATTATGTTACCTAAACATTTTGACCTTGTCAAATTACATAAAAATAAAAAATAAATTCTTAATTAAAACATTTCAGTAAAATTATATAAAAATAAAAATTAAACTAAAAAACAAAATTAATAATAAAACCAGCTTAGATCTATCTTAACTCCATATCTCTATATTAAATTTAGATCTATAAAGCTCCAAGAGGGATCAAATCTTTTGAGGTGTAAACCTTTCTTCAATTTTTTCACTCACAAAAGAGGTTTTCACCTTGAGATATTTGATCCCTCTCGATGCTTGATAGATCCAGAGTTAAGATGGATCTAGAATAGTTTAGTATTAGTTTTTCTTCCTTGCTATAGGAACTTTCTAATTTCCCTAAGTCATTATCAAATGAACCCCAAAAGGATAAGAAGTGATGAAAATTGGTACAATGGTAAAGTAGTCAAAATAATCTTTATCATGATAACTCTCCATCCAGGATTCAACTAATAGCTCCCCATTTCTCAAATTTCCTTTCAAATTTTGAAAAAATAGAAATCTAATACAAGTGGGGATCTAGCTTTAAATTGATCAACATGCCCAAATATGTAAATACCTTCCAAGATTTAGTAATAGGCACTTTCATAATTCACAAAAACTACCTATGAATCAATATATTAATATTTTAGGTGAAAAGATGGTTTTTTTCCTTTATTAATCAATCCTTGTTATGCAAAAAAAAAAAGCACATTTAAATGTCAAAGCAATGGCATTCAATGCACCTCCCAAGAGAAAGTTGTCATCAATGAATTATGAATGGTTGATGTTCTTGATCCCTATAATATATTTTATACCTAGGAGTGTTTCTCTTCTTCTTTCATGATATAATTTCCTACTTAGTGAGTATACCATAAGACTATAGAGAACAGGAGAAAGAGGACATCATTTCCTTAGTCCCATGGAGGCTCTGTAAAATCTATCCAACCTCCCATCAACTAGAAGGGATATCCATGGGCCATCAATGCATGGAGATATCCATTTAAGAAAAAAAATCCTCAAATTCAAATTTCTTCATTACATCAAACAAAAATTGATGATTAACCATATCAAAGGGATTTTCCATATCCAACTTTATGATAATCCCTTTCTCCACTCTAACTTTGTTGGAATAAATTGCTTCTTGTGCCAATATAATATTATCTACAATTTTTCGATTTCCTACAAACCGACCTTGATTCTCAGTGATTAGCTTAAAAAGTAGGGGTTTTAACCATGATGGTATGACTTTGGGAATAATTTTATAAGACACATTACAAAGTGAAATAGGCTTAAATCTTGCAAAGGGGGAAGGATTAACCTACTTTGCTACCATTTCTAGGAATATGACCTTATTTCTCCTCACTTGTAAAATGCTTATTAAAAAAATCTATCATATTGTAGATATCAAAATTAATGACATTCTAACACTTTTGCTAAAAGTGAGACAAGAACCCATATAGTCTCGGAGCCTTCTCTGGGTCAAACGAATTCAATGTCTTCCATACCTCTTCTTTTGAAAATGGTCAAAGAATGGAATCATTATCCTCCTTAGTGACCTTCTTTAGTATATATTCCAACATTATCATGGCAACTTCCTCCACATGATTTCATGGGTATTTATAAAGATTGTTGAATTTTTCTATAGTAGCATATTTAATTTTAGAATATTCAAAAATTATTTCTCCATTAACTAAAATAGTTTCAACAATATTCTTCCACTACCTAATTTTAGCTTAACTATGGAAGAATTTTGTATTTCTATCTCTTTCACTCATCCATTAACTCAAGCATATAAAACACCACATTTCCTTTTCCTCCTTCACTGCCTTGGGATAAAGAGAAAACTTCATCCTTTATTCTTGCAATACTTCATACAATATGTTCTCCTACTTCATTCTTCGTTGAATTTCTTCTTAATCCATTTTGATGTTGTTTGACCTCTTTTTCCCAAATGGTTTCCCTTAACTTGGTTGCCTTAATTTTTTGTTCCCATATAAAAATAAGAGACCTCATCCCCCATTTTCCCCATGTATTAGATACCATATCATGAAACCCCCACCTCTGCAGCCAATAAGGATTAAAATAGAAAGGGATTAGTCCATAATCCTCATTTAGAAGGGGAGATTGTAAAATTGGATGATGATTTAATCCACCCCAAGCTGAATTCTACGAGGAGAATGGAAAACACTAATGTAAGAATTCACTAATAATGAGGAAATGGTCCAACGTTATAGTGATATGTATTGTGCCCACTCATTTATTGCTCCAACTCAATTTACTATTAATTGGTTTAATGTTTATTAGTTCATGAGAAATAATGAGATCCTCCAAATTCTCTATGAAAGGATACCAAACTAGGTTTCCCCTCCTTTTTTCCCATTAGTGAATGGTTGTGTTAAATCCCACCCTATAAATATGACAATGTTTATACTTGAATACCTAAATAATATTAAAAGAGGACCAACAAGTAAAATTTTCTTGATAAACCAAAGGCATATACACATTAATAACACTACATACCTTGTAACATGACATATAGAGTAAGTGGAATGTTATATAATGCAAATATATGAATTAGGAGACTAGCTAAAAAATGGTAGTGGACCAGAGAGTACACTACTCTCTTGAGGCCCCACAAAATCTTACATCTAATGCCCCACAACCTTGCCATAAATTTCCACTTTTTTAAAGGATTTTCTACTCCCACATTTTTGTTTCCAAGAGAAGGAGGATTAGGGAATTTACTTTTTAACTAGACTTTTAACTTCTAAATTTTTCCTTTCTAATATGTATCCTCTATAATTTTAGGAGACTATTTTAAACATTTGTTGGTGGTATTTGGAATCCCCCCTTAAGAAGGGGTTGGTCCACTTCCTTTTGTAATATTACTCTATCCTTTATGGAGTGTTATTCTATTGCTCAATGTGTTTTCATCTCCTTGTATTTGTCTCCCTACTCATTTCAAATATCCCAATTTTCCTTTCTTCCTACTCCTTTAAATGTATTCCCTTTGCTAAGCTCTTATTCCTATTCTCCTTAAGACTTCATTTATCTATCCAATGGAAAATGGATCTTGAGGGTTTCTTGGAATTTGGGGGAGTTAAAAAAATCATTCTCTTCATATTCCTTCTCATCTTCTATCCTTTCATTCATTGCTACATATTCCCACTGAGGGATGTCTTTAGTTTTACCACCAACACTTGTTATAGGGGGGATGCGTCTTTAGGGATCTCCTCATTTTCCATAATATTATTTTCCTCCTCTCTCCCATATACTCCAATGCTACAATTTTATTTCCTTGAGGGCCCAGACCCTTATTTTTACATGTGGAAGAAACCTACACCTCATCATTTTTTTTAGTGAGGGAGGGACCTTCAATCCTATTTCATTTTCCTCTGTGGATTTCATTATTGTGTTTTGACTATTTGAACCTCTTATACACTTTGGTTTATACCATCATTCACCCTCCCATGCTACTTTTGTTGATCTTTGACTTTGGGAATTTCCTGATGAATTTTTGATATTCATGGCATGATTTGCACTTAAAAGGAAACTAATTGTAATCAACCTCTTATAGGAAAGTATAATTATCTAGATTGAGATGTATTTCTTCACGAAATACCTTATATATACCAACTTCAACACATATCCATGCCCAAACAAACATCCTTCCCATGGTTTAGTATGATGATGAAATCATCCTAGAGCATATCCTATGTTTCAAAATGTTTCTTGATTCTAATAATGAAATGGAAAGTGGAGTAACTTGACACGCACAAGAACCGTTGAAGGAACATCATTCTCAAGGTTTAAATATGCACTGCACATACCTACATATAGCCCTTCGGAGCCCATGGGTCTATGAATGGATTTGGTTTAAACTTTTTGGCAAAGGAAGGGTGTGTTTAGGTGAAAAAAGGAAGCTTGATCGAGCTATTTTAAGTGCTCAATCGAGCTTCTTAGGGGCTAAGAAATAGCTCGATCAATCATTAAAGCAAACCATTGATCGACCTCTTAGGTAACCTGTGGCATCAGAGATTGATCGAGAATTATGGCTTGATCAAGCTTAGGGGCTTGATCGAGCATAAGGGCTTGATCAAGAAATCCATAGAGCTTGATCAAGCTGTGATTTCTTATCAAAAACCAAGTTGTGGTTTGCGCAAGCCATTTTTCACAGACCACGAGTAAGAAGGAGCTTGATGGAGGATTTCTAAGCTCGACGGAGATGGAGGAGCTTGATCTAACTCCCCAACGACCCCTCCAACATCCAAAAGGCTCAAGCTAAGGTAGGTTTCATATCCTTTTTGTCTCATTTACTTAATTTTTCTTATAAAATAAAATAAATTAATTTGAAATAAAAACCACCATATAAAATCTACAAAAAATAACCATGAAAAACCACCAAGAAAACCCTTGAAAACCATTAAAACAACCAAGAAAATCCTTGAAAACCACAAAAAAAAAACTATAATTTAGGCTTTAAATTTTTTTCATTTAGTTGTATAAGTTTTCAATAATTTCAATGGTAGGATGTTTATTATGAATTTTTTCTATGGTAATGTTGTAGCGGCTACAACCACCCTCCAAATCTTTGCCTATGCTTTGATTTTGGAGCCTTCCTTACTATCCATAGCAACTCATCTTGCATTGATCCAAGTATTCATCCTTCAATTGAGACTTATATTTTTATTTTCACTTGTGTTTGTTAACTTAGCTTATTCTTCTAACTCACAAGCTAATCTCCCAACTTGGTTTCACAGCAGTTTTGGGCTTGTCCCTAGAAACTGTGCAATCATTGAGGGTAAGCAACTTTGATGGTGGGAATTTTGCAGTTCTGACTGCCAGTGATACTTGAGCTCAAAAAATTCATAGTTATGGGAGGCATCCCAACACTAAGCCAAAAAATTACACAACCCTCATTGAGCTAAGAAACTGCACAATGCACTAAGCTGGAAAGTTTCCTAGTTCCCTAGAATTGCACAATCTATCTTGGAAATGTGCATGACAAGTTTCCCTAGAAAAGGAAAAAGAAAAAACAAACATCCCTAAAAAATAGGCATCTATTTTTAGTATCCCAAAGGAGGCACTTGCATTATTTTTAGAAACTTCTGCCAAGTGTCGCATTTTCCTTGATTCTATGCATGCATGTTATAAACCATAATTTATCCAAATCTATTTAATCAACACTTCTAGAGCTCATTCGCACATTCGATCTTGGAGCTTTATGATTCCCAAGGAGATCAAGGAACCTTCAGTGTGATCTTCGGTGCTTTTCCAGGTGTGTTTTTCTTTTATCATCTTTTGCTACTTCTTTTATCTCTTTTTGTTGTTTAGATTGTGTGAATGTTGTTTCACTTGTTTCTCTTCATAGTTGCTGGCACTTTAACTTTTTTTTTTTAACTTTTAGAAGTGTTGTTTCAAGTTACAGGTTGTCTTTCCCAAGTGTCACATTAGTTTTCGTGTTTTTGCACCAATGGTTTTCGTTGCGGCAAATCTCCTCACATACTTTCCTTTTTAATTTATTAATTTATGCACTTGATTCACATTCATTTATCTACACTTATTCATATATTCATTCAACTTCACACTATCTCTCATATCTACTTGGTTTTCAAACTTCCTTTGGGTAGATATGGGTTTCCCTTGGTCAATTTTCACTTTTCACAGCTGGCACTACACAATCTGGAGGCTCAAGCCACAAGATTGGCCTCTAGAATTATGTAGTGCGTGATCCAAGCTATATCCAAATGCACATTTTGCAGTTCTAGGAGTCAAGCTCTCAGCTTGGCCACTGAGACTACGCAATGCACACTCTCTCCTAGGCCTCTACCTAGGTTGGTTTATCTTAGCATCTGGCAGTCAAGGCTATTCAAGTTTGAATGTAGGTATGCTGCCTTCCCATGTGCGGACATCATCCGCTGGATTGTCTCACATATGGATGAACAGACTATGACATTGAATAGTTCCAATGTTTAGAAGCTTTCCACATTTAGGGAAGAAGACTTTCAACAGATGTATCACTTACCCAAGCTAGTAGAGCACATGGACTCACTCTTTTATGCCACCCACAGTTATGTTAACATAAGAGACATTATCAAATGCTGGGTGAAAGAGCCATTGATGTTTCGATAAACACCCACTCATGTGTACAAGGAAAAGTCCCTTAGAAAAATTATTAGCTCTTGGTTATCTTTGCTTGCAGAACCTATGGTCAAGAGAGGATTGAAACTTTTCCTGAAGGGTGGCCAGTCATATTGGACCAGTTGATGAACTATGGGAGGTCATTCAACTAGTCGGATAGTTTGGCTCAAAAATTGAAGACCCATGCAGCACAAGCTTAGAATCCGCCCAAGGGTGAACGAGAAAAATTCTATATGTCTGCATACTTATTGGATGCAACCTATGCACAACAGTAGTTCCCTAGCATGAACTGGACATGAACTCCATGAGAGACCATCGTGAAAATCTATTGCAAGTTGCTTTCAAAATGCAATTATTGAGGAGTAATGGCATGGCTAACTCACCACTTTATCATCCCATTGTACAAGCTTATCTTTGAACAAGATCCACCTTACATGTCTCGAGAAGTAATGAAGGTGATAGTAGATATTGCATATTGGTATTCCTCACTAGGTGGCACCTTCATTAGAGTGTTTAGTGGAGAGAAGCCTTCGCATGTCTTACCAAGGTATTCCACTAACAAACTGATTATGCAAGAAGTATCATACCATCTCTCTATAGGGATGTCAACGGTGCTGCACAAGAAAAAGAAAGCACCATGGCCCACTCTTCCCTTGTAGATTGGACTATACGATATAAAGAACTTAAAAGTCACAGATGTCAAGGCTAAGGAAATAGAAAGATTTGAATTCAACACTAAGGACTTTAATCCATATGATCACTACAGCATTTACAAGGACCATTGTATGAGAGTTTACCTTTTGTGAATTGGTAGTGCATTTCATTGACCAGAGGAGGATCCTTGGAGGTACTACTAAAATGCCTCTAGACTCAATGAGGCAAATAGTTTAACAAGGACTTCACAGGCTACTCCACAGAAACAATAGCTCTAGAAGCAACAACAGTAGAAGACAACAATATCATGCAAGACAAGGGAAAGAGGAAGATTGCTCACAGTCCGAAGGTACATAAAAGTTGTAAGATCAAAGCATATCCTCTTATCAAGAAAGAATATTTTGAAGTAGAAGAAAAGAGGAAGGAAAGGATACAAAGAGAAGAGTAGAGAAAGAGAGAGAAGAAGAGGTTACAGGAAGCATAATTGAAGTTGTAGGAGACTGAGAAGAAGCTGAATGAAGAATAGGAATTGAGAAGGAGAGAATGAGAAGAGAATCAGAAGTAGGAAGAAGAATAAAGGCAAGGCACAATGAAAGAGGAAGAAATGTTGATACAGGTTGAAGAACAGGAACAACCAGCAGCTGAGGAGGAAGGTGAACATATGTAGGATCATGAGCTTGCTCAACAGATTGAGCAACTAATCGAAGTGACAGACATGGAGTTGGAACAGGAGTTGAACATGAATATGTTGACATGATTCCAAGAGCAACACAAGTAATCCCTCAGTTTCCACCACCTCTAATAGCAGAGCCATCCTTGAGTGAGAAAGGAGATGTTGCTCTCCTTGATGATGATCAATTCATGGATGTGTACAATCTATCATTTGATGACCTCCAAAAGAGGATTGTACAAGCATGAAGGAAAAACTTTATGGATTAGCACGCATCACCTTCATTCATTATAGAAAGGGTGATAGTGTCAAACATCAAGAAGCATCCAAAGTCCATTGTCAAAGCTAGCTTGGCCTATACAGGAGAAACAAGATCAAATGTTCAGTATTTGAAGGTCGAGAATGAGAAATTGGCATAGAACTTGTAGGCTGCCAAGAAAGAGGTAGAACAACTCTGAGAAATAGTACAGAATGCAGTTTCCACATTGGGGGAGATGAGAGCATCGATACTTGTTGAAGTATTAACACTTCGAGAAACTGTACGGAAGCTCTATGATGGGTTTTTCACCATACATAAACCAATTTTCTATTTGCATGGCCTACAATAGCAGAGCAAAGATTTTTTTAAGACTCTCAAAAAAAACAAGTTGTCTTTCCTATGTGCTGTTGGAAATGATAATGAGAGGGGGGCTGAATTAGTATTTTCAATTCAATAATTTTTCAATTCCCAAACATATTTATATACTCTACTTCAGTGAATTGAACTTGCATGTGTATGCAATTGTGATTAAGGAAACCAACGTATACCGAGAGAACTTATGATTTAGTCAATTTATCATGTGTTGATCATTAATCAGTGCGTCAGCATCTTATTATATAGTAACTATGTGCAGTAATAACATAATAAACCACCACACATAAAAAACACACATGAACACCAAGATGTAAGGTGGAAACCCAATGTGGGATAAAAACCACCTACTGTTGTCGTCTCTATCTTCTTTTAATATAAAGAAAAATTGTTTATAATCTTGTAATGGTGCAGACTCATACCAGTACGCAGGCACCCACCTGCAAAAGGCTACAACCTTCTCTTGTTTTCCATATTCTACTAGAAGGGAGCTACAACCCCCTAGCTCTTGCACTAGCCAATGTGTTTACTAGTACATAGGCACCAGCCTACAGAAGGTTATGACCTTCTCTCTTCCTCTAGGGACCACATTTCATTAATTTTAAGACTAGATGCTCCTGGTACACAACAAGACAATATGAAGGCCTCGTTTCAACATTTTCATATTGGACCCATTAGAAACTTTGAAACTCAAACCGCATCAACCAACAATCAAATCACTGTCACCAAAACACTGTGCTGAACCCAGAAACCTGTATCATCATACATAACTAGCTGGAACCTCAAAAATCATACATCAGAATGCATACACTACTTTACTGAACCCAACCTACGTGTATATGCTACTTCCTTTAACAAAACCTGTGTATACCTTCAAAACTACTGAATCATAACAACTTCTAAATCAGATCTATACCAACCAATAATATTCTGGACATGTATTGTCAATTTGCAGAGATATAGATAGTCAACATCAAAGATAACCCTTCTCACTTAATCAATCAGACACAAACTCCTTATGAATTTAGTTTTACATTCAAACCTAAGAAGATTTCATTGACAGACAGTAGTAAAACAACAACATCAGTCATTTCTGAACAATAGGATTTTCCTTTGCATACGCTACTTGGAAGAGTCGAACCTTCATGTACGCGTGCCTTTACCAAGGAAAACCAGCATATATATCTTCAAATATTAACTTTTAACTTTGTTCTTATTCCAGACTTTATACATGCCCAGATCATGATATTTAAATAATAAAACATGTGTAAGCAATCAGATCTAGCCCAACCAATATAAGATCATTCAATGGTAAGTCATTTCAGTTCTCATGATCGTGACCCAACATTGAATTCAAGATGCACATAATATTTCAAATTATATCATAATCATAGACCCTACAACATCAAATATACCTCAGGTAGAAGTATTCCTGAGAAACTCTTTCACTTGCACACTTGGCCCTTTGATCTTCTGCTCCTTATATAGTTTTGGCCTTCCTCAATACCTTGAACCAAAACAACACTTAGGACCTATGGTATTCTTGGATGGGATCAAATAGTCATTACTCCACTCAATATTGTGGGCTAATAGCATGGTATTGATCCTTGGTATCCTTTACTCTTGAATTTCCTTGATTTTCCAACCCATACGCACTTTTCCTCTTGTGAAAGTGCATGCATATGTATACACTCTTTTTGTTATGTGAACCTGCGTGTATACATTATTTTTACAAGGTGAACTTGTGTATACAACCTAAACTATCTGAAAAAATCATTTTCCTTCAACTTCTTGATTCTAGTAAATAGACCTTTGTTCCAACTTCCTGTTCTTCTGTACCAATACCCTGTTACCTCTAAATTGACCTGTTACACTGTGAGTTTCCTTTTATCAAATCCGAGTGGACTTGTAAATGATTTTCCATCAAAGGACAACACCTGTATCATAATGCCAACAATCTCCCCCTTTGGTCTTGATGGCAACCATATTGGTGTTGATTACTGGAAGATGTAGAAACTCTTATAGATATCAAACACCAAAATACTCTCCCCCTTTGACATCAAGGGAAAAGGGAAGACCAAGATATTCTCCCCTTTGAGATAAACTATGATGTTCATGATCCTACTGAGTACATGTAGATTCTGCAAAGATATGTTTCAAACTAATAACATGACTCTATAACTCAACTAAGTGAGTATGACCTCCCTAAGACCAATGACTCAACATACATCAATCACCCAACCAAGTGGGGATACACCAAATTTGACTCATCCACCCAACCAAGTGGGGATATACCAATTGTTTATACATGACTGAAATACAACAATTATTACATCATCCATCCCATGCATAGTGGGGATACAAATTACATCATATGTCCAATAGGACTCAAAAAATAGACTATGACAAAAGGAGACATATAACACCCTAGATCTATACATGACTTATGCAACAATTGATATAAATATCTAAACCATAGCAGAAGTTAGCAACCATAATGCCAACAATGCAGAATGTTTGTGAAGGCTAATGCTCCCCCTAAACCTATGCTACATGTGCATTTTCAACAAATTATTCATCAAGGCATCTTCATCAGTCAAATAAAAATCAATGAACAAAGCATATCAGCAGGTTGTAATCATCAATATTAGACTGAGCACCCATATCAGAGTTTGACCCACTGTTTTTATATCAGAAAAACATATACGCTCTTGCAGCCATAGAAAATCACGTATATACGTGACTATCCTTCATGAAAATCGCGTATATGAACCTTCCTCTGAAAAGCTAGATTTAACAGCAGGATGATGTAGAAACTACTCCTAACTTTTGTCTAAAATATTCAAATGTTTCTCTGGGAAGCGGTTTGGTGAATATATCAACAACCTATTCTGTGGAGGGAACATACTCCAATTTAACCTTTTGTTTAAGCACTTGTTCTCATAGAAAAGGGTACTTGATGGGTATGTGCTTGGTCTTGGAGTGCATGACTGAATTTTTTGAAATACTAATGGCACTTGTATTATCACATAGAATGGAGATGGGTGGAGTACATGTGATTTGAATGTCTTGCAATGTTTTCATCATCCAAAGTAGTTGTGTGCAATAAGATGCAGCAGCCACATATTCTGCTTCAGTTGTAGATAAGGCAATCGAACTTTGTTTCTTGTTGAACCAAGACACTAACCATGATCCCATATAGAATGCACCTCCACTAGTGCTTTTTCGATCATCAAAATTTCCTACCCAATCTGGATCTGTATGTGCATGAAGAGTAAGATATGTATCTTTAGGATACCATAGACCAAAGTCTTGGGTTCCTTGAAAATATTTGAATATTCGTTTTACTGCTTGAAGATGTTATTCTTTTGGATTTTCTTGGAACCTTCCAACAATTCCTACTACATGCATGATATCAGGTCTGGTGCCTATTAGATAAAGCAGACTTCCAATCATAGATCTATATGCTGGTTGGTTCACTACATGTGATTCATCATTAGAACTGAGATTGCATCCTCTTACCACTGGAGTGCACACTGGTTTAGAATCTTCCATTCCATACTTCGTCAGAATCTGCTTGAGATATTTAGTTTGTGAAAGAAAAATACCATCTTTTGTTCGTTGTACTTGTAGACCAAGAAAATAAGTAAGTTCACCAAGTAAGGACATTTCAAATTCTTTCTGCATAATCGAGGCAAAGTTTTGACTCTTAGATTCTTCATTGCTACCAAAATTATATCATCAACATAAACAACAATAATTAGTAGTTTATATACAATTTGTATACAAGTTGTTGTCTGCAGAACCTTTTGTGAACCCTTGTTGTTGTAGATATTTGTCAAGGCGATAATACCAAGCCCTTGGAGCTTGTTTCAGTCCATAAAGAGCCTTTTTGAGCTTGCATACAAGTTTTGCATCATTTCCTAGAATGAATCCTTCTGGTTGCTCAATATAAACTTCTTCTTCTAAATCTCCATTAAGAAAAGCTGATTTTACATCCATTTGATATACTTTGAATTTTTGAAAACTAGAAAGAGCAAGAAACATTCTTATGGCTTCAAGTCTGGCAACAGGTGCAAAAGTTTCTTCAAAGTCTATACCTTCTTGTTGAGCATACCCTTTACAAACAAGTCTTGCTTTGTTTCTAATAACCTCTCCATTTTCATTCAACTTATTCTTAAATATCCATTTTTTTCCTATAATATTTTTATCATGAGGCCTAGGAACTAATTCCCAAGTATCATTCTTTTCAATTTGGTCAAGTTATTCATCCATGGCCTTAACCCAACATTCATCTTTACTAGATTCATTTACATTATGTGGTTCTATGGTGGATAGTAATGCTAGATAACTGGATGTACCTTAAGAGTTCTTCTTGTCAGTACTTGAGACCCTTTTTCTCCTAGAATTTGAGATTCTGGATGAGTCTTTTGAACATACCTAGATGGAGTCTTTTCCCTGTTTGTTGTATCTTCTTCTGGTGCTTCATTGAATTCTTCCTCCATATCATTTTGATTTGATATGGGAGAGCATTCACCGTCTTCCTCATTGTCATATTCCTTTGTTGATTTCATTTGTTTTGGATTTTTGCATGCTTCATCAATTACTACATCAATGCATTCAACAATTTTCTGAAGTCTTTTATTATAACATTTGTATCCTTTACTTCTGGATGAATAACCAAGAAGAATTCCTTCATCTGCTCTGGGTTCAAACTTACCAAGTTTTTCATCAGTCCTTTTGATGAAACATTTACTTCCAAAAACTCTAAAGTGTTTTACAGTAGGAGGCTTACCATACCAGAGTTCATATGGAGTTTGATCACTATTTACCCAAACATTAGCTTTGTTGAGAATAGTCATGGCAACAAATGCAGCTTCACCCCAAAAGGTTACAGGAGTTCTAGATTCATCAAGCATAGCTCGAGCCATTTGTTGAACTATTATGTTCATTCTTTCCACTACGCCATTTTGTTGAGGAGTTCTGGTGACTGAGAACTGCCTTTTTATTCCATGTTGTTCACAAAAATCAAAGAATTCATCTGATATGAATTCTCCCCCTCGATCAGATCTGAGACATTTGATTTTTCGATCTGATTCATTTTCAACTAAAGATTTGAAGCCTTTAAAATTTTCAAATGCTTCATCTTTATGCTTTAGTAGACCTATCCAACACATTCTAGAGAAATCATCAATGAATAAAATAAAGTGTTCTTCTCCACGAGTTGACTTTTTCCTTGTTGGTCCACATAAATCAGTATGGATGAGTTCAAGAGGCTTAATTGTTGATTCTTCTTTTTCAACCAAATGAACTTTAGTTTTCTTATCGACTTGACATGGTTTGCATATGCTATATTCTAGAATGCTGATATCTGGAAGATCACAGACTGCCCTTAGCCTGCATGCTTTTCTTATTTGAGAAAAGCTTAGATGCCCCAATATTCTGTGCCATAACCTTTCATCTGTTTTTCTTAGATAGCATTATTTTTGTCCTCCTTTGAGTATGTATAAGTTGTTTGGAGTTCATGTACCTTTGATAACTATCTTTCCTATATCAAGATCATGAACCACACATCCATTTGATCGAAACAAAACTTCATTTCCTTTATCAAACATTTGACTGACGCTTAACAAGTTATGCTTTAAACCATCTACATACATGAAATTTCTATCTTTAACATTTTCTTTCAAATAAACAAAACCTTTACCTTTAACGACAGTTGGTGTGTCATTTCTAAAGGAGACATTCTTTTCCTTTTCTAAAAAATTATATGAATGAAGTTTGTCTTTATCACCTGTCATGTTTTTGGAGCATCTGTTGTCAATGTACCATTGATTCCCTTGTCCTTCTGCAAACAAAGCTATGCCATGTCTTCCTGATTGAAATTCCTACTTTCTCCATATCTTGAAATTTGATGATGTTTTCTCCTTTTGAAGTGTTGGGTGAAATTTTCTCCTGCATTCAAATTTTTCATGATCAAAAAAATGAACATTCAATTTCATATTCAAGAGCAGAAAAGTTATTATATGAACTTTTCTTGATTCCTACTACGCTCCTTTGATTTTGTGCTTCTCTAGTCATGATGGTTTTTAAAGCAACATATTGAGTAGCCTTATGCCCAAAGTTATGGCATGAAAAACATTGTCCACTAAAGAAGTTTCTACAATCATAGAATCTTTTAACATTGTTTACCCTTTGGTTAATGCTTCTATTTATGTTTATCCTTGGAGTAAATTGAGCATGATTTACCTGATGAGTACTTTTAGGATTCTGCTGACAATTGACATATTGTTCAGTGGTCTTTGCTACATCAAGATAGCTTCTGGTGGAGGCTGATGGATTTTGTGTTTGGGATGATTCTTCAGTATATTCAAGACTTGTCTTTATAAGAGGAGAATGCTAAACTTTGATGATTTCATTTAAAGTTTCTCACCCTCTACCAAATCTAAGATTAAGATATTTTGTCTTCTCAAGTTCTTTTCTTAGACCCACAACTTCACATTCTACTTTTTCATTATGCTTTTCTCTTTCAATGAGTTGATGTGTTAACGTGCCTATGATCATATTCTTTTCTTCCAAATATATTTTGACTTTTTTTTATTTCTTCAAGAAATTATTCCTCTTCTAAGGCATCCAAAAAATCATCATTGTCATAAGCCATGAGTAGTTTATAATCTTGTTCAGTTTCATCTTCATCACTATTAGATAAACTATCACTATCTCCATGGGTATAGTAACTTCTTCTATTAACAACATGTTTTCTATTTCCTTTTGCATATTCCTTTCCCTTTTCATATTTATCTTTATGAGGACATTTGGAAGCATAACGGCCGACTCTACCACAAGCAAAGAATTTGAATGGTAGATTACCTCTGAATCTTCCGGAACCCCATTGAAGTTTCTTGATAAAGTTTGCCTCATCTTCTTCCTCTGAAATATATCGTAATTCATTGTTCTCTTCCTTTTCTTTTCCCTTTACTAAAGCTTTGAAAGCATCTTCTATTATATCTGATGGACCTCCTTTCCTCATTTCAAAGGCAATTAGAATTCCATGAAGTTGAACCATAGTAATAGGTTGAAGATCCTAATTTTCTTCTATGGTAGATACTTTTGACTCAAATTTAGAAGACAAATATCTCAAAATTTTCTCTACTAAAGTAGCTTCCTTTATCTCTTCACCCAGATTCTTCATACAATTAACAATCTCATCTACACGTAAAAAGTAACTAGCAATACTTTCATTATTATGCATCTTAAAAGTTTTATACTGAATTCTAAGGGTTTGAAGCTTAGCATGTTTTACCTGGGAGCCTTCTTCGTAGCTCTGAATGATTTTGTCCCATATCTCTTTGGCTGTCTTGAACTGCATGACTTTAACGAATTCTAATTTTGATAGATTTCCCAATAAAGTATTGACTTCTTTGGCATTGGTTTCATATAACTCCTTACCTGTTGTATCTGTAGGTATTATTGCTGGAAATTGATATCCTCCTTCCACAATTTCCCAAACATCGGCTCCAAGCGATTGAAGATAAGCTCTAGTTCTTATTTTCCAATATACCAAGTTGTTCCCATTGAAGATTGGTGGTCTGATAGATCCCATGCCTTCGTGATTTTTCATCTTGAAAGATCTCCCTTCAAGTGATCAAGCTTCTTCTGAAGGACCTGCTCTGATACCAATTATTGGAAATAATATTGAGAGGAGGGGTGAATCAGTATTTGCAATTCAATAATTTTTCAATTCCTAAACAGTTTTATATACACTACTTCAGTGAAGTGAACTTGCATGTGTACATAACTGTGATTAAGGAAACTAACATATACTCAAAGAACTTATGATTTAGTCAATTTATCATGTGTTGATCTTTCATCAGTGCATCAATGTCCTATTATACAGTAACTATGTGCAGTGATAACATAATAAACCATCACACATAAATAACACACATGAACACCAAGATTTAAGGTGGAAACCCAATGCAGGAGAAAAACCACCTGTTGTTGTTGCCTCTGTCTTCTTTTAATATAAAGAAAAAAAAATTACAATCTTGTATTGGTGCAAACTCATACTCGTACGCAGGCACCCACCTGCACAAGACTACAACCTTCTCTCGTTTTATAGCTTCTACTGGAAGGGAGCTACAACCCCCTAGCTCTTGCACTAGCTGATGTGTTTACTAGTCCGTAGGTGTCGGCCATAGAAGGCTATGACCCTCTCTCTTTCTCCAGGGACCACGTTTCAATAATTTTTGGACGGGATGCTCCTAGTACTCAACAATACAATATGAAGGCCTCATTTCATCAAATTTTCATACTGGACCCATCAAAAACTTTGAAACTCAAACTGCATCAACCAACAATTAGTTAATCTAAACAATCAAATCACTATCACCAGAACACTGTGTTGAATCCAAAAACCTGTATCATCATTTAGAACCAGTTGCAACCTCAAAAATCATACATCAGAATGTATACACTACTTTACTGAACCCAACCTACGTGTATACGCTACTTCCTTTAACAAAACCTGCGTATACCTTCAGAACTACTAAATCATAACAACTTCTGAATCAGATCTATACCAACCAATAATATTATGAACATCTACTATCAACTAGAAAAGATATAGATAGTCGGCATCAAAGATAACCCTTCTCGCTTAATCAATCAATCAATCATACACAAACTCCCTATGCATTCAGTTTTACATTCAGATCTAAGAAGACTTCATTGACAGGAAGTAGTAAAACAACAACATTGATCAGATAGATCAGTCATTTCTGAACAATAGGCTTTTCCTTTGCATATGCTACTTGGAAGAGTCAGACTTGTGTGTACACATGACTTTACCAAGGCAAACCAACATATAGATCTTCAAATATTAACTCACAATACTAATCTAAGACTTCCATAAATTTAGCTTTAGGAATAAGGAAACTAATATAAGTATCTCAATGATTACTATGAGCTTCCAAAGTTGTTTCGAGGATAAAATAATTCTTTTGATATTGAAAAATAACTTACTTCAACCACTTAACCCAATCCTACATCAAGAAATCATCAATATTAAGTGCAAAAATAGAAAAAGACAAGAACAAGAGATGCATGTGAATAAGAAGTGAAAGGAAGAAAAGTAAATGATACAAAAGGGCTCTTAGGCTCCTGGGATGGCCAAGCCCAAGGAAACTCAAAGTCCTATGAAGGAGACCAATATTTAGAAGCTGAACATGGCACCAATCTTCATTATTTCTATCAATACAGTTACATCTCTGTAAGAAATCAAAGTGGATTTGCAAAAATACGAGTTCTTTCCCCAAGAAGACTAATAAAAATCAACCCCTAGAGGAAAATTCAACTTGGTACTTATAAAAAATGATTTGCATTCCTCATGAAAGGAGGAAGTTTTCCGCTCCAAAATCCCTTAAATAGTGGATTTGGTTCCCAAATTTTGGAACCTGCATTAAATGACAGAGAACACATTCCTAGATTTTTTTCAATCATTGGAGCTCTAGAATTTGTGCAATAATTTTAGAATATCTTGTTGATTTATTATCCAATATTGATCCTCCTATAGTAGGGAGCAAGTCCCTAAATTATCTCCTCCTCCAAATCTCCATAATCTGCTCAATATTCTCACAATATTCTACAAAAATAAATAATATTAGGCACAAATATGCAATTATCCATAAACCCTCCTAATGAACATATTAAAGTTAAAAATATGTTATCTAATCCAAAAAGAAAGGTTTAATGTGTTGGAGGATGGTCATATGGGCCTTAATTTATGTCTAATTTGGAGGCCCATCAAGGGTCACACATTTTCTCTCACCCAAAGTTATCATACTTCCCTCTGCACGTTCCTGCGGTCAAGGCATAAAATTACCACCCATTGTTGGGACTCCTACTCCAAACGGTGTAAGGTCTAGCTAGGACTTCATATCAGGGAGATCCACTGAATGTTGGCGGGTCCAGCACTGTCAACAGGTAAAAAATATTTTTTAATTATTTTAGGTTTTAAATTTTTTTGTTAGAAAAGTGAAATAAATTTTCAAAAAGAATTATTCTCTTGTTATCTAAAATGTTTTTTAAATTTTGAACAAATTTGACCAATAAAACACCAAAACAGAAAAATGTCAAACTATAACGAATAAGTATATAAATTAGGAGCTTCCGCTTAACATGATGAATATGGTTACTCATGGTGAACCTCTAGGTATCAAATAAGAAATTTCATTTCATTTTTTTATTTTAAATTTAAATCAATATATATATATATATATATGATGTTATTGTTATAGTTAGATATAACCTAACTATAACTATAACTATGTTATGAATTATAGTTATAGTTATGTTATATATAACTATATATATCTATATATCTATAACTATAACATCATATATATATATATATAGAGAGAGAGAGAGAGAGAGAGAGAGAACATAATGTGCTCTTCATAATAACATAAGATGGGTCACTGCTCAACGCTTGTGTCGTGTTTATCTATAAACTATAATTTCCTTAAAATTTCCACTACTCATATTTGTAGAATTATATTATTTTAATGATATATGACAACTATTTATCTCTTAGTTCCCACCCTTATTAAATTTATTAGTTGAGTAATGATTGTACAACTTACACTTCCTTCCTATATTAACGATATATTTATTTAACTATATAACATAACTATAGCATCTCTCTCTCTCTCTCTCTCTCTCTCTCTCTCTCTCTCTCTCTCTATATATATATATATATATATATATATATATATATATATATATATATATATATATATATATATATTCAAGTTTCAATAATGCATCACTGATTCATACATTAAATCCATGATGAAAAGTGCATTTAAAGTGAATAAAACATTTTGACTCTTTTCTAATTTGTACCATATTGTTTCATTATGTAGCATGGTGTACCAGAAACATTGTCTTCATGTGTTTGCACCTAGTACATGTCATGTGTCAAAGTCAAACATTATAAGAACTTGTCTTATGTAATATTTGGTTTGCATGAAATTTTATTAGCTTTGCAAATAGGTTTATTTTAATTTTTTACATTTATTTACATATGTGTTCTATATGAATAAAATGCATTATTTAGAAATGGGAAAAAGTGTGAAGTTAGATTTGATCACATCTTTCAATTGTGTTTACTTGGAACTCAATACTTTGGTCGATAAATTATCAAAAAATGAACTCTAAAGATTAGGACTTTAGGCTATATTATTCTACTTGAGTTTAAAAACGGTTTTCTTGTCAATATTCTTTCTAAGTCAACATTTTTTTCTTAGATTTATATATGTATCAAATGTATTATATGTAATATGTAGAGGCATATCCTATATGCCCCCAAACAAGAGGTCGTTAGAGTGTGGGAGGATCTGTTATACATGATCAAGCTTGTGATAGATCATGTAGCCCAATTAGAGTGCATGTTCCAATCATAGATCTTGGTTTCAAAACTAGTTGTATTGTCAGAGGTAGGGTTTTTGTCTCTATGGATGATGTTGTTACAAATAATGGAACTTCTTCACTAGTTGTAGGTATACCTCCTACATTTTTTAATCCTCTTTAAACTTTATGTGTTTAAGACTTGAAATTGTCTTTAATTTTTAAATAATCTTCAATTGATGTGTTTGAATTTAATGTATATCTTATTATTCTTATAGTTTATTATATATGTTAAATTATGTTTATGATTTGCAGACCCTTAGCAAGGTGAAGCTGAGGATCATAGTGTAGTGTTGTTCCCTTCATGGAATGACTCTATAGCCAATATCACAGTTGAGCTTGTTAGGGCTTAGCAGACATGGATCACATGAAAGCTAGGTAAAATCTCTGCTAATTTTCCTACTAAGCTTAGTTTGTCTTTGACGTTGGATAACATTAATAAGTTAATCGAGACATACCAAAGGGCGGGCCCATAGAGCCACCTCTTACATTCGATACATAATATTAGGAGTTTGGAGGTTAGAGGCCCACATACTTGGGAGGCGGTGAAAGACACCACCAAGGACATTTATGTTTGTGGGGAGTTTTTCAACATCAATCTAGACCATCGTGCTAGACATGTTGGTCTGATCCCGCTCAAATATTTTAAGAATTTTGGTGTGGCACCTTTTATTTATGATTGATTGATTGGAGCTTGGGGCCAGCTCCCCCACCATGACCAGGTCCCAATTTACTTTGCAAAGAATATATATGTTGAGATCGTGCTACATATGAGATCGAGTTACACAAGCACTAGATCTAAGCTTTATGGACCCAACTTAGGACGTAGTTATAATCATTTCAAGGCTCATAGGGACCCTACACATGTAGCATGACCTCTGAGATTGTTGTCATGACCGTCTTAGAGCATGGCATTGCCAACGATTCTATATTAGTCATCATAGCTCAATGTTAAGACCAAGCATACAATTGCAGATAACATGCAAAGGACATTAGCCAGTGCTCATCTCACATTGCATGGAGATATGAGAAGACCACCTTCGTTGCCTCGTGACCCACCAATTCCATTATATGATGATTCATATCTCGACAGTATAGGGCATGACCAACTTTTTCATATGCATGTATGTGTTTTGGTACCATCTATGACACTTGGAGTGTGCATGGATTACATGACACAAACCACGTACATATATATGAAACTTTTGACTCTTATTGTCAAATTACACATTATTTATACTAATAAGTTCATATCATATTATCTTTATATTATTAAGTTCATTCTAACATGCATACACAACCCAACTCCATTGATGAGCTTATGAGGTCATCTAACGAGGAAGTTGATTAGCCAGAGAAACCTCCTCCGGTTCATATTTTGATGGCTCAATCTCATCCACCTCTACGTCATAACACTCGATTAGCAATTGAGGTAAAAAAAATTATTCCTAAGATTTCAACGCTTAATTTTCCTAAGTTACATGTATGCATGCTAATTAATTCATGGACTAATTATCATTTATCTTTTCCATTATGTACGGAAGCCCACATGCAGAGTGATGTCGATGTCGCAATTATGTGGACACACGAATGGGATGTTAGGTATGGAGGCATTGATGATGTGAGTCCATCATCACAAGCCCCAATATTTGAGCCAAAGGTAAGGGAGCACCAAACCCACATTGATCAGACCCCCATCCCACCTGACTTCCATTTGCACTTGAATGAGCCATAGGTAGGGGACTAATTCAATGCACAGTTCAAAATAATTTATTTCCATATTGTTTATTTTGTATAAATAATGTTCTAATTAATTTGAATTTGAAAGTGTTATATTGCATTATCAGATTCTGAACACTTACTTTGCACAACGAAACTCACATAATAGTTCTAGAAGTGATACTTTTTAGAGTGGATCGTAGATAGTTCATATATTTTCAAGCTCATTTCATAGGGCACATTCACATGTGATACAAACTTTGTATATTTTCATACATGGATAGTTTATATATGCATGAACATTATTTCAATTTACATATGCTTATTATTTCAGTTTATGGATGGTCATGTAATGTGATTTTTATATATTTTCATATGGATAATTTTTTGATACATTTATTATTTTATTTTATAGATGTTTATTAATATTATTTATGGATGTTCATTAAATTTCAGTTTATGGATTTGTTAATTATTTTTCTAGTTTAAAAGAAATCTTAGTATAAATTTTATTAGAAAAGACAAGAATTCTAGTTTCATAGACTAAGAAAATAAATACAATCTTAGACTATGATGCAAGTCGCTTTGATACTTAAAATAAACTAAAATATATCATGATTCAATTGAAAAACACAAATAAGATTGAAATAAGTTTTAAATTCAATTTTAAAAGATGTCTTCAACCAAACAACAAATAAGTTTTATTCAATTTTATTTCTTTTGAGGTAATCTACATGAGGTTAGTCATAACATGATATAAGTCATATGTATTGGAATTTAATATACCAACAAATAATTAATGATATGTTTCTAGATAATTTTATGAACTTTCCTAAACTTACTTGAATATCCAAATATTTCAATCAATTCCTTATCTTAAGACATTCAAAATTAAGAACATTCAAAAAGTAAAATTTTACAACATAAAAATTTTGATTTCTAGTTTCATAGACTAAGAAAATAAGTACAATATTACTATGATGCAAGTCACTTTCATACTTAAAATGAACTAAAATATATCATGTACATCAATTTAATATTGAACTTGTAGAAAGTGTCTTTTAATGCAATCAATGTATGTTAATTTAAAGAACTAATGATATGTTTCTATAATTTTATGAACTTTCTTAAACTTATTTGGATATCCAAGTATTTCAATCAATTCCTTATCTTAATACCTTCAATTAAGAACATTCAAGAAGTAAAATTCTACAAAATTTAACAATTTTGAATCTTTCTAGTTTCATAGACTAACAAAATAAGTACAATCTTACTATGATGCAAGTCACTTTGATACTTAAAATGAACTAAAATATATCATGTATCAATTTAATATTGAGCATGGAAAGAATTACAAATGTGTTTTCATATTGGCTTGTAGAAAGTGCCTTTTACTGCAATCAATATATGTTAAATTACAATGATTTTAAAAGATGTCAATATGTAAGTTACAAATAAGTTTTATTCGATTTTATTTCTTTTGTGGTTATATACACGAGTTTAATAGTCATAACATGATGTGTGTGTGTGTGTGTGTGTGTGTGTGTGTGTGTGCTCTATTTGTCGCATTTTTACAATCCAATATGAAGCATGTGTGTAACTCTTTCCATGCTTTATATCAAATTGACACATGGAATTTATTAATAACATAAAAATATTTCAATGTTGTTCATAACCTAGATAGTTGAATTTCCATTTTAAGTAAAATAATATTATATCAACTTGGTTGTTAGATATTGAAATGGATTTTCTAGAACCCATTATGATGTATATCTAGAAGATTTCTTCCATGCTAAACATGAATATTATACATGACATTTAAAAAAATTAATATAAAAAAAATTAATTAAATATAAATCTAAATCCCTCTTGATTCTAAATTTTAATTAAATTTTAGATCTATGGGGTTCACATAAGGATCATATCCCTAAAAATAAAACTTCCTTGAAATTTGGAAAACTTTAGAAACTTAAGCACCTCAAGAAAACTAAATCTTATATAACATATATACACCATTATGAATCCATCCTAAACTAGAAGGAAAAATTTCTCTATTTAAAATTACAAGCATTACAATGTATTCAACTACCACATTTATAAATTAAAAAATGTATATGTTGATCTCGGGTACTAGATTAGATTACACTTGACTACTATAGACTCGGCTTCAGGGATAGTTGAATTTCTATTTTAAGTAAAATAATATTATATCGACTTGGTTATTAGATATTGAAATGGATTTTCTAGAACCGATTATGATGTATATCTAGAAAAAAATTTCCATGATCAACATGAATGCTATACATGACATTTTAAAAAATATATATCCAAATTTTTAATTAAATATAAATCTAAATACCTCTTGATTCTAAATTTTAATTAAATTTTAGATCTATGGGGTTAATATAAGGATCATATCCCTAAAAATAAAACCTCCTTGATACTTGGAAAACTTTAGAAACTTAAGCACCTCAAGGAAACTAAAGCTTATATAACATATATACACCATTATGAATCCATCCTAGACTAGAGGGAAACATTTCTCTATTCAAAATTACAATCATTACAAAAGTATTCAATTGTCATATTTCTAAATTTAAAAATATATGTTGATCTCTTTTACTAGATTAGATTACACTTGGCTAATATAGACTTGGCTTAAGGGCTTGCCATTTTCATTATCTAGTCATTTTTCCAGTGGGTGATATGAATGAAAGTATCTAGAATACATTCATGGTTAGATCGTGTCATCTTCCATCTCCTTGGTTCACCTATCATTATTTTGATTTCTATGAGATCGATCCGAGTTGATATGAATAGATGATTGTATTGGAAATATGAACATAGGTGGAATATCATGATATGCTTGGCAAAGGTATTCCTCCTTTTTTCCTTTGAATTTAGGGATATTTGATGAATGATTATGGGAAATGGGATCATTTATGAGTTTCGTCAAATCTGAGAGATTTAAATAAGTGACAAATGGTATCTTTTTGGAGTTAGCCATGATGTAATGACTTTGTGTGTTGGTGTTGGTATACCCTGCAGGGTAGTATTAGTTGGGGTACCCTGCGAGGTGGGGTTGATTGGAGTACCCTTGTGTTTCCCTGAGAGCTAGTGGTGGGGGTGCCTTGAGACGAGTTAGATCTAAATAAGACAGCTCCAAGAATGGATGTGCCAAACATGGTGGCTTGGTTTTGTCTTTTACGACATAATGGTGAGAGATCAGACACTCCTCTTAGTAATGGTAGGAGATCTTGTAGGCACCTAGAGTGACGGGTATCCCTTGGGTCCCATATGGTTCCCTAGTGTTGATGCCTCGAAAATCGCTACATCAACATCGGGGAAAACCACCCAATCCGAACCTTAAAGGAAGCTCCTTTACCTTTTGGTGTGGTTGCTCTGACTGGATATAATGGGACCAGTTTCCCAATGGTTTGTAAATAGGATGGATAAGTGATTGATCTTCTATTATCCAATGATAATGATGGATGATTTATTCTATAATGCAAAATTATAAACAACTAATCTGTCTCGGGAAATTTCCACTTTAGTGCAACTTTTGATGATCTTTATCCATAAATAGGCATATAGATGACTCCACTTATAAATAAAGACATTCATTCGTATGATAATTACTTTGTTCAAGTAGTTGAAAAAAGTAATAATTAAAACATTATTACACTTTTCTTCATATATCATTGACATAAATACGATTGAAAGAATAAAATTCCTTAAACATTCAATAGTGATAAGTAAAAGGAGTGTTGTTGAAACACATACATATATCTAATGATATCAATAATTGGATAAATGTTGATTCATATATAAGAATGGAACAAAGACATAGATAATAGTACCATATGCAATTTGAATCCCCTACGATATCAATCGCATTCAAATCCCGTCTTTCAATTTAGAAATACTCTCACAAAAATCAATAGTGCATATCTTATCAAAGCATTCTTCATTAAAATTCAGAATATAGGCCCAGTTTTCATAAAACAATATATATCAGAAGCACAATAGTGCAACTCCCGATCCAAGTTTTGATACAAAAATCGAGGACCCTTTCTAAATGCAATGAAAGGGTCTATAAATACTTACTAGCTAACTAACTACGAAATAAAAATATTGTGAAGTGGTATAACCAAATCATGAAAATCTCCTTGAAATAGACGTGCTTGCAGTTGGTAGAATGATTCACTATTTCGGCTGATTATCCTTTGGCTTGCGCTGGAATATAGCGAGCATTGGTTGCAATTCTAGAGGATGACTCATACGCAAATGCAGTTGGGCTGAATACATAGCATCATTAATTTCAGGAATCATGTAACCGATTGCATCAGTTAAACATTTTATTGCTACCTTTTGACTATGGGGTTTAATCAGGAAGTACCAAAAGGTGTCCCAAGTTAAACTTTGGATGCCTATGATTAATCTCTCCTTTTTTGCTATTTCCTATTTGCATTTCTGTTCCAATACTTTAGCTGATGGCAGTTTACCTAGAGTACATTCTGAAATCAAATTAGATAGATAAAGTGTATCATTGATTAATTCAATCAAATTACCATTTGTTGATCTACATCTTGAAGTTGCCTACTCTGCTTTCATCAATTGAGACTGCCATTCTAGGAAAAGAATTTCCTTGTGCGATTCCAGAATTTGAGGCAAATTTGTAGCTTGTCCCTCCTTGGTTTCTTGCCAAGCAAGAAAGTCTGTTAATGTCTCATCGGCCTGCTCCAAATTTTATCTTGCTTCAATTGATTTATCGATCATTGATGAAGAAATCTCACAGAGGGGCTCAGCAAGAGAAATATTATGACATAGTAAATTTAATTGATTAATCAATGCTTTATTGATCTGGAGCGCTTTGGATTTGAATTCTGCTATTTGAGGAAAGCCCTTGAACTTTTCTATTTGTTGTGACAGTTGAGCGATTTGCTCATCTTTCGTTTTGCTCAATTGTTCATTCATTGACTTCAGCTTAGCCAATGCTAAGGATAATTCTTTTTGTTTATGAACTGCGCTTTGGTCTATCCTCTGCTTCTCCTTGAGCAATTGCTCATTTAACTGGTTATTTAATTGTTGTTGCGCTGCTAATTGCTGCTCTAACTG
Source organism: Pinus tabuliformis (assembly GCA_031772625.1). NCBI lineage: Eukaryota > Viridiplantae > Streptophyta > Pinopsida > Pinales > Pinaceae > Pinus > Pinus tabuliformis. The sequence continues at coordinate 668,521,086 of CM062817.1, forward strand.
CTCTATCCTTTGCTGCCTTTCGGATACCTGTGCCTCAAGTGAAACAATTGTTTGATCTTTTTCTTTGAGTAAATTGCTGACTTCCAATGCTTTATCCATAGTAGCTGCCGAGTATGCCTCGGCATATTGAGAGAGTTTTGTGAGGTCTTTGGAAGGATTAACTTCCTCTCTCCATACCACATTGGCCATCTCCATTTGTGCAAGTAAAATAGAAGGTTGATCAAGCTTTCTCTTTTTCCTTTGTCTTTTTACTACAGCCCTGTGCTTAGGGCTGTAGAAGACATCTAAAGGTGGTATTTCTTCTACATGTAGGATGATTTCATCAGATGCATTTTCTAGAATTATCTCCATATCCTTTTGAGTGATTGGTGGGCAGCTAGTTCCTTCAGTTGGAACTGTATTACTTACTATCTTGTGACCAGTTGTCACTTCGGGTGTACTAAACTCCTGTAAATTATTAGTATTGCTTATAATGGAATCGAACTGCTGCCATTCTTTAAGAAGCTTGGGATCAATATGAGTATCTGTATCCGTGAATTGACTATCTTTTCCCTGTCCCTGTTCCTATTCCTGTTCCTTTTCTTTTTCGGAGACCTTTTCAATATCAGAAGTCTTACCAGTAACTATTTGTTCAGTCTGAGCAAATTAATGGACTGTAGGAGTTGTGACTACGAGATCTAAAGGTAGAGTTTGCAACCTCTGTTCTCTAAGCCTATTAAATACTTCTAGTCCTTCATCCTGATATTTGATTTTAGCCAATGCTTTAACTTGGAATAGTGATTCAGATGAGACAAATAGATCATCAAAGACATCATCTTCATGATCAAATTTGGCAAGCTTGGCTTGGTCAAGAACATTATAGGCCACCTTTTTGGGATCATACTGTCTGTTAAAAATTGTGGAAAGTTTTAGTGTTTGCAATTTTTGTCTCCTTCTATGCGTGCTTGTAATCATGAAGAGTGAAAATGTCGCACCGTAATGGGAATGTAGGCCATACATGTTTCTTGGAATTTTTAAGGGTTTTGGATGTCCCATCTACTGTTATCTGATAAGCTAATTCTAGAGCCAACAGTTTATTAGGCACATATAGGGGAAGGACATGGGGTTTTGTATTGCTACCCAAAAGCCTTACATAAGTGAATTTTTCCTCCCCAAACCAACTTCCTATTGTTGTCAAATCGATTTCTACTTCTAGGGATATCCGAGGAGCAGGCTTATCAAAAATAGAGTAATAAATAGGCAAGATAAAACCGTTCTAGATTTCATACAGGTGATTTTTGTAATTGGCCTTCCATAACTGCTCATGATAGATATGTATTGGTTTAGGGTCTGCGAGGGTCCATCTCCACCTGAGAAATGAAAATTTAGAATTAAAACAAATAGTGTCCATAATGAATGCACTATAATAGAATGGGGGAATGGTCCTAGTAGTATGATATACATTTGCCCTGTACTCTAGAATTGTTGTGGCTAGTTTATCAGATAAAATATTGGCCCAATCCATCACATAGCCATTGATTGCAGCCTCCATTAGAGGGACCATTTATATAGTAAATTTAGCAAAGTCATGTATTCCCCGCATTATACACATCATAGCTCCGGCATAACAGTAAGGAGAAGCCAATGAGTCTACAGAGTACTTACCCGATGATTCATGCTTGTGCTTCTCAGGAAAGTGTCTCCACTACTTAATCGGGGCTAATTCTGACTCATTTTCCTTTGCAAAAGCTTCTAAGAATGCTTTATTGTACCGCTTCTCAGGCTCAGGTAAGTGATACATTTTCCTTAGATCATCTGGCTGAAACAAGTCAAATATCCTCCCGTCAGTTGTGCAAAAGGTTCTGTTTGTAACTGGAATTTTTTCCACCACCCATCTCACGACATCAGTATATGGGAGGACTTTAGCTCGCGCTGCTATTCTGTGAAGAAAGGAGCATGCCAACTCTTTAAGAGTTCCTTCAGACTTATTAGTTGAATCAACCGTGGCTTCTTCAGATAATTCTTCAGGCTCTTCAACTTCAATCAGATTATAGATACTCTCCTAGCTAGTGTTTCCTAGTCCGAGACACATTGTGTCTGATATCAATCCTTTTTTACTCGGTCCTAGATCTTTTGCTGGAGGAGCTGTTGTTGCAAACTTCTTAGATTTCTTTCCCATTTTCTTCAGATTTCTGGTTTCAGCGGAATTCTGCACAAGTGATTGAAAAACCGTGATACAGAGAAATGTTGCTATAGACCAATATGATAATGAAAAATAGCTACATCGATTGGTAGGTGATAATGGAATATAGTTAAAGTTTGTCGCGGATGAAATCTAAAGAAAAGATCTACCCTTAACTGTTTCATTGAATAGCTGTTTAACCTGTCAATCGTGGTAAAGACGGTTTTAAATGCCCATCATGTCATTTATATGCTGAATGATTAATTCAAGCGTGCCTCAAATCTCTTTGATGGATGATCAATGATAAATTGCAAATCGTCGATCGAGAATGTCAAGGTGCGGGCTTTAATACTTGCTTTAAACATCTCTGATCGCCGAAAGGTGATATAATGTATGCAAACTATTTTAAATACATTTTCGAGATGTGCGCCTAATTAATACATCGCAATCGGGAATGGGCTCAGGCTTTCTTGTTTTGTCACTGTGATTTCGCCAATTGCCAATTGCGATATGCTTTATTGCATCGGAGGTTTTGAGTATTCCTTGTTTATGTGTTAGCTTGTTGTTTTCATTGCTAATTTGCCGATTGCGATATGCTTTATCGCATCGGAGGAATTAAGGGGCTTGATTATATTGCACTTGGCTTTTGGCTTCTCTGATTCCCCGATTGCGATTGCCTTTTCGGATCGAAGAGAATGGATAAGGGTCTTCGTGGCTTTTGCGTATGTTTCCTTTGTTATTGTGATATGCGATCTTCCGATCGCTTTATCGCAATAACAAAGAGTTTTATAATTTTATTTTTTTTAAGTCACACTTTATTTTCATTCAAAAGGCTTTTATAATAATTCATTTACCTTAAGCCTTTTTAAGGGTTTTTCCTTATAATGGGTTAATACCAATTTTATTTATTAACACACAAATCTTACCTAAGTTGATTTAAACGGATGCATTTCTTATTTAAATCTTTATATAAATATTTTATAAGAAATGGGGGTTGATGTTTAGCACAACAATTGGCAATTTACTGGGAGAAACAGTTATCTCTGAGAAAGTAATATAATACTTTAACTTTCTTGATCTGAAAACCTTAATTGATAGAGAAAATCTAATATAACTAGATAATCATAAATTCTGAACATAATGATAACTATTTTTTCTATCTCTTTCTCTACTTAAAACTAAATACATTCTAAGCTTTAGATTAACCTCAATTGGTTGATAATGATAAAACAAAAGACTTTTCCAACTTAGCTTTTATAATGACTCCTTTGTCATAGGTAGAGCCTTTGCTGCCAGCAAACGTCTATAGTCTCGGCAGGGTTACCTTTTAACCATTAGATCATTCATTGTTCCATCCATTTCAGAGTATAATTAAAAAGAATGAATTCAAAAGATATGTTTCCACATTTTTTGTATTGCATTTTCTTTTTTCCTTATTTTGTAAGATAAAAAGCCATTGTCCTGGTTTGGTGGCCAGCTATTGACAATGCCATTCACTAGTTGTAATTTAACTAAACAAGCTAGCTCATGATGAGACCCCTTGTCTTATAATAATAAGTCATTACCCTGTTTTAGTATGCAGTATTGGTAATGTTAGCTGAACTATTTCCCCATGATCATGGTAAGCAGGATTGTAATAAGAACCCTTATCTTTTATATCAAATATATTTTAGAATTACACACTGAGTAATTATAAACTTTGATAAATGGGATGAACAATTTTCTCCTTAAGAGAATATGGATGACAGGGTAAGAGTTCAATATGCTAAGATTGAATCAGTCTCTATTTTGTATTGATAACCATTTTTAGGCTTCTAAAACTTTAAAATGATTTAAAATATTTCTAAGCTTTGAGAAGATTTCACAAAAATAAAATGGGCTTTTCATAATCAAATTATACCTAATTTCCTAGAATCTTCCTTTTCCTTCATGGCTTCCATTTCTTAAAAGTAAATATTAAAACTATTTTCTTTTGAGTAACTTTTTCAATATAGCAAAGACCAATGGAAGGCTTTTTACAACTTTATTTGCTAAGATTTTAAACAAACTAATTTATTCACACAAATCTTGTTGAAAATTGAATATTTATAAAGGGAGAAGGGGTTACCTCCTCAATTCAAGAATTTTTTTAGAATAAGGCCGTTGACAGGAAGAGAATCTCTCTTTCCTGATAGATCTTGCAATATGAATATAGAAGGGCCTATCTTCTCATTGATTTGGAATGGTCCAAGCCACATTTTCTAAAACTTACTATTTTTTCCTTTATCTTCATGGGCTTTGTCCCACTTCAAAACTAGATCACCAACTTGTAAATGTTTTGAGCTAGTTGAAGTTGCATCAAAAGATGACTTAATAATCTGCTGATGTTTTGCATGTATAATTCGGGCTTTCTCCCTTTCTTCCTCTAGTTTCAAGATCTAATCATGTCTCACTTGGATAGAAGATGAGGGAGTTTCTTCAATAAACTGCACTAAGGCTAGTGATGGAAGTACTAAATTTGTTGGCATGACAGCTTCCTTTCCATACACTAGATTAAATGGAGAAGTGCCTATTGAAGCCTTCTATGTTATTTGGTCAGCCCATAGTGCAAATGTCAAAGACTTGTGCCATTTTTTATGATTCTGCTCAATAGTTCTCTTAATGATTTTGATGAAATTTTTATTAGTAGATTCTGCTAAACCATTACCCTGAGGGTAGTAGTTGGCAGAATATTTCGACTTATATCCCCTTTTGATAGCAAAGTCAAATATAGAACTACCAGAGAAGTAAGATGCATTATCAAAAATAAGAGCGTTTGGCACACCAAACTTGGTAGTGATGAATTGATCTATGAAATTGATAATTGCCTCAGAGTTTATTGTCTTCAAAGGAATTGCTTCAACCCACTTAGTAAAATAATCAATGGATGTGAGGATATACCTATGTTGTTTGGACGAATGTGGCATGATTTCTCTAGTGATATCCAATCTCTATTGTTCAAAAGGTTGTTCAATGTTGACTGGTTGCAAAGGGAAAGCTGGTTTCCTTTGTCTTCCACTATTAGTTTGACAACTTTGGCATTTCCTTACATATTCATGAGTATCTCTGAACAAGGTGGGCTAGTAATACCCAGCATGAATGATTTTGTGGGCTATTGTATCAGCTCTAAAATGTCCTCCTACTAGTCCATCGTGTAGCTCCTACAAGACCTTTTGCGCTTCAGGTTTTTCTAAGCATCTTAACATAATTGAATCATAATTCCATCTAAACAATACATCATCTACAATTATGAAGTTTTTTGCTTTCAGTCTTATATCATGTTTTTTTTTATAGGAAAGATTAAAAGGAGCATATCCATTTTTCAAATAGAAAATCAGATCTACGTATTGGGATTCAGGATTAGTGGTACTTATCTGATTTATTTCTTCAGTATCTTTTGTACCTTCAGGTTCCTGAATATTAGAAGCTCTTGCCAACAACCTGAAAAAACCTTGGCCTTTGACAATCTTTTCTAGTTTTATTTCTAAGTCATATTCTTGTAGTGTTGTGACCCAATTTTCTCTCTTTTCTCCTAATTCCCTTTGAACTAGTAACTGTCTTATTGCTGAAAAAGGGACTATAACTTTTGTGTGAGCTTTTAAGAGAAAGGGTCTGTAGTGTTTGATGGCTTTATATATAGCAAAAGCTTGTTTTTCAACTTCTGAGTAATTAAGTTCAGCACCTTGAAGGTTTGAACTATAAAATGAGATTGGTGCTTCCAAGTTTTGATCGTTAATTTGTGTGAGTACTGCTGTGTAAGACGAATCAGATGGAAGAGTATATAAGATGAAATGATTTGAAAAATTAGGAACACTTAAAGCGGGGGAATTTATGATTGATTGTTTGATGGAATCAAATGCCTCTTTTTCTACAAGCCCCCATTTAAACACTGAATTTTTCTTAATCATGGTTTGTAATGGTAAAACAATCTATGAAAAATCTGGTACAAATATTTTTACAAAGTTGATTTGACCTAAAAATGATTGCATGGATTTTTTATTATGAGGAAATGTAATATCAAAAATCTCTTTGATCCTATCTGGATCAATATAGATTCCATCTTTTGAAACAATGAAGCCCAAGAGTTTACCTTGGTCAAGAGCGAAAAAATGATTTCTTAGGATTGAGTGAAATACCATACTTTTTGCAACGTTCAAAGATTTGTTTTAGATCATGCAAATGACTTGAGCTTTTCTTAGAGAATACAGTAATATCATCTAAAGAGACAACTATTGATTTATTGATCAGTCCTTCGAATGTTTTGTCCATCGTTCTTTGGAACGTAGCTCTAGTATTTATTAACCTGTTGATGCCTCGAAAATTGTTGCAACAACATTGGGGGATAACCACCCGGTCCGGACATTAAAAGTAGCTCCTTTTCCGTTTGGTGTGGTGGCTCCGACTGGTTCAACTAGGTCCAGTTACCTTTTCCCTATTGCTATTGGTTTATGATGTATCTTTACATACCAATAGACAGGGATATCAGATCACTTCTTCTTGCTGATCAGGCAAGAGAATGACCCTTAAGCTGATTTGGGTTCAGCCAAGCCACAACTAAAGTTTTGCCTCTTTGAGGAGTGGACTTAAAAGAATGTAGAATTTACTCTAAATGCCAGCTTATTCTATGATGCAAGAAAAAGAAATTAATCTAAATCCTATCTTAATTAGGCAGATATAGATCTAACCCAACTAAGAGCAAGATAATTAAAGTATTGGGATTTAGATATGTTTTGTTTATAATGAATATCAAGTTAATGAAGTAGTTCAATTAACTGATATTATGGATATCAAAACACATCCTATTGAGACCTTTTAACTGAAATAATAAACCAACAACACTCAGGAAGTAGTTCACATAAATGATATTGATTATTAAATCAGCAAATCCAATAACTAAACAATAATATGTGGAAATAGTTCACAACATATTACCACTCAATAAATCAGTTTTAATAAGGCAGATTTCTGAGTAAATAGTTACTCAGAAATCAGAAATTAATCCATAAGAACAGAGATACATGATAACAACATTGAGACAAACTACCCATATTGACAATAATGCACAAACATGAATAAAATTACACATTCCTGTTACCATAAAAATGAAACTGATATTTAAAACAGTAGTATTAAAAATACCAATTTATTGCATCCATTTCTCTGATCTTGGTCTCCAACAGTCCTTTACGTTGCTTGAACTTCTGCCTTCAAAGCTAAAGCCACAATAGTGAAAACTCTACCCCTCATACATAATTCAAGATACAAAGGAAAAATCCTCAATAATCCCCAGATCTGAGATTTTCTCTCCTCTCTCCTACAACTCTAAATTCCTATTACAGTAGTGCTTTTAGAAGTCTAGAATTGCAGAGGAGAGCAGCCCTTTATTACATTCTACAATCTATTACTTATAATATCTGTGGAGGAATTCTTGAGAGGAAAGTTTGGTGAAGAGAAATCTGCCAAATCCAATTGTTGGAGCCTTCTCATTGATTGGGATCATTTTCTCCATATTTCTTCCACTGTTTTCCTGCAAAAAGAAATCAAAATAAATTAAAATGCAACAATAAAATCAACATGGCATTGCTGGCATTTAAATCAAATCCAATCAAATTCTATAAAATATAAATTCTCTATTGATGCCTGGGATGATTTAATTGGCCAAGAATATCATTGACGAGTGAATCTGCAATTAGAAGAGGCCTGGACCAATGAAAATAAAACTCAGAAAAATGATTTTGTTTTCAAAATTCGGAGCTTGATCTTCTGCCTGATTTTTGACCCAATAAATGACCAAATCTGTTAATGAAATCTCAGAAATATTCTCCTTGATTTTCTCTTTCCAATGAGCCGTCCTGGGCCTCATTTGGCCAAGTAAAACTCATTCTATGAGCTTCCAAAGTTGATGAGTCAAATCTGGCATGAATCTGGAAATTCTGTTGCTGGGCTAAAAATTAAAATTTTAATTAAAAATCTAATCTTAAATTAGAATTCTAATTATCTAATAATTAATTCTATTTTAATTGCTAATTATAAACTAAACTAATTATTAGTAAACTATTTATTAATTAATAATTAACTAACTATTATAATTAACTAATTACAAACTATATAATATTAATCTAAACAATAATTACAATTTAATTTATTTAACTTAATTATATTACATATATTACTCAATTTAAAAATAATTATTTTAAACTAATATATAAACTACCCTCCACTTATACGTTTTATTCTTTTCTTTATTCACTCACTCATCGTGAGAGTGAGTTGAAACTTTAAAACCAAGTATATAAAAGACCTTTGCTTAAATGACTTAAGTCATTCGGTGATCCGCGACATGTTGTATTCGCAATCAGCGGCATGAGTGTATCGGGGTTTAATAAACTTGCACATATGAAAACTCCCGATGCGATGCATTGAATGCTTTCATGATCGGGGGATCGGCAATCGGGGTAGGGTATGTATCGGGGGTTCTTAAAATGTGTTCCGAATAAAACCTCTGATGCGATTCAAACTCCCGATGCGATTAATTTTATTTTATATATATTAATTTTATATATTAAATTTTAATTAAATTAAATTAATTATATTTTATATAATAATTAATTTAATTATTTTGAGATTTAATATATAAAATTAATGTTTTGTTTTGATTTTATTTTAATGAAATTTAGTTATGAAATTAACTAAACTACAACCACTTGGAAAATAAATGAAAAATAAACTACAGCCACTTGAATGTTTGGATTTTTGGGATTAAGATTTGATTTGGAAATTGGAATGAATTTCTTAAAATCCTGATAATTAATGGTTTGGCTGCATAACTAAAAATGAAAAAATGTTAGTAAAAACTCACTATGGGTTAATATTTAAAATGAATGCATTATTGAACTAATTTATTTACAAAATGCAATATTGTACATTTTATGCATTTTTAACCCAGGCTAGATAAATGATGAGACTTCAAAGGAGTGCCATTTTCAAACCGGTTGACCAAATGAGGCGAAACAAGCATCAGTGGGAAGCTTATAAAAAATCGATTTTAACAAAGCAATCAAAACAAGAATTCAAAGAAAATGTAAAATTAACAAAAGCGTAAGGCAATCAACTAAATAAAAATCCAAAAAGGTGTTTAGCCAAAAATTTTATAGAAAGGGTCCCCATTATTTGAGTTGAGCAAGTCAAAAATGGGGGGTTGTGTTTTTACCACAACAATGGTGACACGCGGGAGAAGAACCAGTTATCTCTCTTTGATATGAATGAGATTTTCTTAAAATTAAAGTAAAAATAATTAAAGAAGAGAGAATTATTTTTTGGAATGCTTGACTAGGTTCATTAATCTTAATAAAAACAAGAATCATCTAACTGTAATTTTCCTCAAAATTTCTCATAAATTAAAATATTTCAAAACTCTATATCAGTCCTTAATTAGTTGTAGAGATAATGCAGGGGTCACTTTACAGCTTAGCTTTTAAAATATACTCCTTTGTCATAGGTAGAGCCACTGCTGCTAGCAAACATCTATAGTTTCGACAGGGTTGCCTTTTAATCATAAATGATTCAGAATCCCATCTGTTTAAGAATGATTGATCTAGAGATAAATCCATTTATATATGTTTATTATTATTTTTTTTATTATTATTATTATTATTTTTTATTTTTTTTAATCTTAAAAGCCATTGTCCTGGTTTGGTGGCCAGATAGTTGACAATGCCACTCACTGGCTATAATCGGACTGAACAAGCTGGCTCGTGATGAGACCCCTTGTCTTATAATTGTTTGCAATCATAAGTCATTACCCTGGTTTGTTTAGCAGTGTTGGTAATGTCAGCCTATTTTTCCCCTATGATCATGGTAAGCAGGCTCACGATGAGACCTCTTATCTTCTAAGTTTAAATATATTTCAGGATTATACTCTAGAAAAATAAGACTCTTTGGGACAGGAAGAATCATTGACTCCTTAAGAGTTAAGAATGACAATTTCAGAGTTAAAGGTGTTTTGCTATAAAGTGTCTTTACTTGGTTAAAAATAACTTTTCTTGACTGATAATAAAACTTTTGAAAGATCTTAATAAAATTTTGAAATCTCAAAATGATTACAATTTGATGAAAAAGAAATTTTCAGATTTTATGATACTTTGCCAACTTCTCTTGATTGGAAATCTCTTCCTTAAGTATGTCTACCTTTATAATAAGAAAATCAAACTTCACTAAGAGATTTAAGAAAAAGCTAATAGGTGACTATTAACAATTTTTCCATGTATGCTGACCATTGTTAGGTAACAAGAAGACCTTCCATATAAATCATAGCAAAGTCACCAAAATCAAAACTGAAAACCAAAAGAAAAGAAGTCTTATGCTAAAGTGAGAAAAGAAATCAGTAATAAAAATAAAAACAAAGAAATCTCTAAAAATGGAAAGGAAAATCCAAGTTTCGCAAGATAAACTCAAACAAGAATGTTTATACCAATGTCTCCAACAATATGAAGAAAAAGAAAATAAGCATGTAATCATTCCTTCTTATGTTGAGATCTAGAAACATACCTTGCAGAGTTGTAAGTGTTTTAGACTTTTTGGATAGCAGTGACGATAAAATTCAGCCACCATGAAAACTTTCTGTCTGATATTAATTTTCTTGTTTCAAAGCATCATCTTAATTGTTTTCCAATGAAAGGAATGCTAAAGAAACAAACTAAAGGTTCAGAAACTTCCTGGTGTAGCTGTTTCATGGAAGATCATCGCTGCTTCATGAAATTAAGCCAGGAAAAGAGTATGGACTTCGAAAATATGATCTGGCAGAGGATTGAAAGCTTTAAATGGAGAGCTGCAAAACAGAGTTTTATATCAGCATAATTTAAAAACAAAAATGAAACTAGAATGATGAAATGGAAATTAATGAAAATGGGCACATGAATCTTACCATTGGATAATTGCTTTTGATTTTACTTGAAAGGTATCAATTTCCCCAAACTAGCTGACTCCTTATTTTAATTATCATTAAAAACATGAAGAAATCCCACTAACCAAAATCCTATAACCCAAAATCATTATTTATTTTATTTAAACTAAAGCAAGCAGTAAAATGTAAAAATAGAATGCTTAGTGCTCAGGGGAATTGAAATAAAAGAAATGCATCAGAGATGAGAATGAGAATTTGCAGTAATGACTATTCCTCAAAATATTATAAGTTTAATATAAACTCCATGATTTGATAAATTGTCCAGAATCAAGACCAAATCCAAGATAATAAAATTTAAATATAAAGATAGAGGTCTTGAATTCCATTTTTAATTATGGAATTATATATTTAAAACTAAAATGTATGAGAAATTGAAATGATTTTTGTATGCTGCAAATTTGTCATCAATTGCCTTTTTACCATAGTGGTTACCCAAGCTCGCTTTAACACATCGCCTCATCGGATGATCCACACAACATGTTTCTTCATCATGCTTTTAGTTTAATTTGCAAGACTTCAATTTTATTGCTATGCCATATATTGATTAAATGTTAACGGCTTAGAGGCATGCATTGGAAGTTCTTGCATCAAAGGTTGCAATGGCGAATTGCCGATATGAAAATATGCGATGAGAAGTTGTACTATGAGATAGAGCGATCGCATCATTAAAGAAATATTAAATCAGGGATCGGGGACAGTTATGTCACAAATTGCACATCGCACACCGTATCTTGCGATTTGTACTTTGGACATCGCGCATCGCAGATTCAGAATAATGATATGGCCATAAATAAAAATGCAAGGAAGCAATTGCGATATCGACGATGCGATGGATGACATAACTAATCGGCGATCGGCAATCTTAAGCACCCGATGTCACACAATATGATTCTTGCGATGCCGATATGCGATGAATGTCGTGGCTAATCGGCGATCGGCAATCGGCGCAATCGGCAATCTTGAGCACATGATGTAACCATTCTCGATACGCTGATATGCGATGAAGAGTGGACCCGATAACTTTATGATGGGATTTCAATAACATATCGGATCCGAGACATCGGCCCTTTTAAAATTATGCCCTTACTTTTATTGCGATTGAACGGACGCGATATTTATATGAATTTGATTTGAATTTCATATCGGGTCCGGAATTATGTGTTCATCGCAATATCGGTAAAGTCAATTATCGGAGATCGGTGATTCATGATAATTCAAAGCTCCGATATGCGAAATGAGATATGGCATATGAGTAAGATAATACATCGGAGGTATTTTATGAACGATTTGTTATCAAAAGAAATGCTAAGAACTACTTCCGATGAAATCTTATGATGCGAATGGTCCTATGATATTCCTTGAAATTTCAATTGTGTTTTTTCTAAGTGAATAAAAGCAAAGTTAAAGAATGTTCAAATTCTGATGAATCAAAAATAAAATTTCCCTGAATCTGTTGCAATTTGAAATGGGTTTGCTGCTTACTTCAAGTTTCGAAAACAAATGAAAACCTGCAAATAAAACATAACACAAATAAAAATAAACTAAAGAAAAGAGAAACTAATAAGAGATGAGAATGAACTTGCAAATGCGTACCTGAAAGGAAATTGTCTGCAAATTTTACCTTATGAATCTTCAAATTCTTCCTTTGATTTATCAAATTTTCCCTTCGTTTAAAATCATCTCATTATTTATTCTAAATCTAAGTGTGCAATCAGCCTAAATAAGATCCGTTTATTCATGTTCAAGAAATATAAAATTTACCAGAAATAAATATAAAAATAGGCTCCCTTTTTGAATTGAAACAATAATTTATAATCTTTGCTTATTCTGAATAACTTGAGAAGAATCCATATTGTTATAGCGATTGTTCAATAATGCCTTTAGTAAACAAAGATGATGCATTTTACAGCATCAGATAATAAACCAAAGATGAGATTAAGCCACTAATTGTGGAAAAATATCAAAACAGATTTGAATGTGTGCACTTGGCAAAATGGACATCCTTAAAGTCAGCTTTTAGCAAATTCCAAGGAAGATAAAATGAACTTCATATGATTACCGTGAAAGGTTGGACTGGCTAATAATGATGGAATTAGAATTAAGCTTATCATAGACAGACATACATTTCATGGGATAATGGGGTCATGAAGCTTTTTTTATCCTCAAATCCTTACCATATAAATTTCAAAAGAAAATCTTAGAAGGAAATCCCGAAATGAAGGAAAGTGGCTTTGAGGCAATCGATACCAAGTGCAACTTTAATTGAATTTAATCAAGACATTATTCGAAATAGGCAGAGTAGAGGTATTGCTGTAAGAAATTTAAAAGAAAGCAAGAATTAAAATTTTCCGATAGGAAAAAATGTTTTTATTGAACATGTATGAGAATCGCTGATTGCTTTGTTTTATTTTTAATCCACAGAACTGTTGAAAATAAATTAACTACATAAAACAAACTAACTAAATTAATTATACTCCTATTCTAACCATATAAATGAAAATGACTAGGTATAGTCATATTTCCAGTGTAACCATTCTCTCATTTTTATTCCCGCGTTTATGTACAGTTCAAATGTTAGTAATAAAAATAAAAATCTAAATAAACTAAGGAAAATAAATATGAAATCAGAATGTACAGTTATTGTTAGGAACTTAATTAAAATCTCTTTCTCTTGAAATTTCCTTTCCAATTGACTACCAATTGGATCATAAAAATCTGGATGGATTTCTATTAAGGATTGAGAAGTGTTCAAAGGAAGAGATAACAGGCTAGATTGTGAAGATGAGCTTTTAGATTCTTTGACCTGAAAAAATTTGTTAGTGTTATGTGCAAATGTTAAATCATTGACAATTTTCCTTGAAGGAAAAATTTCCAAACAATTTTCAAATAAGTCAATGAAAAATGGATGGAAGCCTTTCAAATAAAATGGCAATTTATTAATTGAATTGAATTGCTGGCCAGATTGCAAAAATACATTCTCTTGTTGACATTGCTTTTGAAAAGATAGAAGCTTTTGATGAAACATTAGCATTGATATAAATTGGAATATTAATATCTTTCGATGCTGATGATTATAATATGAAACTTGAATTTCCCAATTGGGCAATGCATCAATTGAGTGTTTGATAGTAAGGTATTCAATATGCCAGTGAAAAGTGTGGAAAATTTGAAAAATTAAATATGATTTTATACAAAATAAGTGGGGAAATAAAAATAAAATGAAATCACTATTTTTACAACTAATGTTACAGCACAATTGGGATTGTTTTGAAATGATTTCATTTTCACAAGAAATGGCCAGAATTATGGAATTTGAATAATTTTGAATTCCAACTTGTGAAATACAAAACGAATTATGATTATGAATAGAAATGGGAGTTTGATCCTCATATGAATCATAAATTGGAATGTTTTCTTGAATGGTGAAATCATGAAGATAATTTGCTGCTCTAAAGTGAGGATTAGTTGGGATAATTTCTAAATTGAAGCGTTCCTCATTCTCAGATGTTATTTGAATTTTATCATGAGGATTCTCTTGAGAAAAATTGAAATCAACATCCTCAATATCAGAGTAATCATCATAAATGACCTCACAAGACTCTCTAGAATTCCGTTCAATTTCATCCAATATACCAAAACAAGAGGAACAAAAATCTCATGTTCATTAATGGCAAAAGAATGATCATTAATTGCTTCTCTATCTTGATAAAAACTTAATGGTAATTTATTTAAATCATCCTCTTTAATTTCTGAAATATCATTAATACCAAGAGGAAAAATATTACCATTATTGAAAATATCAGAATAAAGTGAAAAATGTGAACCTGAAACAATGCATTTAAAACTGTCTCTGTTTGAGAGCTCTTGTGCATTATGCTCATTGTAAATTTCAGATTGCAGATCATTCCTTTGCGTGCATATGCTTTCTTGAAGAACGCTACTTTGCTTCTCTGATTTAGACATTTGCTCATCATGGAGAAATTCAGAAATTTGTACAGCAGTTTGCATTTTATTTACTTTGATTGCTGCTTGTACTTACTGATTTGCGATTTGTTTTTCCGAATTTACTCCGAAGTAGCTTTCAGATTTCAAGGCGGCTTTTTCTCCAAAATTGTTGCTGTTGTCTTCTTGCATTTGATTAGAAATATCTTCCAAGCTTTGTGAAACCACTTCATCACAATTTATTTGCACATCCAAATTGAGATTCTCATTTGTATTGGAAGGAGATGGAACAAAGCTTGAATCAATTTCATATGGATTGGGAATGGTTGGAAGAGAACAAATATATTTAAACCAATCTAATGATTCTTCTTCCGTAGGTTTATCTTCGTCCTTAAATCTTAAACAATTCAAGTGAAATCGAATATGAAAATCATTAACAGACTCATTTTTAAACCTTCGTAGATATTCAATTTCTTCACATACCTGTTCATAATCGTAGCTGTCAAATTTACAAATGAAAATTGTAACAAAATGATCCCAGCTATGGTTTGAGGCAACTAGAAGAGTTTTGCACCAATTTCTGGCTTTTGCCGCAAATGTGAGAGTAAAAATTCTGCATAAAATGCCTTCATCAATTCCTTGAAAATCGTAATTTGACACATTTTGAATAAATTGAAAGACATGGTTAAAAGCAGAAGAATTTCTCTTACCATTGAATTTTACCTGAGACAAGAGTCTTACCACTTCGAGTGGGGTATTGGAGGATGCACGTCCATGGATACAACTCCAAATTGGAAGCTTAAGAAGAGCCATAAACAAAATGTTAAAATTGAAAAGACTCCAATAGACAAAAATCTCAGCCCTCCTTCTAGCGCCAAAAATGTTGATGCCTCGAAAATCGTTGCAACAACATTGGGGGATAACCACCCGGTCCGGACCTTAAAAGCAGCTCCTTTTCCGTTTGGTGTGGTGGCTCCGACTGGTTCAACTAGGTCCAGTTACATTTTCCCTATTGCTATTGGTTTATGATGTATATTTACATACCAATAGACAGGGATATCAGATCACTTCTTCCTGTTGATCAGGCAAGAGAATGACCCTTAAGCTGATTTGGGTTTAGCCAAGCCACAACTAAAGTTTTGCCTCTTTGAGGAGAGGACTTAAAAGAATATAGAATTTACTCTAAATGCCAGCTTATTCTATGATGCAAGCAAAAGAAATTAATCTAAATCCTATCTTAATTAGGCAGATATAGATCTAACCCAACTAAGAGCAAGATAATTAAAGTATTGCGATTTAGATATGTTTTGTTTATAATGAATATCAAGTTAATGAAGTAGTTCAATTAACTGATATTATGGATATCAAAACACATCCTATTGAAACCTTTTAACTGAAATAATAAACCAACAACACTCAGGAAGTAGTTCACATAAATGATATTGATTATTAAATCAGCAAATCCAATAACTAAACAATAATATGTGGAAATAGTTCACAACATATTACCACTCAATAAATCAGTTTTAATAAGGCAGATTTCTGAGTAAATAGTTACTCATAAATCAGAAATTAATCCATAAGATTAGAGATACATGATAACAACATTGAGACAAACTACCCATATTGACAATAATGCACAAACATGAATAAAATGACACATTCATGTTACCATAAAAATGAAACTGATATTTAAAACAGTAGTATTAAAAATACCAATTTATCGCATCCATTTCTCTGATCTTAGTCTCCAACAGTCCTTTACATTGCTTGAACTTCTGCCTTCAAAGCTAAAGCCACAATAGTGAAAACTCTGCCCCTCATACATAATTCAAGATACAAAGGAAAAATCCTCAATAATCCCCAGATCTGAGATTTTCTCTCCTCTCTCCTACAACTCTAAATTCCTATTACAGTAGTGCTTTTAGAAGTCTAGAATTGCAGAGGAGAGCAGCCCTTTATTACCTTCTGCAATCTATTACTTATACTATCTGTGGAGGAATTCTTGAGAGGAAAGTTTGGTGAAGAGAAATCTGCCAAATCCAATTGTTGGAACCTTCTCATTGATTGGGATCCTTTTCTCCATATTTCTTCCACTGTTTTCCTGCAAAAAGAAATCAAAATAAATTAAAATGCAACAATAAAATCAACATGGCATTGCTGGCATTTAAATCAAATCCAATCAAATTCTATAAAATATAAATTCTCTATTGATGCCTGGGATGATTTAATTGGCCAAGAATATCATTGACGAGTGAATCTGCAATTAGAAGAGGCCTGGACCAATGAAAATAAAACTCAGAAAAATGATTTTGTTTTCAAAATTCGGAGCTTGATCTTCTGCCTGATTTTTGACCCAATAAATGACCAAATCTGTTAATGAAATCTCCTCAGAAATATTCTCCTTGATTTTCTCTTTCCAATGAGCCGTCCTGGGCCTCATTTGGCCAAGTAAAACTCATTCTATGAGCTTCCAAAGTTGATGAGTCAAATCTGGCATGAATCTAGAAATTCTGTTGTTGGGCTAAAAATTAAAATTTTAATTAAAAATCTAATCTTAAATTAGAATTCTAATTATCTAATAATTAATTCTATTTTAATTGCTAATTATAAACTAAAATTAGTAAACTATTTATTAATTAATAATTAACTAACTATTATAATTAACTAATTACAAACTATATAATATTAATCTAAACAATAATTACAATTTAATTTATTTAACTTAATTATATTACATATATTACTCAATTTAAAAATAATTATTTTAAACTAATATATAAACTACCCTCCACTTATACGTTTTATTCTTTTCTTTATTCACTCACTCATCGTGAGAGTGAGTTGAAATTTTAAAACCAAGTATATAAAAGACCTTTGCTTAAATGACTTAAGTCATTCGGTGATCGGCGACATGTTGTATTCGCAATCGGCGGCATGAGTGTATCGGGGTTTAATAAACTTGCACATATGAAAACTCCCGATGCGATGCATTGAATGCTTTGATGATCGGGGGATCGGCAATCGGGGTAGGGTATGTATCGGGGGTTCTTAAAATGTGTTCCGAATAAAACCTCCGATGCGATTCAAACTCCCGATGCGATTAATTTTATTTTATATATATTAATTTTATATATTAAATTTTAATTAAATTAAATTAATTATATTTTATATAATAATTAATTTAATTATTTTGAGATTTAATATATAAAATTAATGTTTTGTTTTGATTTTATTTTAATGAAATTTAGTTATGAAATTAACTAAACTATAGCCACTTGGAAAATAAATGAAAAATAAACTACAGCCACTTGAATGTTTGGATTTTTGGGATTAGGATTTGATTTGGAAATTGGAATGAATTTCTTAAAATCCTGATAATTAATGGTTTGGCTGCATAACTAAAAATGAAAAAATATTAGTAAAAACTCACTATGGGTTAATATTTAAAATGAATGCATTATTGAACTAATTTATTTACAAAATGCAATATTGTACATTTTATGCATTTTTAACCCAGGCTAGATAAATGATGAGACTTCAAAGGAGTGCTATTTTCAAACCGGTTGACCAAATGAGGCGAAACAAGCGTCAGTGGGAAGCTTATAAAAAATCGATTTTAACAAAGCAATCAAAACAAGAATTCAAAAAAAATGTAAAATTAACAAAAGCGTAAGGCAATCAACTAAATAAAAATCCAAAAAGGTGTTTAACCAAAATTTTTATAGAAAGGGTCCCCATTATTTGAGTTGAGCAAGTCAAAAATGGGGGGTTGTGTTTTTACCACAACAATGGCGACACGCGGGAGAAGAACCAGTTATCTCTCTTTGATATGAATGAGATTTTCCTAAAATTAAAGTAAAAATAATTAAAGAAGAGAGAATTATTTTTTGGAATGCTTGACTAGGTTCATTAATCTTAATAAAAACAAGAATCATCTAACTGTAATTTTCCTCAAAATTTCTCATAAATTAAAATATTTCAAAACTCTATATCAGTCCTTAATTAGTTGTAGAGATAATGCAGGGGTCACTTTACGGCTTAGCTTTTAAAATATACTTCTTTGTCATAGGTAGAGCCACTGCTGCCGGCAAACATCTATAGTTTCGACAGGGTTGCCTTTTAATCATAAATGATTCAGAATCCCATCTGTTTAAGAATTATTGATCTAGAGATAAATCCATTTATATATGTTTATTATTATTTTTTTTATTATTATTATTTTTTTTTTATTTTTTTTTAATCTTAAAAGCTATTGTCCTGGTTTGGTGGCCAGATAGTTGACAATGCCACTCACTGGCTATAATCGGACTGAACAAGCTGGCTCGTGATGAGACCCCTTGTCTTATAATTATTTGCAATCATAAGTCATTACTCTGGTTTGTTTAGCAGTGTTGGTAATGTCAGCCTATTTTTCCCCTATGATCATGGTAAGAAGGCTCACGATGAGACCTCTTATCTTCTAAGTTTAAATATATTTCAGGATTATACTCTAGAAAAATAAGACTCTTTGGGACAGGGAGAATCATTGACTCCTTAAGAGTTAAGAATGACAATTTCAGAGTTAAAGGTGCTTTGTTGTAAAGTGTCTTTACTTGGTTAAAAATAACTTTTCTTGACTGATAATAAAACTTTTGAAAGATCTTAATAAAATTTTGAAATCTCAAAATGATTACAATTTGATGAAAAAGAAATTTTCAGATTTTATGATACTTTGCCAACTTCTCTTGATTGGAAATCTCTTCCTTAAGTATGTCTACCTTTATAATAAGAAAATCAAACTTCACTAAGAGATTTAAGAAAAAGCTAATAGGTGACTATTAACAATTTTTCCATGTATGCTAACCATTGTTAGGTAACAAGAAGACCTTCCATATAAATCACGGCAAAGTCACCAAAATCAAAACTGAAAACCAAAAGAAAAGAAGTCTTATGCTAAAGTGAGAAAAGAAATCAGTAATAAAAATAAAAACAAAGAAATCTCTAAAAATGGAAAGGAAAATCCAAGTTTCGCAAGATAAACTCAAACAAGAATGTTTATACCAATGTCTCCAACAATATGAAGAAAAAGAAAATAAGCATGTAATCATTCCTTCTTATGTTGAGATCTAGAAACATACCTTGCAGAGTTGTAAGTGTTTTAGGCTTTTTGGATAGCAGTGACGATAAAATTCAGCCACCATGAAAACTTTCTGTCTGATATTAATTTTCTTGTTTCAAAGCATCATCTTAATTGTTTTCCAATGAAAGGAATGCTAAAGAAACAAACTAAAGGTTCAGAAACTTCCTGGTGTAGCTGTTTCATGGAAGATCATCGCTGCTTCATGAAATTAAGCCAGGAAAAGAGTATGGACTTCGAAAATATGATCTGGCAGAGGATTGAAAGCTTTAAATGGAGAGCTGCAAAACAGAGTTTTATATCAGCATAATTTAAAAACAAAAATGAAACTAGAATGATGAAATGGAAATTAATGAAAATGGGCACATGAATCTTACCATTGGATAATTGCTTTTGATCTTACCTGAAAGGTATCAATTTCCCCAAACTAGCTGACTCCTTATTTTAATTATCATTAAAAACATGAAGAAATCCCACTAACCAAAATCCTATAACCCAAAATCATTATTTATTTTATTTAAACTAAAGCAAGCAGTAAAATGTAAAAATAGAATGCTTAGTGCTCAGGGGAATTGAAATAAAAGAAATGCATCAGAGATGAGAATGAGAATTTGCAGTAATGACTATTCCTCAAAATATTATAAGTTTAATATAAACTCCATGATTTGATAAATTGTCCAGAATCAAGACCAAATCCAAGATAATAAAATTTAAATATAAAGATAGAGGTCTTGAATTCCATTTTTAATTATGGAATTATATATTTAAAACTAAAATGTATGAGAAATTGAAATGATTTTTGTATGCTGCAAATTTGTCATCAATTGCCTTTTTACCATAGTGGTTACCCAAGCTCGCTTTAACACATCGCCTCATCGGATGATCCACACAACATGTTTCTTCATCATGCTTTTAGTTTAATTTGCAAGACTTCAATTTTATTGCTATGCCATATATTGATTAAATGTTAACGGCTTAGAGGCATGCATTGGAAGTTCTTGCATCAAAGGTTGCAATGGCGAATTGCCGATATGAAAATATGCGATGATAAGTTGTACTATGAGATAGAGCGATCGCATCATTAAAGAAATATTAAATCAGGGATCGGGGACAGTTATGTCACAAATTGCACATCGCACACCGTATCTTGCGATTTGTACTTTGGACATCGCGCATCGCAGATTCAGAATAATGATATGGCCATAAATAAAAATGCAAGGAAGTGATTGCGATATCGGCGATGCGATGGATGACATAACTAATCGGCGATCGGCAATCTTAAGCACCCGATGTCACACAATATGATTATTGCGATGCCGATGTGCGATGAATGTCGTGGCTAATCGGCGATCGGCAATCGGCGCAATCGGCAATGTTGAGCACATGATGTAACCATTCTCGATAAGCTGATATGCGATGAAGAGTGGACCCGATAACTTTATGATGGGATTTCAATAACATATCGGATCCGAGACATCGACCCTTTTAGAATTATGCCCTTACTTTTATTGCGATTGAACGGACGCGATATTTATATGAATTTGATTTGAATTTCATATCGGGTCTGGAATTATGTGTTCATCGCAATATCGGTAAAGTCGATTATCGGAGATCGGCGATTCATGATAATTCAAAGCTCCGATATGCGAAATGAGATATGGCATATGAGTAAGATAATACATCGGAGGTATTTTATGAACGATTTGTTATCAAAAGAAATGCTAAGAACTACTTCCGATGAAATCTTATGATGCGAATGGTCTTATGATATTCCTTGAAATTTCAATTGTGTTTTTTCTAAGTGAATAAAAGCAAAGTTAAAGAATGTTCAAATTCTGATGAATCAAAAATAAAATTTCCCTGAATCTGTTGCAATTTGAAATGGGTTTGCTGCTTACTTCAAGTTTCGAAAACAAATGAAAACCTGCAAATAAAACATAACACAAATAAAAATAAACTAAAGAAAAGAAAAACTAATAAGAGATGAGAATGAACTTGCAAATGCGTACCTGAAAGGAAATTGTCTGCAAATTTTACCTTATGAATCTTCAAATTCTTCCTTTGATTTATCAAATTTTCCCTTCGTTTAAAATCATCTCATTATTTATTCTAAATCTAAGTGTGCAATCAGCCTAAATAAGATCTGTTTATTCATGTTCAAGAAATATAAAATTTACCAGAAATAAATATAAAAATAGGCTCCCCTTTTGAATTGAAACAATAATTTATAATCTTTGCTTATTCTGAATAACTTGAGAAGAATCCATATTGTTATAGCGACTGTTCAATAATGCCTTTAGTAAATAAAGATGGTGCATTTTACAGCATCAGATAATAAATTAAAGATGAGATTAAGCCACTAATTGTGGAAAAATATCAAAACAGATTTGAATGTGTGCACTTGGCAAAATGGACATCCTTAAGGTCATCTTTTAGCAAATTCCGAGGAAGATAATATGAACTTCATATGATTACCATGAAAGGTTGGACTGGCTAATAATGATGGAATTAGAATTAAGCTTATCATAGACAGTCATACATTTCATGGGATAATGGGGTCATGAAGCTTTTTTTATCCTCAAATCCTTACCATATAAATTTCAAAAGAAAATCTTAGAAGGAAATCCCGAAATGAAGGAAAGTGGCTTTGAGGCAATCGATACCAAGTGCAACTTTAATTGAATTTAATCAAGACATTATTCGAAATAGGCAGAGTAGAGATATTGCTGTAAGAAATTTAAAAGAAAGCAAGAATTAAAATTTTTTGATAGGGAAAAATGTTTTTACTGAACATGTATGAGAATGGTTGATTGCTTTGTTTTATTTTTAATCTACATAACTGTTGAAAATAAATTTACTACATAAAACAAACTAACTAAATTAATTCTACTCCTATTCTAACCATATAAATGAAAATGACTAGGTATAGTCATATTTCCAGTGTAACCATTCTCTCATTTTTATTCCCGCGTTTATGTACAGTTCACATGTTAGTAATAAAAATAAAAATCTAAATAAACTAAGGAAAATAAATATGAAATCAAAATGTACAGTTATTGTTAGGAACTTAATTAAAATCTCTTTCTCTTGAAATTTCCTTTCCAATTGACTACCAATTGGATCATAAAAATCTGGATGGATTTCTATTAAGGATTGAGAAGTTTTCAAAGGAAGAGATAACAGGCCAGATTGTGAAGATGAGCTTTTAGATTCTTTGACCTGAAAAAATTTGTTAGTGTTATGTACAAATGTTAAATCATTGACAATTTTCCTTGAAGGAAAAATTTCCAAAAAATTTTCAAATAAGTCAATGAAAAATGGATGGAAGCCTTTCAAATAAAATGGAAATTTATTAATTGAATTGAATTGCTGGCCAGATTGCAAAAATACATTCTCTTGTTGACATTGCTTTTGAAAAGATAGAAGCTTTTGATGAAACATTAGCATTGATATAAATTGGAATATTAATATCTTTCGATGCTGATGATTATAATATGAAACTTGAATTTCCCAATTGGGCAATGCATCAATTGAGTATTTGATAGTAAGGTATTCAATATGCCAGCGAAAAGTGTGGAAAATTTGAAAAATTAAATATGATTTTATACAAAATAAGTGGGGAAATAAAAATAAAATGAAATCACTATTTTTACAACTAATGTTACAGCACAATTGGGATTGTTTTGAAATGATTTCATTTTCACAAGGAATGGCCAGAATTATGGAATTTGAATAATTTTGAATTCCAACTTGTGAAATAGAAAACGAATTATGATTATGAATAGGAATGGGAGTTTGATCCTCATATGAATCATAAATTGGAATGTTTTCTTGAATGGTGAAATCATGAAGATAATTTGCTGCTCTAAAATGAGGATTAGTTGGGATAATTTCTAAATTGAAGCGTTCCTCATTCTCAGATGTTATTTGAATTTTATCATGAGGATTCTCTTGAGAAAAATTGAAATCAACATCCTCAATATCAGAGTAATCATCATAAATGACCTCACAAGACTCTCTAGAATTCCGTTCAATTTCATCCAATATACCAAAACAAGGAGGAACAAAAATCTCATGTTCATTAATGGCAAAAGAATGATCATTAATTGCTTCTCTATCTTGATAAAAACTTAATGGTAATTTATTTAAATCATCCTCTTTAATTTCTGAAATATCATTAATACCAAGAGGAAAAATATTACCATTATTGAAAATATCAGGATAAAGGGAAAAATGTGAACCTGAAACAATGCATTTAAAACTGTCTCTGTTTGAGAGCTCTTGTGCATTATGCTCATTGTAAATTTCAGATTGCAGATCATTCCTTTGCGTGCATATGCTTTCTTGAAGAACGCTGCTTTGCTTCTCTGATTTTGGCATTTTCTCATCATGGAGAAATTCAGAAATTTGTATAGCAGTTTGCATTTTATTTACTTTGATTGCTACTTGTACTTGCTGATTTGCGATTTGTTTTTCTGAATTTACTCCGAAGTAGCTTTCAGATTTCAAGGCGGCTTTTTCTCCAAAATTGCTGCTGTTGTCTTCTTGCATTTGATTAGAAATATCTTCTAAGCTTTGTGAAACCACTTCATCACAATTTATTTGCACATCCAAATTGGGATTCTCATTTGTATTGGAAGGGGATGGAACAAAGCTTGAATCAATTTCATATGGATTGGGAATGGTTGGAAGAGAACAAATATATTTAAACCAATCTAATGATTCTTCTTCCGTAGGTTTATCTTCGTCCTTAAATCTTAAACAATTCAAGTGAAATCGAATATGAAAATCATTAACAGACTCATTTTTAAACCTTCGTAGATATTCAATTTCTTCACATACCTGTTCATAATCGTAGCCGTCAAATTTACAAATGAAAATTGTAACAAAATGATCCCAGCTATGGTTTGAGGCAACTAGAAGAGTTTTGCACCAATTTCTGGCTTTTATCGCAAATGTGAGAGTAAAAATTCTGCATAAAATGCCTTCATCAATTCCTTGAAAATCGTAATTTCACACATTTTGAATAAATTGAAAGACATGATTAAAAGCAGAAGAATTTCTCTTACCATTGAATTTTACCTGAGACAAGAGTCTTACCACTTCGGGTGGGGTATTGGAGGATGCACGTCCATGGATACAACTCCAAATTGGAAGCTTAAGAAGAGCCATAAACAAAATGTTAAAATTGAAAAGACTCCAATAGACAAAAATCTCAGCCCTCCTTCTAGCGCCAAAAATGTTGATGCCTCGAAAATCGTTGCAACAACATTGGGGGATAACCACTCGGTCCGGACCTTAAAAGCAGCTCCTTTTCCGTTTGGTATGGTGGCTCCGACTGGTTCAACTAGGTCCAGTTACCTTTTCCCTATTACTATTGGTTTATGATGTATCTTTACATACCAATAGACAGGGATATCAGATCACTTCTTCTTGCTGATCAGGCAAGAGAATGACCCTTAAGCTGATTTGGGTTCAGCCAAGCCACAACTAAAGTTTTGCCTCTTTGAGGAGAGGACTTAAAAGAATGTAGAATTTACTCTAAATGCCAGCTTATTCTATGATGCAAGCAAAAGAAATTAATCTAAATCCTATCTTAATTAGGCAGATATAGATCTAACCCAACTAAAAGCAAGATAATTAAAGTATTGAGATTTAGATATGTTTTGTTTATAATGAATATCAAGTTAATGAAGTAGTTCAATTAACTGATATTATGGATATCAAAACACATCCTATTGAGACCTTTTAACTGAAATAATAAACCAACAACACTCAGGAAGTAGTTCACATAAATGATATTGATTATTAAATCAGCAAATCCAATAACTAAACAATAATATGTGGAAATAGTTCACAACATATTACCACTCAATAAATCAGTTTTAATAAGGCAGATTTCTGAGTAAATAGTTACTCAAAAATCAGAAATTAATCCATAAGAACAGAGATACATGATAACAACATTGAGACAAACTACCCATATTGACAATAATGCACAAACATGAATAAAATGACACATTCATGTTACCATAAAAATGAAACTGATATTTAAAACAGTAGTATTAAAAATACCAATTTATTGCATCCATTTCTCTGATCTTGGTCTCCAACAGTCCTTTACATTGCTTGAACTTCTGCCTTCAAAGCTAAAGCCACAATAGTGAAAACTCTGCCCCTCATACATAATTCAAGATACAAAGGAAAAATCCTCAATAATCCCCAGATCTGAGATTTTCTCTCATCTCTCCTACAACTCTAAATTCCTATTACAGTAGTGCTTTTAGAAGTCTAGAATTGTAGAGGAGAGCAGCCCTTTATTACATTCTGCAATCTATTACTTATACTATCTGTGGAGGAATTCTTGAGAGGAAAGTTTGGTGAAGAGAAATCTGCCAAATCCAATTGCTGGAGCCTTCTCATTGATTGGGATCCTTTTCTCCATATTTCTTCCACTGTTTTCCTGCAAAAAGAAATCAAAATAAATTAAAATGCAACAATAAAATCAACATGGCATTGTTGGCTTTTAAATCAAATCCAATCAAATTCTATAAAATATAAATTCTCTATTGATGCCTGGGATGATTTAATTGGCCAAGAATATCATTGACGAGTGAATCTACAATTAGAAGAGGCCTGGACCAATGAAAATAAAACTCAGAAAAATGATTTTGTTTTCAAAATTCGGAGCTTGATCTTCTGCCTGATTTTTGACCCAATAAATGACCAAATCTGTCAATGAAATCTCCTCAGAAATATTCTCCTTGATTTTCTCTTTCCAATGAGCCGTCCTGGGCCTCATTTGGCCAAGTAAAACTCATTCTATGAGCTTCCAAAGTTGATGAGTCAAATCTGGCATGAATCTGGAAATTCTGTTGCTGGGCTAAAAATTAAAATTTTAATTAAAAATCTAATCTTAAATTAGAATTCTAATTATCTAATAATTAATTCTATTTTAATTGCTAATTATAAACTAAACTAATTATTAGTAAACTATTTATTAATTAATAATTAACTAACTATTATAATTAACTAATTACAAACTATATAATATTAATCTAAACAATAATTACAATTTAATTTATTTAACTTAATTATATTACATATATTACTCAATTTAAAATTAATTATTTTAAACTAATATATAAACTACCCTCCACTTATACGTTTTATTCTTTTCTTTATTCACTCACTCATCGTGAGAGTGAGTTGAAATTTTAAAACCAAGTATATAAAAGACCTTTGCTTAAATGACTTAAGTCATTCAGTGATCGGCGACATGTTGTATTCGCAATCGGCGGCATGAGTGTATCGGGGTTTAATAAACTTGCACATATGAAAACTCACTCCCGATGCGATGCATTGAATGCTTTGATGATCGGGGGATCGGCAATCGGGGTAGGGTATGTATCGGGGGTTCTTAAAATGTGTTCCGAATAAAACCTCCGATGCAATTCAAACTCCCGATGCGATTAATTTTATTTTATATATATTAATTTTATATATTAAATTTTAATTAAATTAAATTAATTATATTTTATATAATAATTAATTTAATTATTTTGAGATTTAATATATAAAATTAATGTTTTGTTTTGATTTTATTTTAATGAAATTTAGTTATGAAATTAACTAAACTACAGCCACTTGGAAAATAAATGAAAAATAAACTACAGCCACTTGAATGTTTGGATTTTTGGGATTAAGATTTGATTTGGAAATTGGAATGAATTTCTTAAAATCCTGATAATTAATGGTTTGGCTGCATAACTAAAAATGAAAAAATGTTAGTAAAAACTCACTATGGGTTAATATTTAAAATGAATGCATTATTGAACTAATTTATTTACAAAATGCAATATTGTACATTTTATGCATTTTTAACCCAGGCTAGATAAATGATGAGACTTCAAAGGAGTGCCATTTTCAAACCGGTTGACCAAATGAGGCGAAACAAGCGTCAATGGGAAGCTTATAAAAAATCGATTTTAACAAAGCAATCAAAACAAGAATTCAAAGAAAATGTAAAATTATCAAAAGCGTAGGGCAATCAACTAAATAAAAATCCAAAAAGGTGTTTAGCCAAATTTTTTATAGAAAGGGTCCCCATTATTTGAGTTGAGCAAGTCAAAAATGGGGGGTTGTGTTTTTACCACAACATAACCCAAAAGGCATTTTTTGGTAAGCATAAGTTCCCCACTTAGTTCTAAAAGTAGTCTTAAGTCTGTCATCAAGGTGTACCAAAATTTTGTTATACCTTGAAAAACCATCTATGAAGACATCAATTCAGAACCGGCTATTGAATGGAGATTTTGCTCCATTCTTGGTAGAAGGAAGTCATCCTTTTGACTTGCTTTGTTAAGATTTCTAAAATCAATACAAATTCTGATGTCACCATTTTTCTTCCTAACTAGCACCATATTGGACACCCAATTTGAATGTCTAACAGGAAAGATTATCTTAGCTTTCAAGAGTTTATTTAATTCAACTTTTATTTGACTCTCTAAGTTAGGATGAATCTTCCTTAATTTCTGTTGTACTGGTTTTTGTTTAGAAAGCATTGGAATCGTATGCTATATGATAGATGTATCATATGTTTTCAAATCATCATATTTCCAAGCGAAGACATTTTTATATTTATGCAATAATCTAATGAATGTAATTCTTTCTTCTGAAGAAAGTCCTAATCCCAAATTGATGTTTTGTGGATTGTCCTCAGTACCAAGGTTTATTAATTCAAATCTCAAAGTTGAACTTTGGAGCTTTGAATTAGTAACCTGTTTAAACCTGTCTTTGATGTCATAAAGATCTTCAAGCTTGACCACTAGTCTGGGTATTGAGTTTTCTTCAAGATTTTGCCTCATTTGAAGGTCATGGTCACTTTCATCAATAATTTGATCATCTTACGATTTGTCAGAAGTTAAAAAAATTAAAATGTCTTCATCGTGATTGAACACTCACCAGTTAGTGACATTATCAGGAATTGATGGCCTAAAAATTAATTCTATTGAGAATCTATCGGGACTGTAATCTTCAGATGGAAGGAGCTTAGAAGCAACATTAGCTAGTAAATCTGCTGCTGCATTCTGGGATCTAGGGATGGGAGAAATATTAAATGCCAAAAATTGAGATATTAGGTCTTGTACCAAGGACTAATAGTGTTTAAGGTGATTAGAAAGGCAATGAATAGTATTTTTGATTTGTCTTATAACAATCTCCGAATCACCGAACACTTTCAAATATTGAACTTTAAGACCAATAGCTTTATAAAGTCCTTGAACCAAGGCTTCATATTCAGCCGTATTGTTTGTGCATTCAAATTCCAGCCTACATGATAACATGGTCTTTTCTCCCTTGGGACTAACTAAAATACATCCTGCTCCTACACCTTCACTAGATTTAGACCCATCAAAATATAATGACCAAAACAAATATTTATCTACAGTTTTATTTACAGTTTCCTCAGCAATTTTAACACACCTTGATGTATCTGTTTGAGAAAAAATTTTGATTTGAGATGTGAAATTATTAACTGAGAAGGGTGATGGTTGAGCAGTAAAATTGCCAAAGAATGATTCAGATGAGTAATTCCCCAAAATGTTGTTATTGAATGCTATTGGTTGATTTTCTTGTTCAAACTCAGTAACAGTATGAGTCATATGTTTCTCTCGATCGATCTTTATTTGATTTGGCTTTCCTTTATAAGGTAACCACATATGAGACCAATTAGTGGAAATATAACCATGAAGTTTCTCATACCAGTCTCTACTCAAAATCAAACCATAGAATTCAGGTATATCAATGATTAAAATATCAATTCTCTGAACCACTCTTGGATCTACTGATAACCTGATAGTAACTGAGTTGATTTCTCCTAAAACCTAGACCTTAGTTCTATCCAACTGAACAATATGAATTGCAGACTTTTGGGGTTCTATGTTTAGTTTGGAACAAACCGAAGCTGGCATTATATTCGAAGAAGCCCCTGAGTCAATCAAATAGTTGTGTAGATTTCTATTATAGATCTCGTAGGTTAAGAGAAAAGGAGGAGTATGGGAATTTGATCTATCTCCAATTAAAACAGCATCAATAGCTTCTACTCTACCAGGAGGTGGTTTACCTGATTCATTGGCAGCTTTGGACAGTACAGCATTAGGAAGAGGAGAAGATGGTACCGCATCTAACTCCTTAAGCAGCAACTTTTGTTGGTGTTTGAGTTTACTAAGTTCAAACATGGTAATATTTGCTTTTGTTTTCTTCATGTCTTCAATAATGTTGCAGTCCATAGAGTCTATAACCACTAATGTTTTAGTTGTTGTAGGTGGATTTGAAACTGATGGCTGATTTTGAGAAGGTGGAGTTGGAAATTTCTTTGTGGGAGTTTTCTCTTTTGTAGGAGTACCCATGTTTCTTTTCTTTTGATTTATTTGAATAGGTTCAGAAGTACCTTTACTCCTGGTAGTAACTGGGAAAGCTTCCTGTTCATTTTCTGTATTGGAATTAGGTAAAAGGTTTTGTGAGGTTTTGTATATGAGAAAATTTCTTAAAAATACCCAGCGTCCTTCTGCTCAAGTAGTAATTGGGCCTTGTGAAGATTTTATAGTAGGGTATTGGGGCCACATCATGAATGTCACTGGTGACGCTTCCAATAGCCAAAAACCAACTAGGTATGGAGATTTTCTTTAGGAAAACCAAATGAATCACATACATAAGACAAACCAAAATTAAATGGTTATTTTTCCCTTTAATTCTAATGTGTGAAATAATCAACAAAAAAGGTTTTATGAGGTTTTTCATATGAGAAAAATTCTTAAAAACACCTAGCGTCCTTCTGCTCAAGTAGTAATTGGGCCTTGCCGAGATTTTATAGTAGGGTAATGGGACCATGTCATGAATGTCACTCGTGACGCTTCTAGTAGCCAAAAACCAACCATTTATGGAGAGGGTTATAGTTGGGGGTATTAGGGCTACATCTCGAAAGAGCTAGTGATGCTTTTAGTAGCCTAACCAAGATCACCTCAGGTCTAAGTGATCTTGTACCTCAACTTATCGGGAAATATGCCCTAATATTTGGCCACTATGTTACTTGCATCCAGTGGGAATGAATGAATCTCAACTTCTAGTTGTTATTTTTTTACCCAGAACTCTTACCACATGTCAAGGGACAACATGAAGGTTCATGATAATCTTCCACCTAAGCCTTACCCCCTTCATGGGTTTCTTTCCATGTACTAGGTTTTTCACTGGATGATGAATGAATTTAAATTCCCTAAAAGACAACTTTATATGTTTCAATATGAAAAACAACCATGTCAGCTAATGTGCTACCTACCATGGAAAATTTTAGGGGCTAATATTCACAAGTGGGCTAATTTTCAACGTTTTTTCCAAAAAAAACATTCGCTAATTTCCATATTTCTAAAAATGATTCACCCAAAATTTAACGCATATTTTTCTTTTACCCTAAAAATCGTGAATATTTTATAAAGACGACATAAAATCATTAGAAATTTCAATACTTTTACAAAGATATGACCTATAAATTATCTGGTGGCCCCTATGGGGAATTTAGTGTGTTCATGTTAAGGTTTTTTTAGAGAGGCATTTCTTCGCTTAGGTTGTGCAACAAAAAATAAGCTCAAAGAAACTAAGTACAAAGATTCGAGAAATAGGATACCCTTTATACAAAGCTTAAGTGAGATTAGTGTGTGGGATGAATGTGTGTGCAAGTGAAATTGTGAGAATAAAAATTGTGAATTGATGTGGATATCTGGCGATCATTTAC
The DNA here is from genome assembly GCA_031772625.1 of Pinus tabuliformis. Lineage (NCBI taxonomy): Eukaryota > Viridiplantae > Streptophyta > Pinopsida > Pinales > Pinaceae > Pinus > Pinus tabuliformis. Next base: position 668,553,073 of record CM062817.1, read on the forward strand.
AATTCTGCTAATTACACTATATTTTAAGCTTGTTCCTTGCAAGAAAAGAAATGGTGTGTGGATGATGGGCCACTTACTTCTTTCTCAATTATACTATGTGGGAATATAGGTAAATGGAAGCTTTGTTGCTTCGAGAAAGGGTTTAGATGCCACCACAGGTTTGGCACAAGGACACAAGGGAGGTAGGGCCTACCTTCTTTCTTTACTAACACAAAGTCCTAGTCCCAAAACTAAATTAATGAAATAAAAATTTTGGTAACTAGAAAAATGAGTAAAATAGATTTGTGGATTTAGGGCCACTTACTTTCCTCCTAGTTAAACTAGGTGTGGTGTGAATTGGAATTAGAAAAACAAGTAAAAAATATGGGCCACTTACTTTCCTCCTAGTTTTAAGCTATGTTTAACTTGTAATGGTTAGTAATGCTAGTAAAGCAAATTGGTTAACTATAGTGATGGTGTGTGCAAGGTGAATAGTGCACATGTACAAAGTGTTCCAATTACACATACAATTCCCCTAATTACACTATGTGATGCAGAAGCACGAGGCTTGAAGACAACAGACTTTGATTTTATTCCAAAAATAATAAAAAAAAGTTTACAAGTAAAGGAGTGGGATCCTTTAGCTATCACTTTACAAAGATTTCTAGATAGGATTTACACTAGAATTTAAGGGTTTGGATTACCTTGTAATAAATTCAAGTAGTTAGGCTTAGATGGGATTCTCGAGGAGAATATCATGCAGATTAGATAGGATTAGGTAGATTCAATCCTTTAATATAGGATCTGGTTGTTGTATGTACAAGTATTTATGTAAGTTCTGAATGAATGTAAAGGGATTTGGTTGTGGAATATTAGACTGTAAAATTCGTAATCTCTCTGTGTTTGGGTGTATTTTTTGCATGAATTATCCACCAGAAGGTTTGAATTTCCTTCGAAATCTCTTTGAATGTCGTTGATTTCCAGTTTGGCCTGTTGAATTAGAGTTCTATAGGATCTTGTGTTATTGTGTTTACATCTTCATTCATTGTGTATTAGGATAAATCGAATGTATTTTGAACCACAGAGCTTTAGTTAGCGATATTCTGAATTCAATAGATAAGAACTAAACTTGGAAAAAGCGCTAAAATCATAGCGGAATGAGAAAAGTCTGACAAATTCGCACTAAATCCAAAAGAAGAGCAGAAGTTGTCCGATCAATAGATCGACAGATCTACGGTCATCACGTGGGTTAAAATCCTGAAGGTTAATCCAAAATCGGATGCGATATTTTATTAAACTGGGTTAATAGCTCAGTTAACCTGGGCCGTCCGATTAAAGGAGGCAGATCTAACGGATATCGCACGGAAAAATGCACGTATGTTAATTTCATTTTTGGACCTGATGAGTTATCAACTGTGATTTATTCCATTTGAAGTTCGGTCAATCAGATCTGTTAGTTGTGAAGGGCACCATCTGACAGTGATCGCGTGGTAAAGGTGTGCGCAGGTTATTTCAAAGTTTGGACCCGAGAACTTATAAACTGCAATTTTATTTCTTTCGGTTCCGCATGTTGTTTTGGATTTTTGCCATATTTTGGGTAATTTAATAGTTCTTTTGTTCTGAGCAGAATAGCCACATTTAGTGGCGGATGAATGAAACTCTAAGGGATATCTAAGAATAACTTCCACCTAAATTAGAAATGATAGTCACTTATTTTAAATGGTTATCCCTTACACTTGCAATCACCCCACCATTAGTGGTATCAGAGCAGCCTATTGACACTGATCAGGATCTCCAAGATTAGAGAAAGAAATCCAACATGGCTTTTAGAGTTGGAGGAAGACGTGGTGGTGGTCGAAGAAGAGGAAGACCAGTTGCAAATGCTGAAGTGTTGGAAGCTATGCAACAGATGCAAGCTAGATTAGAAGTAGTAGAAATGGGAAGAGATGCAGATGCTGGAGATGTCAGTGAGCCTGAAGTTGAAGCTGCAGAAGAAGAGGAACCTGTAGATGTTACTCCTGAAATGAGATTCTTTAGGTCAGTGTTGAGATCCACATCTAAACCCAGACTTGAGGTTTCAATTTACATAGGAGGTTTAAATCTTGAGGAGTTGATAGACTAGATTAATGACATGGAGAAATTCTTTGATTATGAAGAAACAAAAGAAGGAAAGAGAGTGAAATTTGTTGTCACAAAATTGAAAGGACATGCAACACTTTGGTGGGATGGAGTTCAGGCAGAAATAAGGAGACCTAGTGAGCAACCAATTAAAAATTGGAATAGGATGGTGGCAAAGTTGAGAAGCAAGTTTTTGCCAAGTGATTATCAACAGACAATATTTAGACAGATGCAGAACCTTAGACAGAGGTCTATGAAAGTAAAAGAATACACAAAGGAATTCTACAAAATGAGCATAAGCACTAGACAAATTCAAGATATAGATAAGAAGGTTGCAAGATATGTAAATGGTCTCAAAATGGAGATTCAAGATGAGATAAGTGTGTTGTCTCCTAAAACAGTAGAAGAAACTTATCAAATGGTATTGAAGGCTGAAGAAAAACTCATGAGGAAGCAATCTACCATAAATAGAGGTACCTTCCAAGGAAGGGGAATTCAAGGTGGTAGAGGAAGGTCTACAGCACCTAGAGAAGGAGCTAGTAGTAGCTCAAGTCACCATACACCCACAGGAGGTGATGCAAGTGGCAGAGGGAGTTTTTCCAGAGGAAGAGGAGGTAGAGGTAGAGGAAGAGAAATCAGATGTTACAAATGTAACAAGCTGGGGCACAAAGCCTATGAGCGCCCAAAAAATGCAGCAACAAATCATAGAAATGCAATTGTTGCTTAGACTAAAGAAGAAGCAAAAAAAGTGCCAAAAGAAGAAAATGTACTAGAGAGAGGGGAAACTTTGGTAGTTAACAAATTTTTGGTGAAGCCAGCAAAGGAAGTTGTTGAACCAGCACAGAGGAAGAATTTGTTTAGGACTGTGTGCAAGGTTCAAGGAAAATGCTGCCAAATGATAATTGATAGTGGTAGCACTAATAATTTGGTCTCTACAGAAGTGGTGGAGAAGTTGAAATTGAAGACCAAGAAACATCCAACACCTTACAAGGTGTCATGGCTTCAAAAAGGACATCAGTTGTTAGTAAATGAATAGTGTGAAGTGGAGTTGCAGTTGGGAAAATACAAAGACAAAATTCTATGTGATATGATGCCTATGGATCTGTGTCACATATTGTTGGGAAGACCTTGGTAGTATGACAAAGGAGATATGCATTATGGGAAAAGGAACACATACAAATTTGGTAAAGATGGTGCCAATCATACATTTTTTCCTATGGAAGAAGAGGATGCATCAAGAAAGTCTAATCCAAAGACCTCGTTGCTGAGTGGAAAAGAATACCTACAACAGATTGAAGAGGATGAGGTAAATTTTGCATTGATTTGCAAACCCAAGGTGATAATTACTTCCACTAAGATTTCTGAATTTCCAATTTAAATTCAAGAGATGCTGGAAAATTATTGTGATATCAATGTAGATGATTTGCCTAATAAGTTGCCACCCATTAGAAAAATCAATCATCATATAGATTTGATCCCAGGGGAAAACCTACCAAATAAAGCAACTTACACGATGACTCCCACAAAAAATGAAAAATCAAAAACTAGGTATAGGAACTATTAGATAAAGGATTGATTAGAGAGAGTTTGAGTCCTTGTGCAGTGCCAATAGTGTTGAGTCCAAAGAAAGATGGAGGTAGGAGAATGTGCACTGATTCAAGAGAAATCAAAAAGATAATAATTAGGTACAGATTTCCTTTACCTAGAATTAAATATTTCACGATTTGAGTGGAGCAAGATATTTTCCAAAACTGGATTTAAAAAGTGGGTATCATCAGATAAGAATTAAAGAGGGAGATGAGCGGAAAATTGCTTTTAAAACAAATGAAGGATTGTATGAATGGATAGTAATGACTTTTGGGTTATCAAATGCTCCTAGTACATTTATGAGGCTTATGAATGAAGTTCTGAAATAATTTATTGATAAATTTGTAATAGTATATCTGGATGATATACTAGTTTACAGCAGATCTAAAGAGGAACATGTGAGACATCTGAATTATGTCTTACAGAGGCTACAACAAGAAAAGTTATTGTTAAATCTAAAGAAATTTTCATTCATGAAGGAAGAGTTGGTATATTTGGGCTTTGTTGTTTCTATTGATGGGTTAAAGATGGATCCAGAGAAGATCAAGGCAATCATAGAGTGGCCTTCACCAAAAAGTGTTTTTGAGTTAAGAATTTTTCATGGTCTTGCTGGCTTTTATAGGAAATTCATAAGGAATTTTAGTAAGATCAATGCTTCTATTATTGACACTATAAAGAAGGATAAACAACCATTTAAATGGACTACTGAAGCAAAAAAGAACTTTCAGTTGTTGAAAAGGAAGATCACTGAGAAACCTATTTTAATTTTGCCTGATTTTAACAAACCTTTCCAAGTGAAATGTGATGCAAGTGGAGAAGCTATTGGAGTTGTTTTAAGTCAGGAGGACAGACCTGTAGCTTATTTTAGTGAAAAACTGAATGAATCAAAGAAGAAATATTCTTCTTATGACAAGGAGTTTTATGCAGTTGTGCAGTCATTGAAGAAGTGGAGACATTACTTGATGTCTAAGGAGTTCATACTTTATTCAGACAACCATGCATTGCAGTACATTATGCAACAGCCAAAGCTTAGTCAGAAACATGCAAAATGGGTAGAATATCTTCAAAGTTTTAATTTTGTATTGAAGCATATAAATGGTCAATCAAATAAGGTAGCAGATGCCTTAAGCAAACAAAGCATTTTAGTTCAGGAAAGTCAAATTCAAGTGTTGGGTTTTGATTTTCTTAAGGAGTTATATGAGAAATATTTAGACTTTAAGGAGGCATTTGAAGCTTGTAAAAATATTGTTTTTTTAGATAGAAGTAAGTGGCTAGATTTTTTCTTGCAAGAAGGGTTGTTGTCTAAAAGAAATTAGCTATGCATACCAAATTGTTCTATGAGAGAAAATTTAATCAAGGAGAAACATAGTGGTGAACTTGGAGGACATTTTGGTGCAGACAAGACTTATGAGTAGTTAAATAGGTTTTATTTATGGCCGAAGACGAGATCTGAAGTGGAGAAGTATGTGAAAAGTTATAAAGTTTGTTAATATGCAAAAGGAAGGAGCCAAAACATAGGTTTGTATGTTCCATTACCTATTCTAGATAGACCTTGGGATATGGTAAGTATGGATTTTGTTTTGGGTTTACAAAAAACACAAAGGGGAAATGATTCAATTTATGTTGTAGTTGACAGGTTTTCTAAAATGGCACATTTTATTCCATGTTATAAAACTAGTGATGCTACTCACATTGCTAATCTGTTTTTCAAAGAGATTGTAAGGTTGCATGGGTTACCTAAGAGCATTGTTTCAGACAAGGACACCAAATTTGTTGGTCATTTCTAGAGGACCTTATGGAAGAAACTTGGTACTAAACTAAGTTTCAGTTCATCTTATCATTCTCAGACTGATGGGCAGGCTGAAGTTGTAAACAGAAGCTTGGGTAATCTTCTGAGAAGTCTTATAGGTGAACATCCAAAATAGTGGGATCAAGTTTTGGCACAGGTTGAATATGCTTATAATGATTCTCCTAACAAGAGTACAGGGAAAAGTCCATTCCATATAGTTTATGGAATGCACCCAAGAGGAGTGTCTGAATTAAGAGACTTGGGTAAAGCTGAAATGAGAAGTGCAAAAGGAGAGGATTTTGCTTTAGAGATTCAAGCAATACATGAACAGGTAAAATAGTAGTTACAGGACAACAACATAAAGTACAAGAGTAGAGCAGCTTTGAAGAAGAGGAAAGTTAATTATGAGGGTGGAGATTTAGTTTTGGCACGCCTGAGGAAAGATATATTTCCAAAAAGAGAGTATAACAAGTTAAAACTTAAGAAAACTAGACCATGTAGAGTCTTGAGGAAATTTTCTGCAAATGCATATGAAATTGAATTACCCCTTGATATTAGAATATCTCCAATTTTCAATGTTGCTGATTTGTACAGGTATGAAAGTGGAAATGCAGAAGATATAGCAGAAGACAAGGAACAACAAGAAGTTGACTGGGTAAACCAGTTACCTACGGCAAAGGGATTGCGGCCAAAGAAGATCTTAGATAAGAGAGTGTTTAAAAGGATAAGAGGACAAGAGTATTTTCAGTATTTGGTCAAATGGAAGGATCAACCAATTTCTGATGCTACCTAAGTGACAGAAGACATGCTACGGAAGTTAGGCAGTTCTGTAGAAGAGTTCATGGATAGGAGCCCATGAAGAATTTTGTGCTCAGGAGTCTAATGCGGGAGCATGAGGCTTGAAGACAAAAGACTTCGATTTTATTCCAAAAATACAAAAAAATATTACAAGCAAAGGAGTGGGATCCTTTAGTTGTCACTTTACAAAGCTTTCTAGATAGGATTTAGGCTAGAATTTAGGGGTTTGGATTACCTTGTAATAAATTCAAGTAGTTAGGCTTAGTTGAGATTCTCGAGGAGAATATCATGCAGATTAGATAGGATTAGGTAGTTTCGATCCTTTAGTTTAGGATCTGGTTGTTGTATGTACAAGTATTTATGTAAGTTCTGAATGAATGTAAAGGGATTTGGCTGTGGAAGATTAGACTATAAAATTCGTAATCTCTCTGTGTTTCAGTGTATTTTGTGCATGAATGGTCAATCCCAGAGGTTTGAATTTCCTTCGAAATCTCTTTGAATGTCGTTGATTTCTAGTTTGGCCTATTGAATTAGAGTTTTGTAGGATCTTGTGTTATCGTGTTTAAATCCTCATTCACTGTGTATTAGGATAAATTGAATGTATTTTGAACCACAAAGCTTTAGTTAGCGATATTCTGAATTCAATAGATAAGAACTAAACTTGGCGGAAGCGCTAAAATCATAGCGAAATGAGAAAAGTCTAACAAATTCGCGCTAAATCTAAGAGAAGAGCAAAATTCATCTAATAAATAGATCGACAGATCTACAGTCATTGCGTGGGTTAAAAGCTTGAACTTTAATCCAAAACCGAACATGATATTTTATTAAACTGGGTTAATAGCTCAATTTACTTGGGCATTCAATTAGAGGCAAATCCGACAGATATCGCGTGGAAAAATGCATGTACGTTAATTTCATTTTCGGCCTGATGAGTTATCAACTGTGATTTATTCTAGTTGAAGTCTGGTCAATCAGATCCATTCGTTGTGAAGGGCGCGATCCGATGGTGATCGTATGGTAAAGGTGCACACGGGTTATTTCAAAGTTCGGACCCGAGAAGTTATAAACTGCAATTTTATTTCTTTCAGTTCCACATGTTGTTTTGGGTTTTGGCCATATTTCAGGTAATTTAACAGTTCTGTTGTTCTAAGCAGAATAGCTACATTTAGTGGTGGATGACTGAAACTCCAAGGGAGATCCGAGAAGAACTTCCACCTGAATTAGAAACGATAGTCACTTGTTTTGAACGGTTATCCCTTACACCTACAATCACCCCACCACTATGTGATGTTTCCTTGCAAAAGAAAATATGTGTGGATAATGGGCCACTTACTTTTCCAAATTATGCTATGTGAGTATATAGGAAGAAATAAAATTAGTGCTTTAGGAAATATTATATTGTCATTGCCAACTAAATTGAATTACGTAACTTGATTTAATTAAATCTTCCCAAAGAACCATTCAAATATATGTACATATTTACATACCTAAATTAATTTGCACTTTCTTAAAACATAATTATTGTGATTAATAAATAACCTATAACATGTAATTACATTATTTTCTTCAAAAAGTTAATTTTTCATTTTATTTTTTTTAAGATGTGTATGTTTGAATTTAGGCTTGACTTGTGTCTTGAGAAACCACGACCCATGGGCATCTAAGCCATCAAATTCACTTGGAGATCGTGCCAAGATTGGCCACACCAACCTTAACATGACTAGATTTTTTCCCATGACTTAATAGTGCACTCCATCAGCATCTGCTCTAGCCTGTGCACAAATTTAAAAAATTGTTATTTGAATTTTAATGTTTATAATTTCTAGAAATTTAATTGATTTATACAATAATTTATTTATTATTATATTAAATATATTATATATTATTTAATAGTGAATTTTATTATTTATTACTAAATAAAATAATGTATTAACAATATATTATTTTGACTTTTCTATTAAATAAATTGATCATCGTGAATAACAATATATGTGTTAATTATTCTCTCCTACTAATAATAGAAAGATGCAAGTGTTGTGACTAAATCAATGACATTATTATCAAGCAAAGACATAATTATTCATGAAGATGATGGAAAATGATAATTCTCATGAAATTATGATTATAAGAAATGATTAAGAAATCATTGTGATGATTTATTAAACTTAAAATAATGAAATAATGTATTTATTAAGATTATTTTTATTTTTAAAGAAAATGTATTTCTTTCAAAATAACACATGAGAAGTGATGTTATATATATATATATATATATATATATATATATATATAATCCATGTCTTTTTATTGCCGTTATATATATATATATATATATATATATATATATATATATATATATATATATAATCCATGTCTTTTTGTTGATGTTATCAATGTATATAAGGGACATAGGTTAAATATTAATAATTTAATCCATAATAGTTACATTAAGTTAGGAGTTAAGCTTTAGAAAATAATAAAAGAATAAATATTTATATTGAAAGTTAATATTTAAAAGAAATAGGGCTAGTGAATTATATGTAGAAAATATATTAAGTAATTGTGTGAAACGTTTTAAGTGGGTTAGGTTTTATGTTATTAAGAATTATTACATGTTATGGGTTCTCAGATTTGGAGCAAGTGGATTAGTGAGTATTTAGATGTTGTTAATTAGTTGTTAGTGGAATGAAAGTTACATATATTAATTGGTCACTATATAAGCATTGGACTACACTAAAGGGTGTAGACTGTGGATGATAGTTAGTGTGGAATTATTAGATATGGATTATTATTCCTAGCAAAAATGAAATATTTTTCAATATTTGAAGCAACAAAATAGAAAATTTGGAAGTAATTATTTGGTCAACTAATGACAAATTTACGACATTCAACAACTTGTATGGTATCAAATCATTGTGAGGAGAAAAAAAAATTCAATTAAGTACTTTGCTATATAATTGATGTAACTATTTCCATTAACAAAAATAATATAAATTAGTCTATATGACCTATCTATCCTAGAGTATCATATTAAATATTTAAGAAAACATGTCAAAAACATATGTACAATCCCTTAAAGCATTGATATATATAAAACAAAAATAAAAGTCTAATACTTAAGGTAAATATCATAAGCTCCATACCATAATAATTAATAATGAAATCAAGATTTAAATAAGAAGAAACAAAACTTGAAAACTATAAACATGGCTAGGAGCATGAGACAAAATGGGAGCATAATGGGAAACCAAGAAAAGAAGGAATAATGTCATAGAAATTGAATGAAGATGAAATAATGGGTTGAATTTTTTCACTTTTGGTATCAACAATATTTTTCATAGAATAAATATGAAATATAAGAAATTAACAATGATCCTAAAAGTTAAAACTACTTTAAATGGAAATAAAAACAAAAGTAATATTCAAATGAGTTTAGGATGTCTACTAAAATTACCATAAAACAATAGTAAGAAGGTGGTTAATATTGTGAATAACCATTAATATTGTAAATAATATTCGTTGTAAATAATATATTGTAAAGAATGTGGTATATTGTAAATAATAATAATATTCATGTAAATAATATATGGAATATTGCCTTGAATTGTAATGGTTTTGTTTGGTTAAATATAATCTTTAGTTTTTGTGGTTATCCTAAAGCATTACAATAAGAAGGTTGTTCATAATGGCATGAATTCAAGTGGTTTCAAAAAATTTCAAATCATAATCATTAATTTCACCAAGTGATTTTTCTCCATTTTTTTTTCTTGTTTTCTCAATGTCCAATGTTTTTCACATCCTTTTTTTAGCTATTTCTCGCACTTCCGTTGTGCTTTGCACTCTATCTCCTTTTCAAGATAGAAATTTCCAATTTCCCATGTTTGTTGTGAATTCTTGTGTAATTTCCATGTTATATTATTATATATCTCTACTCTTGAGGTCCTTAAAACCAACTTAAAATAGAATTTATCCTTAAGTGGTGGAGTTGATCATGTTGGATTCCTAAATGAATCCTCTATCCAATGGCATATGATTTTGATATTTTCAAATTCATATGATATTTTTCATCTAATTTCTTTAAAACATAATGCTTAAAAAAAATTCGACCACAAGGGCTGAATAAAAAATCAATAACATAAAATATACAAAACCAAAAAACTTGAACACAGTGGTTTGAAAAATCCAATTAAAATATTGAATTTGTTGTAATAGTAGAAAAAAATATTACTTGAACACAGTTGTTTGAAAAATGCAATTAAAATATTGATTCGCGAACTTCCAACAATAATAAAAAAAATATAATTTTGGAGAGAAAAATAAAGCTTTAATATGCATTCCCTATTTCTCTCTGTGTAACCATGCTCATATATATATATATATATATATATTAAAAATTACACATTTTAGAATAAGTTATGCTAAGTGAATACACACATACCTGTTAAGATGTACTAAAATTTGCAAGAACAAACATTTCATTAATGGAAAACTGACAAATTATAAGAAACTAATTTTCTTTGCAAAAAATATCATTAAGTCAACAACATAATTCTGCACAAATTGTCCTTTTAATCCGAATCAATATCCAAAAATATAACCCATTTTCATTCATTCCCCATACAATATGACTTTCTAAACAATATCAAGTCTTATATACTTTCACCAAAAACAAACCAAAACAAACCAAACCAAACCAAACCAACCCAACCGCAAAAAAAACCCAAAAGCTTCCTTTTAACCACAGGGGGCTAATTTTTACCGATCACTGATCCGATCCATGAAACGTTCTTACCGATCACCGAGTACGCCAAATCCTCATGAAGTGCCCTACCAAACACTGTTCTGCGAATTTGAAAGTGATTGATTTGCATTCACTAAAATATCATCTACTTTCTTCACAAATCGAGCCTTTATGAATTGATGCACACGCTGATGCACACGCTAGAAGGCTACTACCAAAGCCCAAAAGGGACTTAAGTAGGCCTTCTTAATCCTAATATAATCCTGGAAGAGAATCTAATCTTTTCAACAAAATCAGGTAGATGCTCAATCTCAAAATATATATATATTATTATTACTATTATTATATAATGTGTTAAATCTTCCTTCTTATTAAATATTGACATCTACTCTATATTTTTATCAAAAAATAAAATATAATAATAAAAATAAAAATATATATTTTTTTTTTAATATGGGAGAATCGGTAATTGGTGAGAGTTATTCTGAACAGACCTAGGATCAAATCTAATTGGCTACCACTATATATTTAGGCTATGTGCAACCGCATGCAAGCCGCACAATCGCAGGAAGCTTATGCGTCAAGGAAACTTATGTCTCAACAAGAGCCGAGACCTCGGCTATGGGGTCGCTTACTCTTTTAGCCAAGACACAATAGATATATACTTAATGAGATTTGAACCCTCGTCTAGCGAGTTACCCTGGAAACTTAGGTTGAAAATTTTAATAACAAGATTTTCCAAAAAATTTTGGAATATAGAAAAGGGATAGAATGTTGAACACTCATGAACACGTGGACTGGTTGAAGACGTGAGCAGGTACCTCAAAGAACTCCATGATTGGGGTAAAACAAATAATAGAACCCTATCAAATCAAGTTCAACTCACGGGCTTTTAATATGTGTCCAGTTACGATCGCCCTAATCAAGTTTCTTTCGCTTTCCCTCTGATGAAAGGTCTATATATCAACAACCCTCGTACGTTCGTATGTATTTGTTGTTGAAAATATTGGGTGACTTGCCCTTTTTCTAATAATTTTTCAGAAGCCTCCAAGCAACGTGGAGACTATTGGTTTGTTGATGGAGTACTTGAGTTAAGTAAAAGGTGGAGAAGAAATTAAAAGTTGCCCTCATTTGATATATACTTTACAACTGCAGTTCACAGAGATAGCATTCAACAGCTCGACGTATGCGGTTATATCTTCTTAGGCCATGTGCTTTGGAATAGTATGCCTATGTATGTGTTTGTTTTTTTGGTAAGAGAAGTCAATAATAAAATATATTTGGTAAACAATATGCATTAAATAATAAATATATATATATATATATATATATATATATATTATTATTATTATTAGATATAAAATTAAAAATATTTAAATTTCATAATGTATATAATATTGTACAATATTAAATTTAAATATTAAACAAAGTCTTTTCATAGAAATCACATGAGAGAATTCTCTTATGTGATTTCTATCAAAAGACTTTGTTTAATTCATTATGGATTACAGAAATTTGAATACAGAAATTTAAATATTTTCAATTTCATATCTAATGATGTATATTTACACACGTATATTATATTTATTATTGTAATATTATCTAATAAAATTACAACTTTTAATATAATTTCTAATTTTACTATAGGTAATGAAAATAATTGTGATCATTTTCACTATTAAATTTATACTATTTATATACTAAATTTTGATATAATAACTTTTAATTTTATTATGGAAAATAAAAATTATTTTGATATAATAATTTCTAAATTTCACTTTGAAAAATATTTTTTTTTAGAAAAATAAGTACATATCTATAATAAAATATTTTGATATAATAACTTTTAATTTTATTATGGAAAATAAAAATTATTTTGTTATAATAATTTCTAAATTTCACTTTAAAAAATAATTTTTTTTTAGAAAAATAAGTACATATCTATAATAAAATATTTTGATATAATAATTGTTAATTTTATTATGGAAAATAAAAATTATTTTGATATAATAATTTCTAAATTTTACTATAGAAAATAATTTTTTTTAGAAAAATAAGTACATATCTATAATAAAAGGTCTAGTCTAACTTATAGGTGAAATGACCTTTTCCACCATATTTTTTCTAATTAATTTTAATAAAAAATTGTCAAAGATTTTTAAAAATTTGAGTTTAAGTTGTTTAATCTGGAGAATTCAAGTGCCGCACAATTCTAATTCAATTCTAATTCAAGTGCAGCAGAATTCAAGGTTTTTAGGGTGTTGAATCCATTTATGCATTCAAAAATGCATTTTAAACAACAAAAAGTCACATTCTTTCTTGAAATTGTTTTGTCAGATTCTATTTAAAAAGTCTATTTCCTCTATAAGTTAGACTAGACTAGGCCATAGTAAAATAAATATTATTGAGCTAGGAGGCTCATTGAATGGGAGGCTCATTCTACAACCTAGTATATGTGTAAGTTTGTCCATCCCTCAGTACCCCTTTAAAATAAAAATAAAAAATAGAAATAGAAACATAAGGTCAGCTATAATTAATAAAAATGAATATGTTGTAAAGTAATTAGAAGTAAAAAATTTATGTGAATCATGTTTAAATCTTAAACTTTTCAAAAATAATTCAGCTAGAGATTCAAATAACTATTTGAAGATCTATGTTAACTTAAATTATGTGGATATCAACTTCATATATATCTATATATCGAAACATATCTATATCTATATCTATATCTATATCTATATCTATATCTATATCTATATCTATATATATATATATATATATATATATATATATATATATATATATATATATTTTTAATTTGGTCTTATATATATATATATATATATATATTCTATTTAGCATTCAAAAATACAATTTCAAAAATGAAAAATAACACATTGTATTTCACTCTAAAAATGTTTGCAGGTTAAGAAATTTGATCTCTCTTCACTCATGTTAGACCCTTACTTAAAATAGATCTATACTGGTATATGTTGAATATACATTATTAAATTTAAATCATGTCAATTTTATATTGAATGATATATATCTACATATATACTATTTATTATTATAGATGTGTTGTTTTTAAGGAATTTTCAAGTAAAGTTAGAATTTATTTGTAACACCCCAAAGTGCATGAAATTACTAAGGTTAATAAGTTAATTTTATTATATGTTACTTGAAGTTTTATTACATTATGTTGTGTAACAATAAGTGATTGAGGCTGGAAGGCCAAGAAAAATATATTATGGTTACCCAAATATTTGGAAATGATACCTTAACAAAAAGATAGAAATTGTTTACAAGAATTAAAAGAAATAGTTACAAAGACAGTTACCCAATCTACCTTGAAGGGAGATTTAAAGGGGAGCAAAAGAATTGAGGGAGATCCTAAAGCTGGATGAAACAGACCAATGGGAGAATTCTCAAGAAAGACACTTAGAAAAGAGTACATGACTCAAGAAAGACAGTCAAAAAAGAGTACAGGACTTGGGGGCAGGATCATAGTCCAAGAACCCAAGGTACTTCACTGTAGTTGGAAAGTAGTCCAGGAACCCAAGGTACTTGACTGTAGTTGGAAAGTAGTCCAGGAACCCAAGGTACTTAATAATTAAGTGTGATACTAACATAAAGTGCTCCCGTACTTGACTGTAGCTGGAAAAGAGTACATGACTTGCTGGTAGGATCATAGTCTAGGAACCCAAGGTACTTTACTGTAGTTGGAAAGTAGTCCAAGAACCCAAGGTACTTAAACAATTAAGTGTGATACTAAGTCTGGACGTAATTGCCAGAACTCATGGCAAGGAGGAGAGACTTTCCAAAAAGGATTGTTGGCTAGTGGTTGCTATTATTAAATAGATAAGTACCATGAAATGCTTAATTTAAGAATGGGGACTATGCTATAGAGTAATGATTTAATTGATTAAGTAGGAACATCTTCCTGGTTTTAGTATAAAGAAATTCTTTGTATGCACTACGAATAAGCAAAGAAGTTCTTTAGAAAAAGATACCTTAAAAATAGTAGACGAAGTATATGAAATTTCTTTCTCAGTATAAACAACAATAAAAACTCTCTGATGAAATTATGCAAAGAGTACTGTAGGTAATTTTCGTATATGAAATATTTAACATAGTATAAAACAAATGAGATTACGCTCTTCAGTATTTAGAATGAACTATGCAAAACCTTCATGGATTACACCCAAGAAATAGTTGTATTATGTGTTTCCAAATTATACACATATGTTAATGCACCATAATTTAGCTACAACATGCAACTAGCAAACGTAATAAAGATCTGTTCGAAATGCCGAATGAGCAGAGGTACCACCTCATCCATCACCCATGTAATAGCTATCAGTCTACGAATAAACCCCTAGTATAAACCCTCATTAAAACAGTTAATCTACAAACCCTTATTAAAACAGTTAATCTACAAACCCTTATTAAAATAGTTAATCCACAAGTGCCAAGGAGAATTCAATAAACCATAGTATTATGAGATTTAGAACAGAGCATTCAATAAACCATAATATTCTGAGATTTAGAACAGAGGCATCCAACCCTTTGCTAAATATGAAACGGCATACCCAGAATATCAGTTAAATTAACAATGCATTTTATATACAAGCATATACTCTACTATGAAAAAACAATTACAATTCTAGAATGACACCTTTGAGTCATTACGACCAAAACCTCAGAGTTCTTTAACCAATAACTTAATTGACATAAAGAACAAGATACAATAGCAAAAAGAAATATGTTCAGGGACTAGTAAATTTACCCCATATTGCTCAAAACATACACCGAGTCTGTCGACTCTCTTAAACAACTAGCTAACTAAGGAGTACAAGAAATCTAGGCAGCTTTCTGAGCTCGACCCAGTGGAGCATTAAACCCTTCTTTAACTAAACTGTTGAGGACCAGAATGCCAACCTGGAAACGACCAACGAAACCATAAGAGTTTGAATCTCGAAGGGTAAGTTCCATGCTTGCGCAAGCAGAACAGGGGAAAGAGAATACCTGTCATAAACCACATTCAAACGTAAGATTATTACAAGGCTATCTGATAGAGATAAAAACCGTGAAAATGCATATTTCAGTTTAAGAAGGATGATACCTGAATCTGGAGGATGTCCTCTCCAAGCGATCACCTGCACATTCACTGAAACCTCTAATGAATCATTCTAAGCTCAAGAAATTGTCAAAAAACTCATGAGTCTTCAAATTCACAAATTTTACCTTCTGAATCCTAGAGCAGAATTGTTTCCATCACTCTGAGATACCCTTGATCCAACCCGGATAGAGGCAGCAGTCCGTTAGCTTCCGTTAGCTTCCATCACTCTGAGATACCCTTGACCCAACCTAGATAAAGGCAGCAGTCCGTCAGCCTCAGCAAGAACCATGTCTTCCACAAAAATAAAAGAAACTATTGATATTCAGTATCAAACAACACTCACCTTCTCCAGACTAGCCATCATAACCAAGGTAAGCCGCAGAAGGAGGGACTGCCCAACTGTGACCCTCAACAAGTCATTTCGCCATTGTGGAGTAGCAAGAAGCCGTGGACCAAAGGTAACACTGAACCCATGGGGCGTTGGACGTGAGGAAGTACCTAGGTGATAAAACCCTAAACAACCACCACCGTTGGATCGCCAGACAAGAATCGACAGAGGTGAGGCAGGGACAGATGGTACTAGAATGTTGAACCAGGTAGCGATCGCATGTAGCAACCTCAGCCGAGATCACGCCATGTATCCCAGCGTAGGAGGACCAACTAAGCCAGGGCTAGGCAATAAATGCTAAGGTACCGATTGGCATGTGATCCATTAACTCTAACCTCCATGGCAGCATGGTAATCTGTACATATATTAACCACATACATACCGAAATATATGTATGTATCAGTAACCAAATTTTCTGGATAAACGAAATTATATATATATATATATATATATATATATATATATATATATATATATATATAATGAATGTTATTATTACATTTGTTAAAAGTCACTGTGACATTATTATATCATGGTTTATTATGTAAGTTCTAAGAATTTAATAGTGGAAATGATCACAATTATTTTCATTATTTATAGTAAAATAAAAACTATATCAAAATTTATTTTTTTTAAGAATTTGGTAAAAATGATGAACCATTTCTCTCAATTACTATTTGGTAAAAATGTATCCCATAATTGAGATCCAGCAGTTTATTATTGGCTAATATCTGCTCATGAAAGTCTACTCATCATCATTATTCAAAAAACTTATCCACTTAAATTATTGATGGTTATTACAATAATCCATAAAATATAAACTTTCACTCCTACCAAGACCTTAGAAATAGTCAAAACCCACGGAAAAAAATGGTTATGGAAAAAGGATCCATATTATTATTATAATACGTTCCATGAAGAACGATAACGATCATAGGGGTCCAATCAAAGGGTTGGTACGTGGTCCGCGTGCTGATGATTGAAAAATAGAGCATGATGGGCTCCATCTTTACACAGGTTCCTCAATCTCTGTGTTTAAATATCTGTGACGACCTGATTCGCAAGACGTGATGATAAGCCCTTGCCTACCCGCGTTGCTCAGTGGTTGGAGGGTGCCGAAGTAAGTCGCACGAGAGTTGCAATTGGCAGGCGGAGCTGAAAATGAGGTCCACACAAGAGCAACGACAAGGCGTTCCTTTCTCCTCTCGGCTAAAGATAAGAAAAGGTCTCTGGTCACCCGAGGAAGACGAAAAGCTCTTCAATTATATGATGAACAACAGCCTTCTTGGCCGCTCCTGGAATCATGTGGCCAAACAGATCGGTAATACATGGAGTACCCACTATCACTTTTTTTTCAATTCTTCTCAGCGCTTCTTGCTGTAAGCTAATATTCCAATGCATTAATATTGGCATGGTAACTTTGAAAAGTTAAACGGATGATGCAAATCTGCATTAGGTTATTTTTGAAAATCTGAAAACAGAACTTTGCAGATTTTTTTAATACAATTCAAGGATACCAACGGAAGTTATAAAAGTACAAGGTTTAGATTTGCATTTCGTTTCTTATTTTATGGAAATTTAAATTTAATAGGTTCTCGTTATATCATAAATTTATTCGTTTAGAGTTAAAATTTCGCTTTTATTTTATATAGGTTTACCGACTCACTGTGATAAACTTATTAGTTTATGTATTTATTGTTGTGCGAATAATTATTCTATTTTTGGGAAAGTTCGTGTAATATATGAACCATAATGGAAAAAAAATTATATTCACAAATTTCATTTATCTGTAAACTGTAATTTTGTTACTAATGAAGGAAATTTTAATCTATGGAATCGCAAGTTTTTTTGTTTTTTGCTTTTTGTACTTTAATCTTTTTATTATTAAAATTAGTGATGAACTGGTCCAACTTTCTAACAGTCTTTTCACTGAAAAGACAGGCAAGCAACAGCTGTTAATATACTGTTGTAACTGTCTCTGACGTCTCTGAAAGCATCACATTTCAAAATGAAATGTTTTTGGATTCCACTGCCTTAGAAGTGCAAAAAGTACATTCCTATACTTCCCAATTTCTTTAGGCCTTTTCCACAGACCTGTTTCACAGAGTAGTTGATGCCAGTTAGTTCTTAATTGAACAATAAGAATCTTTGCTCTCCATAGAATGGTAGCTCCAATGTACATTTTTTTTGTTGGAGATAACAAGGTTGAATTCTTGAACATAATACTTATTCTTTCTACTCAATTCTTTTCCTCATATCTATACTTACTAAATTTCGCCAAACATAACTCTTTAAATCCTTACTCACATCAAAATATATTCATAACATAACTCTTTAAATCCTTATTCACATTAAAATATATTCATAACATAACCCTTCAAATATTTACTCACATTAAAACATATTTAATAGATTGAAAACTTCAACAAATTAGATTTCTCGTGCAAATTCTATTTTCTAAATGAACTTAAATTTAAAAACTATTACTTTTAATCTTCATGCTTTTCTCGACCACCTGGTTAAAGTTGCAGATTTAGCTTGTCTGGATCCTTCATGGCATTATGATGAAGAAAATAAATTTAGGTTACCATTGAGAAGGACTATATATTTTCCGCTGCCCGGCCAATCAAGGGTGGTAGGGCACTTGATAATATTGTGACGACTGTGCTTGCAGGTCTGCAAAGATGTGGAAAGAGTTGCAGGTTGAGATGGATTAACTACTTACGACCTGGCCTTAAACACACTGCCATTTCACCAGAGGAAGAGCAATTGATCTTGTACTTACATTCCATTCTCGGGAACAGGTTTTCAATATTCACCACTCTGATACTTCTCTGGTTCTCTATTCTTTATTTGTTGGTGTGGTCATACTTCTGTGGTTCTCTATTATTTATTTGTTGATGTGGTCCACAACTTGTAATTTCAAGAAATTTTTATAGAATTTTAACAATTTGTACAAGAAATTATGGGAGAAAATTTTCTAAAACTTAGAAATGAGAGGTTATTGGATATTTGTTCATCTAATTTGAAAATATTTTCAAAATTGATAATCAATATTTTGAGAATAAAAAATCAAAAATAAAAATAACGTTATTTTTCTAGAGGTTATTGGATATTTGTTCATCTAATTTGAAAATATTTTCAAAATTGATAATCAATATTTTGAGAATAAAAAATCAAAAATAAAAATAACGTTATTTTTCTATTAAACAATATTTTCAGAATTAAAATAGATTATTTGTTTTTGTTCATGTCGTGTAGAATTTGTGATTTCAAAAAAATATGTCTACTTTTAAGTAAATTATATTAGAAAATATGCCAACAAAGATAAATTATAATATTTTTGTTCATTTAATTTCAAAATATTTCCAGAATTGATAATCAATATTAAGAATTGCCATGAAAAATAAAAACAGTATATTAAACCATATTTTAGGAATCAGCAATCAAGATAAACCTAATGTAATATTTTTAATTAAAATCTCTTCACATCGATGCCTGCCCTTTCGTCCACTAACATGGGTAATGAATGGTATTAATGATACAGGTGGTCTCAAATTTCTACCCATTTGCCTGGACGTACGGACAACGAGATCAAGAATTATTGGAATTCTTGCATCAAGAAGAAGCTCAAATCGAAACAGCCCCGGGAACCCTTTTCCCCTCCACTGAAGACAACATCAAAGACTCGATTATCCCTTCACAATCCAACCCTAGAGGCAATACCTATTCACTGTCCGCCCTTGCTCACAATGCTAATAGCCCATTTCACCCTGCCAAGCCGTTGGACCTCATGTCTGAAGGGTACCTCCAGTCACTTGATAACATCTTTAATGTCGTGGACGGTGCAGAAAATCAGCACGGTTGTCATCAGAACATATGGGGTTCAAAGTATGAAGAAGTACATGAGCAAAATTGGATGTTTCAAATTGATCCAAACCTCTGTAAAAACCAACTAAATCCTTACTCTCAGTCAGTAGACTCATGGACTACATTGCCTTGCGTGGGCCTGCATGAAAATACTATTGAACAGTCATGTGCTCCACATGGATCCCGTTCCCAATTCAATGCACCAGAAACTATATTGGCCGAGGTTGATCAATACCGTTACATTCAGGTTCAGCGTCAGGATGATGGCAAGGATCAAGTAAATTTTGGAGTGCCAACCTATATTAATGCTCATAGCCAGAAGGTCTATCAGTTTCCTCAGATTGGCAGGGTGCAGGATGTTAACCAATGGGTTTGCTCCACAATTCCAGATGAAGAAGGCAAGCCAACACCATCTCCTACAATGACAACAAGAAATACTGGAACATTCGATTTTCAATGTGAAAGTGAATCAAGCCAGATTACTGTTTGCGCACAGGACGACCCTGTGTACAGTATTCATAATGATACCGCCAGTTCTTCAGATTTGGACCAATTCTGTTTCACCTAAATGATCAGGAATTTCAATGCAGTGGGCCTATGTGTCGGTATTGTCCATAGAATTCCAGTAAGGAATGTGAAGGGTATCACTAAATCTCCATTTTCCACCAAGGCTTTCATAAGAAAAGGTTGTTTTTCTGGTCAGATGTAGACCGCATCACGGATGTAATGAAGCAGAAAGAAAACCCTAAACCATCACCTGTCAAATCAATTTGACTTTCCATTAGTATGTATAAAAATATTTGAAATTTTCTGGTACCATTTTGATTTTGGAGTCTTGTTATATTTTTTAATTATTAAAATTTCTTTTCTTCTACAATATATTTGGAAATCATCATCTCATTCCTATGATGCACTGTCATTTTCCATTTTCTCTGATGAAAGCGACATCTGCTCTGCGAATTTGAGAGGCTGAGTTTCTTATGTGAGGTTGTGGGTTCATCTTTTGAGAGACCTAGATACCTAAAAGTAATTGGATTTCACATTCTTGAATATTTTGGAAATTTTATGGACAAGAGCCAAGTGAAATAGCTAAAACAGTTGACTTGCATTGCAAATTTACTGTACAAGAACAAAGTGAAACACCTAAAACAGTTGACTTCCATCTTGTCACGATTTCTAGAATATTTCAGCATCTTTATTGATTTCTAAAATATTCTAGCATCTTTATCTGAAACCAAATTTTGGCATTGTTAAACACAGAAGGTCTGTGCCTCGGGCTCAGGTATGACAGCAATGGGTTCTCCATCCCTGCATTCAATAGCAAAGCTCAACTTCATTACCTGCCACAGAATTGAATTCCTTTGAAGGCTAACATTTTAAGCAATCATTGCAAGAAATTTCAGATGTCTTGCACGAAGCCGAAGGAATTATTGCAGTTTTCTGAACATTTTTCTCTGTGATGTCTTCCATCTAGGTCTTTGCGGACGCAGGCTTATGATGATTCTCATAATCCAACGTGGTAGGTGAAGACTTGATGTTATTCGTGTTCTATATAGAGACGAACTTACACTCATCTATTTCTGGCTTAGGCTTTTCTACAGTGTTCTTCCTTAGCCAATGAGATAGGGAAGAGTCTAAGTAATAATCTCGAGCCACCGTGAAGCTTAATGGGCTCTGCTAAAACGTGATTTTTCGATCACCCAATGGCAGGTTAAACGGGATCAAATTAGACGTGGAGGCTTTGAACTCGGACGAATTCAGTTTTTTCCATTTGTTGATTCATGTTGGGAATTTCTGATAATTCCAAACAAAACAGAACAATATTCTGTTTTAACACAGCGGAAATAAAAATCGTTTGCGGAATATGGTGTTTCAGCGACGCAGTTTTGTCAATTGCTGAATGCAGTGTTTAAGCAACGGTGTTTCAGCAATGCTAAAATTGGTGTTTCAGCAACACTCTATTTTAACGTCTCGTAACAAAAAAATATTTTCTGATAATAAAGTTTCAACAACGCACAACTAAAGGGACTTTGTATTCATTAACGATTACTACAACATTGCTTTAAAGACAGTTCAAAAACTTCAAAAGCTTCACACAAAAAAATTTACATTACTGTGTCTGCACTACTGTACATTACAGAAAGCAAAATACTATGTCTCCTCTGAAAAATCAACACACTGTTTTTGCACTGGTGTGTGTGCACTTTGCACTCGTGTGTCTGCACTCCTGTGCATCTACAACACACTATTTTTTTCTTGAAAAAAATTTGCACTGCTGTGTGTAAATTTTTTATTCTTTCATACATGCTGCAATGACTATGCTGAAAAACATCTTCCTCTTGACAGAGGGATTCACCAAGGAACACTTCAGTTCCACACAAATAGCATCCTCCTTCTAACAGAGGGATTCTCCAACATGCCTTCTTTAGAGGCACTTCAAACTGTCTCTTACATTCATTTAGCACATACGCGCTGCAGCGTATTGCCTTTTGTTTTCTCAATAGAACAACTACAAATATTTCATGCTGATGTGTTTTCTTTGCATTACATTTCACTTGCGCTACTGTGCATTCCCTTCCTGTTGTTTTCACAATGGACAATAATCAAAACTTCACGTTGCTGCGTGCTCCCATTCATTGATTAAAATTGCACTGCTGTTGTGCCTCACTTGCATTTTAGATGCAAACAACAAAAACTATGTTGTTGCGTTTCTACCCTCTCTCACAGCGAACAATCACAAAACAAATTACATTGAAATATGCACTGTTGTGCATTTCACTATTCTGGAAGCATTTTTCTTCACGTTGCTGTGTGCTCTCCTCTGCTCTCTATGTCATCTACATTGTTGTGTCTACTCATATATAGTGCAATAGGGGTCATAACAATCCATCAACCGCTTCAACTCTCTGACAGTCTCTGTTGCAATCTGCTGCTCATAATGAATGAAACTGATCTTTTGGCGTATTTCTTGAGTCGGTGGTGTTGAAACCCATGGCTGATAAATGCTGCGACGGCTCGAGGCTGGTTCTTTTCACTTTTGACCATTCTTCTCTTTAATGCGGTTGTTTAGAAGTAATGGCATAGAGGTGGATCTGATCTTCCTTCTTCGGGAACACAAAAAACAATTAAAGGGTGAAAAGACAGTAATGGCGGTGGTCTTTTTTTTAAGTAAAGTAGCTGCTGTTGTTCAACTCTTCACTGCAGTTGAAATTATAATTTCAACACTCCCCTTTAATTTCAACTACTGGGTTATCAGTCATACCGAGACACTTCATCAAAAATTCTAAATTTTTCTACCTATTCGTATCAACTTTCTTTCATCGCTTTCACTGCTGTGCTCAGGCGCTCCAATCATGTAATATCTTCTTTCTCTCTGTCTCAGGCAAGATTTTCAATCTTTGCATCTCCAAGCTATCCTACAACCTTTTCTTCTTTGCTTTTATGGCAAATTTAATTTCACATCTCTCCCCTATAAGAAGATCTTCATCAAAGAATAACTATTAATATAATTCAGCAATAATGATCAAAAATTACAGGCTCCCCTTAAGTGTATGCATCATCTTCTTTTTGGCAAAATCTTCTCAAAAGAAACTTAGATTGGCTGGGGAGCTCGAAGGACTTTTGAACTGTATTTCCTTCCTTCTCCATACTTGTGTAACCTTATTCTTTTGCGTGGGTCTAGCTTGCGTAGGAGCCCATGTTAAGTTACAATCACGTGCCATATGCCCAATGTTATGACACTTGAAACATTCTACATTGTTTATGAATAAGATTTCATGATTTCTTCATGTAAAATTGTTTCTTGGAGGTTGTCGGAGACCATAACATCTATCTCTATGAAATGCTCCACAGTCTTTTGCCATATGACCAAAGTTTGAACAAGAATAACAATAACCAAAAAATGAACTTTGGTACCTGGTAGATGGTGGTTTCCTTGATGTACTTCTGAAGCTTTTCTGCCTTGAGATCCTTTGATGATAACCATTGCCTCTTGCCTCTTTGACATCATCTACATGTCTTCTTGGAGCTAGTTTTCTACTTGGAGTAGGATTTCTTCTATTGTAGCCTTGATTTTTATCCTTGCCTTTGCTGGAACTAGGAGCATCACAATTTTTTTCTGCCTTCTTCACATCTTCTTTGCTTAAAGCATTTTCATTCTTGTTTGAGGGTTCACCTACATACCCGAGTCCTAATTTATCAGATGGAGCTCTGTGATAGCTGAGCATGTCATCCAAGGCTTGAGAGATCTTCATGATTTTGTTCATCCCTTCAACCTTTTTCTTGAGGAGGACAATCTCTTCTTCCAATCTTTCACACTCATTATTCTTCTTTGTAAGTTGTTCCTTAGTTTCTTCCTTGCTACGAGTAGCTTCAGCTGCTACTACTTTAAGGGAGATGATATTTGACTTCATTTTGAAGATTTCTTCATTCTTTGCTTGACTGCTCTCCATTTTCTTTTCAGCTTCTTATGCTTGCTTCCTGAATTCTTGTAATTCAGACTTAAGGGAGGATACCTCTACCTTGTACTGTCCAATCTCTTCTACAAGTTTGTTCACTCTCTTGTGCCTTTGTTCAAGTTGACTTGACAAGACATCTTCCTGCTTCTTTGCTTTATCAATTGATTTGTCATGGATATGACTTCTTCATGATGCTTCCTTTTGCTTTAATCAAGTTCCTTCTTAAGCTTGGCGAGCTCTTCATCCCTTTCTTGTACTTGAAGCTTGATGAGATCAACCTTCTCATTTTCAGCTTCTATGATGGGTTCAAAATTTCCTTCTTGACTCATGGTCATGGTCAGTGCTCCTTTTGCGTGAAGGTCATGAAGTTTGTCCCATATATCCTTTGCTGATGAATATTTTCCTAGATTCTTCTTTACAAAATCAGGCAGCCCATCCAAGATTATCTTTGTTGCTTTTGCATTGTACTCCTTGGATTCTCTATCCTTCCTGCTATCATCAATCATTGATTCCCATATTTCAATCCCTTGAGACTGTAAGACAGTCCTCATTTTTACTTCCCATATATAAAAGTTCCCATTGAACCTTGAAGCCTCAAATAGAATGTTTTCAAGTTGATTGTCTTCTATTTTAGTAGTAGAGGGAAACACATTTTTAAGAGGATTGGTGACTTTCTTCTTTGACCTCGCCATTTGACTGAGTATCTAAAATAACTGACTGTCTTCAATAGTAACACAAAAAAAAACTTTGAGAAATACCTTTGAATCTTTCTTGACTGAGTCTTCACTCTGCTGGATAATTTGCTGCAGCAAGAAACCTTCCTTCAGCTTCTTTGACGTCTTCAAAGAGCCTGGACAAGCTCTGATACCATGTTGGGAATTTCTAATAATCCAAACAAAACAGAACAATACTCTGTTTTAACACAGCGGAAATAAAAATCGTTTGCGGAATACGGTGTTTCAGCAACGCAGTTTCGTCAATTGTTGAATGCAGTGTTTCAGCAATGGTGTTTCAGCAACGCTGAAACTGGTGTTTCAACAACACTCTGTTTTGACGTCTCGTAACAAAAAAATATTTTCTGATAATAAAGTTTCAACAACGCACAACAAAAGGGACTTTGTATTCATTAACGATACTTCCTCTAACAGAGGGATTACTACAAGACTGATTTAAAGACAGTTCAAAAACTTCAAAAGCTTCACACAAAAAAAATTACATTACTGTGTCTGCACTGCTATACATTACAGAAAGCAAAATACTCTGTCTCCTCTGAAAAATCAACACACTGTTTTTGCACTGGTGTGTCTACACTTTGCACTCGTGTGTCTACACTCCTGTGCATCTACAACACACTCTGTTTTTTTCTTGAAAAATTTTTACACTGCTGTGTGTAAATTTTTTATTCTTTCATACGTGCTGCAATGACTATGCTGAAAAACATCTTCCTCTTGACAGAGGGATTCACCAAGGAACACTTCAATTCCACACAAATAGCATCCTCCTTCTAACAGAGGGATTCTCCAACATGCCTTCTTCAGAGGCACTTCAAACTGTCTCTTACATTCATTTAGCACATACGCGCTGCAGCGTATTGTCTTTTGTTTTCTCAACAGAACAACTGCAAATATTTCATGCTGCTGTGTTTTCTTTGCATTACATTTCACTTGCGCTACTGCGCATTCCCTTCCTGTTGTTTTCACAATAGACAATAATCAAAACTTCACGTTGTTGCGTGCTCCCCTTCATTGATTAAAATCGCACTGCTGTTGTGCCTCACTTGCATTTCATATGAAAACAACAAAAACTGCGCTGTGCGTTTCTACCCTCTCTCAGAGCAAACAATCACAAAACAAATTACATTCAAATCTGCACTGCTGTGCATTTCACTATTCTAGAAGATTTTTTCTTCACGCTGCTGCGTGCTCTCCTCTACTCTCTATATCATCTACACTGCTGTATCTACTCATATATAGTGCAATAGGCGTCATAACAATCCATCAACCACTTCAACTCTCTAACAGAGTCTCTGCTACAATCTTCTGCTCATAATGAACGAAATCTGATCTTTTGTTGTATTTCTTGAGTCAGTGGTGTTGAAACCCATGGCTGATAAATGTTGCGATGGCTCGAGGCTGGTTCTTTTCACTTTCGGCCATTCTGCTCTTTAATGCGATTGTTTATAAGTAATGGCATAGCGGTGGATCTGATCTTCCTTCTTCGAGAACACAAAAAACAATTAAAGGGTGAAAAGACAGTAATGGCAGTGGTCTTTTTTTAAGTAAAGTAGTTGCTGTTGTTCAACTGTTCACTGCAGTTGAAATTATAATTTCAACAATTCAGGCGACTAAAGCAGTTCCTTGACGGGTCTGAGAGAAAGTGTGGCCATTTCTGTTTCGATTGTAAATTGAGCATGGATTTTGATTTCATTGAAAAAAACTATGAAAGATATCTGGATAGCATTATAGGTGATTTTAAACGTTCTTAAATCATTTTTTTTCGAGAAGGAGATTTAGGAATTATATCACATCTCCTACTCTTAGTTTAAAATCTAATTCAATTTTTTTTTTATTTTAACTGTGAAATTATTGTCGAGCTATTAAAATATTAAATGAAATTTACTCAAACTTTTGATAGTTTCATTGGTGTTACACTGCACCACTCCGCACTGCACACGGTTGAGCAATGTGAAAAATTTTGCAATCTATTTCAAATGCCTAGATTTTACAAGAATTGATTCAAAGCTGGGTGACACCGAACATACTAAACCTAGTGAATTTCATAATATATAATTTTCCCAATAAATTTTGTCATTGTTGTTTTCAGTTATAATATATTTAAAAGTTTTTAGAATTTACATTTTTTTATTGCAAATTCTGAACCTATTTTGGAATCTTACCATTAGAAAAGAGAAAAGTGAGTTATGACTTTTCTCCTCAGATTTAGAGATATTCCCGGAATCTTTAATCTAGACAAGTGATTTGATTTGCTTTGCTTTGTCTGACCATGCTGTGAAGTTGGGCTTTCCTCTCTCGAAGAAATTTCGATAATAAATGATTTAAGATTATGATGTGTCAGATGTGTCAGTTTTTCTTTCATTTGTTTGATCATTATCTATCTTGGTGTGTGATGAGCACACAAAAGATTTATTATTCCTATTTTTCAATATGAAATCAAATTTAATATTTGGACTTTTGCAATGCTAGAGTATGGTAACAATAACCTTGTGAGTCAGGTGCTTCCATTTCCTTTAGGTGGCGGTATGGGCTTTCATGTCGCTTGATTGGACCGATTAAGTTGGTATTGGAGAGATTTTGATGTAACTTTATGATGGGTAATATGATAAAGAATGAAGAGAAATAGTGGATCAAGAAATTTGTTTTTTTTCAATATTATCAAACAGTTAAATAGAATTATAGAATTATATAGGAGAGATTAATAATATTAACTAAAATTGAACTTAGATACTTGGATGCATAGATGTGACACCTAGCAGGTGGTTGAGATTAGATTCTCCAACACTCCCCCTTACTTACAATCACATAATTAAGATGTTTGATGGTCTATGTGTCACCTAGGCTTACAATTAAAAAATTTATCGTATGGATTTCATTTTCTTTTTATTTTCTTCCAGATCCTATAACCTCTACATTGTTTCAACTTTTCTTCTTGTTGTATCCTTCAAACCTTAGTTTCTTCATTTGTTGGTGCAAGTCTTTTGTGATTTCTTCAAAAATCGGCTTCTATGTGGACTATACCACATGTCATCTTTTGTAGTATTCTTTTCATAATCAACGTTTCGTTGTAACATAAATTCATTATACAATTTCATCTCTTCATGACTCCAATGCATGAAAATTTCATTAAGATTTTTATCATCCCTGTTGTCTTGAAGGTTCATTTCTACAAGCTCTACGCAAACTTCAACAAGACATGGTGTTGCAAGCCATGTTTCAAGGAAACTTAATTGTTCCTCATGATTGTCCTGTTTACTTGCACATTGGAAATCAATGGTAAGTGTAAAAATATCTGTAGAACCACATTGGTTTTGTTTTCTATTCTGCAATGAGAGCTTTCCATTGTGTTTATTTCTCTGCCTCTGCCTTTATCTTTGTTTTCTCTTTGTGAGTTTACTTCTTTGCTTCTGCCTCTATCTCTGTCTCTCTCTTCCACTTCCTTACTAACCTATGCTGCTACAAATAGGTTATCTTCCACTTGGTTTTCAGACTCAAATGGGCTTCTCTTACCGAATAGCATCATGTTTTCATTGAATCATCAACAACCATTCATCTTTAGCCAACAATTCTTTATCAACGTTTACATTAGCAATATTAATTGTTGGATTCATCATAGCATTGACTGTTCCAATGACAGCTTCACTGTCATCAACAAACTCTGTTGTTGGATTCACCAAATTGTCATAAGCAAGTTTTGTTGTTGGATTCACCAAATTG
Source organism: Pinus tabuliformis (assembly GCA_031772625.1). Taxonomy (NCBI): domain Eukaryota; kingdom Viridiplantae; phylum Streptophyta; class Pinopsida; order Pinales; family Pinaceae; genus Pinus; species Pinus tabuliformis. Next base: position 668,582,373 of record CM062817.1, read on the forward strand.
TCATCAGCAAGCTCTATTGTTGGATTCATCAAATTTTCATTTGCAATCAGATTACTCCCCCTTATACCAAAACTTGTTTTTCGTTTCCAAATCTTTCAAAAATAAAAAAACAAACATCTATGGTTGTTTCTTTGACTTTCTTAGCCTCTTGGCTTTTCCCATTTGTTGTGACTCAATAAACAAATTGACTTGCAACCATAGTAGTTTCTCTACTACCAGCTTCTTACTCTAACAATAATAGTTATGGCTATGGCTTACGGTGGGAACGTGCAACATCAGTCCCTCAAAAACCCAGCACAAATTCAATTTTACCACTCAAAGGCCCACAAATAAATTTGATCATGCAAATTTGTATTATAATCTAAGGGAGACAAATTTATGTATGCATAATATCTCATATGCACCTTTTAATATGCACACCTCATATATGCATGATAAAGTAAAGACTTTATTTATCTTTCTGGCACATTAAAGTCTTGAATACATCTTTAATACTGTGACAAATAATGAAGAGAAATAGTTGATCTGAAAATGGGGCACTTAGGCTTCTTGTTTAACTTACAAGAACCTCTCCCACTTCCAAAGCTTATATATTCCCAAGTCACAAATGATTAACGAATGTGGAATTAAAATATGCTTGAAAGATAGGTGTATGCTTATGGTTATTTTAACTATTATTTGCTTAAAAATCTGTTGTTTGTGCTTATATGTAAATACATGTAACAATGCAAACAGTGCAACAAATAACAAACACATAAGACAACAACTTAATATGGAGTTCACCCAAAACTCTTGGGCTATATCTCCTTGAGCTCTAGTCAACCCAACTAGGCTCTCTAGGATCACGACAGAGTCCTTTTACAAACTCTTAGCTCAACTCCACTCTTTTACACAAAAACAATGGGTTTAGACACTATTTTATCTCTGGCTCTTGAAGCTCTCAGCTTTCTGGCTCTCGGCTCTCTCTCTGGCTCTCGACTCTCACTCTGGCTCTTGGCTTTGGCTCTTGGATCTGGCTCTGGCTCTTTAGCTCTAGCTCTAGCTCTGGCTCTTCGGTTGTGGCTTCTTTGGCTCTTTGCAACCTTCAGCTCTCTGGCTTTTCAATTGAACTTCAAGTGACCCCAAAGGCTCCCTCAGCTACTCTGCATAGTAGCTTTTTTCTCTCTCTCTGCTTTCTTCCTTCAGCTTGCAACTGCTCTGCCTTCTCTCTATCGAGCTCTTTGCCTCCTTTGAGGTACTTTTCTGGCTTTTTGGCTTCCCTGGCCATTTCTCTGTGTTTCATTATCCCTCTATGGCTCTACGGCTTCTCTGCTCCGTGTCAGTTAGACTGGCCATCTGGCTTTGTGACTTCGTGGCTTCTGAATGCATCATTTCCTGTAAAAACGCCTGTTGCAGCATGGCATGATGATCAGGGGCAGTTACAGAAGGAATCGAAGCCGTTTCATAGGCGAAAATCTGAAAATTGAGAAAATTTCATTACACAGGCATTTTCCAAAAAATACACTATCAGACGTGTATTCCAGACATGAAACTCCCTTCAATCACCCCTAAATCCATATCGGGTCCGCCATTAGGCATTAAATGGCATCACACTAGTGTATTGGGCAAAATCCCAAATACACAGAAACACTGAAAAACCCAACAAAATCCTTTTTATCGAACTTCAACTATTATCGCATCTAGCCTATAAACACATCGGGTCCACCTTGGGCCACTTTCACAGCTCCACCATCGATCTACGAGATCTTTGATCGAATGGTCCTCATTCAATTTTGGGCGGCTCAAGGATACGGAGGTTACCCACCCGAAAAGGCAGTTTCCTTATTCCTCCGCCAAGCCATGCATTGTTCATTGTGTGGGATCAGGTAGAGCCAGCCCAAAACCATTTACTGCTTGAGGCCCGCCTGAAATCTGCCTTTACAGAACTCAAATAACATTAATCGTGCCTTTATTTCCCCTTCGGGTCCAGCTGTATCACTTTGGGGGCTTTTTCCTTTGTATTTCAATTTTTACACCGAAACGCGTTAATACACACAAAAGTCCCTTTATGGCGGAACTCAAATGTTATAAATCTACGCTGATAAATCTGTCGGGTTCGGCATATTATCGCCCCTTTACATCGCTACAATGCGACGTTGCGATGTGATGTATCGAAATCGCAAGTCGCGTAGGCCCAGGGGTCCGACCTTTGCCTCATGCCATCGCTGATACCGATTTTCCAATCTGATCATTGGTAATCGGCATATCGCATAGCCCAGGGTCCCGCCATCGCACACAGGCCTATCTCTGACCCAATATATCGGAGATCAGCAATCGGGGTTTCTCCCCTTTCGCTTAAGTCTGCCTCTTTGACCCTTCTCCGATGCGATTTCCCTTTATAAAGGTTTTTTTTACCATTTTTAGGGGATTTTGCCTCTTTTTCCAAAGAAAAAAGGGCATCTTCTTTGAGCGATAACTTCTACATCCTAAGTCCATTTTTTCCCATTCAAGTTGCAACAGATTCAGAATTAAAAGATCTCTGCAATGGGGCTATTTCCAGGAACTTCCTTGGACTTTCATTTTCCTCTGTGAGGAACACTTAGACTTAGGAGTCTATACAAAATCCATTTTGGATCAATAGTGGAACAGGGGGTTCACTTTTCTCAATATTATCAAACAGTTAAACAGAATTCATAAGAGATATCAACAATAAATGACTCTAGTGAGACTGAACTAAACTAGACTAACTAAAACTGAACTAGGACACTTGGAAAGACATATATGACACCTAGAAGGTGGTAGAAATTAGGTTCTCCAACATTAATTTGACTTACTCCATAAACAGATTTGTTTCTAGGTGGAATTTCACTACTCACATATCATCATGGTGGCAGTCCCTCAAAAACCCAACACAAATTCAACTTTACCTCTCAAAGGCCCACAAATAAATTTGATCATGAAAATTTGTATTATAATCTGACATACACAAATTTATACATGCATAATATCTCATATGCACCTTTTAATATTCACACCTCATATATGCATGATAAAGTAAAGACTTTATTTATTTTTCTGGCACATTAAAGTCTTGAATACATCTTTAATACCATGACAAATAATGAAGAGAAATAGTGGAGCATGGGATTCACTTTTCTTAATATTATCAAATAGTTAAATAGAATTCATAGGAGATATCAACAATAAATGACTCTAGTGAGACTGAACTAAACTGGACTAACTGAAACTGAACTAGGACACATGGATAGACATATATGACACCTAGTAGGTGGTTGAAATTAGATTCTCCAACATCAATTTGACTTACTCCATAGACGAATTTGTTGCTACATGGAATTTCACTACTCACATATCATCATGGTGGTACAATCTACAAATGCTTTATAGATGTGGATTAATACTATGTGGAAACACTAGAAGAGGGAGTGGGCAAGGTTTTTTTGGTTTTATGTTTGGACTATAAGAGTGGTCTTGAGATACGTGGTTGGCTAGCGGGAAAGCCTATCTATCCCATGGCTAACGATAATCTCTTTCCTAACACCAGTCATTTAGGGTGTCATAGTTTGCACAAGAAGAATTATTAGCATGAAGGTAGCACTCTACTACATTTCGACTTGGATAAAGTTGACATTTTATGAGGATCAACAACATTGGGTGGAGCACCATATTCATTCACTACAAGAGGAATTTCTTCGATTGTAACTCGATTATGATTTTGACATCTATAATAGAAATCCTAGTAGATCAAACTACATCTTAGTAGATCAAAATGTGCAATTGCAAAAAATCAACTACACATAAGCTTAAGGAGGAAAGACTATATGGTTTGGGTTGATTATCAATACTCCTAGTGTATTGATCTACTACAAGTGTAAATTATATTGTATTCTAATTACAAGAGAAAAACATTAATCTTTGTATTTCAAAGATATTTATTATTATTTTTATATTTTCAGTAGTATATTTAGTTTGGGTCAAAATTCTTTGATTCTTAATTAATTTGATTTTTTTTAAATTATTTGCAAATTTTATTAAAGTTTTGGTAAAATTAATTTTTTTTTTTTTTTAATTTATAATTTTTTTTGAATTTATAATTTTTAATTGGTGGATGTTTATAATCAATTTGTCATAATTAAAAATTATTTGAAAAAAAAAATCTCTAATCACAAGTGTCCTCATAAATTAATTATCCAAAAAAATTAAATATATGGATTTCTCCATAATTAATATTTCATTTCCCTTCATTATCATACTTATTTTTAACAATAAATATGTATTAACCTATAATTATTTTTGGTTTGTTTTCTATTAATTTTTGTATTCTTTCTAATAACAATGTTTTTCCATTAATATATTTTATTGATTATAATATTTTTTGATAATTTAATTATTTAATTGTTTCCGACTTTTTTTAATAAAATTATGTTATTATGTGCCAACAAATTATTAGCGATTTGATTTCCTTTCCACCAAAATTGTGTTACTTAAATCACGTAGTTAATATAACTAAATTATATGATCATATTTACCCATAAAAATTTCTATTTTACATAACAAAACTAAACAACAATGTTGCATATTACACTTGTTTAATTATATTTTGATGAAACATAATATATTATAATGTTAAAAAAAATATATGTTTTTAACTAAAATTGTTTATTTTATTTTTTAAATATAATTAAGAATTAGAATTACTAAAATTAAACCATATTTTATATTAAAAAACTATATCTTAAATATATAATTAATAGCATAGAGAAAAAACTTAATAAAACATGGAGAATGGCATTTTATGCTTCTCTTTGTAATGAAAAAAAAAAAAAAAAAGCTTGAAATGTCTAATTTTTAACATGAGCAAGTTATGTTTTAAAATATAACTAACCTAAGTTGGTCATATTTAAAAACATTTTCAGTTAGATTTAGAGTTTTTTCACTATCAAATGTATGCATCAGAATAGTTTTAAATTTGATTATCTTTTTCAAATTTTGGGGTAAGATTGTTCAGTATCACATGTATGTATTATTTTTCTATTAAGAAGAAAATTTATTGAAAAAGTTAAGTAATATTTTTTTTCATAATTATAACAAGATTTTGCGATAAAAAGATTATTATATTTGTAAAAAATTATAAAAATTATTGTATATTTTTTTTTGTTGATAAGTGGGTGAATCCTGAAAATCACTCTTACCCTGTGGCTAAGAAGCCACGACTCAGGGGCATCTAAGCCGTCAAAATCACCCGAGGATCGCACCCGGCCTGAGCCGCACCAGCGGAAACCATGCTGGATTTTTTGGTATCAGCGAGACTAGAACCGGTGACCTTTGCTTGCGGAGCACCTTAACAGCGCGCTCCTTTCACCAACTGTTCTAAATCTCTTTGATAAAAAAAAAAAATATTGTATATTTATCATATGGTAAATTTGGATATTTTTTAATATTATTGTGGTGAGAGGCTTTTTATATTACATTCTACTATGGTGTAATGTAAGAAAAATGGTAAATATTTTTATATATTAGTTTAATATGGAGATTAACATTTTTATATTACTATAGAGTTTATGGAGATATAGTACTTGTAAAAAGTTAAAAAATAAAAATAAAAATAAAAAAATAAAAAAATTCTTATATTGTAATTTTGTTTTTATTAATAAAACTAGGGTTAACATTTTATATAAAAGAAAATCATAATATACATATTACATTAAAATATATAACATATAAGTAGCAACAATAAATTAAGATCCATTTTACCTTATATATTAGAATAATGATTTTGTAAGGAAATTTAAATTTAATTAATAAGCACATAAAAACTTGAATACTTACAATAAACTTATAATATAACAATATGTTTAACCATGGATATTCATGTCCACTTTGCCATAGATATTATTAACTTGTAAATAGGCTTTGTTACAATACCATAGGCCAATACCATGGCTTGGTAATACAACATGCCCAAAACCATCTCTCATTTCACAATCAAAATATTTTATAAATATTTTATTTGAATTTAATTTTATAATATTTTTTTTATTAAATTTAAAAGAAAAAAGTTATAATAACTTTTGAGATGTATCTACATCCTATATCACATTAAAAAATACTAGATATAAATAGTAGTTATAAATTAAGATCCATTTTACCATATAAATTAAAATAATAATTTTGTTACCATAAAAATGTAATACTTACAATATAAAAATATTTTTAATCATGGATATTCACCTCCACTTTACTATGGATATTACTAGCATTTGCACCACATGTTGCAAAGGAAACACCGCAAGGCAATGGCATAAGAAACATTAGCAATTTTGTTTCTTTATTGGTGTTTCTTTTTTATCATATGTTATGTTTTAGGGAGATTCCAACCAGGATATGTTCAAAGTGAAGGTAATGCACAACACTTCACTCCAAAGGATTTATGAAAATGTTATTCATTAACATTCTAGAACCTTTATAAGTAAATGTTTTAAACCAAACATTTCATAACAAAGTAATCGCATATCACCTTATTTCACAATGCAATGGATAATAGTTTTTGTTCATTAGAAATTGGTCTAATTTTATGAGGAAAGATTAATAGAAGGACTTTAGTAGTAAGGGGAACATTAATAAACTCCTTCATCATTTGTTATATAATGTTGTTAATTTAGCTACTTGTTGCTTCTTATCCTTATTTTAGTCATGTAATATGTCCAAACTATAAAATAATGGTATTATTTATTCCCTTTGTACCATTGCATTTTATCTAACTCAGTCATTTCCATAGCCTCAACTAGGTGCCCATCATTCTCTTTCCATAGTGACTCAATGTCTTCAAATTCATTTCATAAATTTGGTTTAATAAATGTTGGTGGAAAACCAATATATTTCACTTTGTAGAAAACAATGTACATTGTTTGGGACGAAATTGTATTGCTCTTACCATGTGATGATGTCATCTAAATCTTATATCTTTCTCGCCACTTATGAAATTCCCCATTCTAATTGTTATTCGACCATAATGATATTGGCATCATAATCCTTGTTCATGAGAATATCATTTAAGAATTCAATAATAAGTGGCACAATTGGTTCCTCACAATTGTGAAAGTAAAGGACAAATTCATTCACACTATGTTTGAAAACTTTATACTAAGAGTCTTGATTCATGAAATTTTTTATCCTCTCTTTTTGTTCTTTTAATTTGTGTCATCTCAAAAAAATGTTTCTCCAACAACCTATGTTATTGATATATTAGCAGTGACATTGCCATTAGGCTTGCTTTCTTGACATTAAGCACATCTAAGTTTGTAGTTTCAATTGCAAATGTCATGCCTCCATTCCATTTTTTCTATAGAAGGCAAAGATCCCTAAAAACTATAGATGAATCCTCATCATGAAAGATAGGAGGTAGAAAGTGAACATGAGGTAGAAACAACTTTGGCATTTATTGATGATCTTCAGACTCATGATTGGTATAAGGATATTTTCATTTCTCTTCAAAAAATATATTATCAAGAGAATCTTGTTGAGCATAAGAAAATATCTTTGAGAGGTTTGGGTTTTCAAGTATTGTTGGGTTCGTCCCATAAAAGATAACTCGACCTGGCATTCAAAGGTTGTGCCCTCCTCAAGTGATCTTGGTCCTCTCAAGATGAATTTGACCCCTCCACAAGCAAAGTTGGGCCCAGCCAAAAGGAAACTCACCTGACAATAAACCAATTTGATCCTCCTAGCAAAGGAAATCTTGGACATGAACTGTACGGTTCCCCTACCTTTTCAATCAAGCTAAACTCCGACAAATATTCAACAATAAACCAACAAATTCCTCGATCTTGCTTTGAAACTCTCTCACAATGAAGCATGTTGTCCCTTGAGATGTTCCTGGCCAGGGAACTATGCCAAGGCATCCAACTCTCATGTAATAATAACAAGAATCCCAAACTGGAAGAATCTAGAGGGGCAATAATAAGAAATCAATAGTTGATATCTCAAAAATAACAACTCTTGAAACTCTCACAAATTAAGATAAGCTCAAAGACTTTGGGTTAAGTCATGAAGAAATGAATCTTTTAAAGAACCACTTTGAAATAATTAGAATTCAGATAATTTCAGATATGGTACGTAGAAAATAAAGAAATAAATGACTTTAAGGCATTCATATGAATAAATCTTTGAAGTTAAGGCTACAAGGCATATCATTTATCACTGAATAATAACCAACAAAGTTTCAGAGTTAAGAAAATTCATTCATTTATCACAATGATTAGAACAGGAAGCAAGAGAGCTAAATGATGTCCTTCACCATTACAAAACTTCATACATATGGGATTTCAAGGGCATAAGATAATTAGCCATCAACTCTTGTAAATTTGTTATCACCACAGTATTTCAAACATTGATTTTCATATTCATGAGAATAACCTTGACCATGATGCTATATTCAACATTCATTTATGATAATAAAGATATATTCTAAAACAAGAAGAAAGACATGTATGTAAATGAGATTAACAGGAAGTACGAATAATGGGCAGGCACAAAAACTGACACAAACAAAGGGAAAATATTCAAAATCTTTTCATGGATGATCTTTATTGCCAAAGAAATGTTTGATCTTAAAAAAATATCGCACTCAACACAAATCTTTTCACAATGGTTGAAGCCCTAGATAGAATAAATGAGAGTAGGATAAAAAAAATAACAATGACTTTAGCCATGCCAAATCCCAATCCTACTGTTGTGTAGGTAAAGGACATTATTGTTGCAATTATTGAAAGGCCCCATAGTTTATGAAAGTTTGGTATCTGGCACAGGATAACTTGTATAACTCCAAAGAGGATCATATAAGTGAGATCTAGAAAATGGCATGAAGCGTCATGTCCATATTTGTGATAACAATTTGATCGCCTAATTTCTTTGTGTTGTTGAGAAAAAAATATTAGTAAGATCTATAAGCACCAATAGCTCTAAAACCTTCAAGAAAAGTGATGAGAATGTACAATTTTAAAAAGTAGCATAAGCCCTCAAAAAGAGTGTACAAAATCACAATATAAGTAATTTCATGCACAGCATGGATTCAGTAATGAAAGCAGAAATAGAGCCAGAGCTTTGTTTAATTCAAACATTATTACAATCAAATCTCTTGTGATGGAAAAAGAAAGATAGGTAATTATTGCATGTAAAGTTGACAAGTGTATTTAAAGTTGAGGTAGATACAATCATCTTAATTCCATGGATATGTCATGTGTGTGTTTAATTTTTTTGGGGGATGTCTAGATAATAAATCTAATGTTAAAATGATTTATATTGATATTTGTTGAAAGTCATCATGAAAGTAGAAAATATATGCAAGAAAAACTTGAAACAATCTAAAAATGGATAGATATAGCACCTAAATTCACTCGTACTGCATCTTTGTAACAACAGTTTTTGTTGGGCCCAGAGACTGGATCTGGGAACCTATAACAATGAGAGATCAAGAAAATGAAATTAAACATCACAAGAGTGAAAACAACCATGGCCACAAGCCCTGCAATCCATCACAATACTTGAAGAATTTATTGTGAGGCCAAGTATGAGAAAACCATGCTTCAACGTAAGCAAATATTGGCTGACAATAGGCTTGAAACAGTGGCATGAAATGATTTATAATGAAGTTTCTATACCTCACTCTATGGCCACATTTTCTACATCTGCACCCCCATCTGCTAGAGGGAAATTTTGGGCTCTTCAAAAAAGATATGAAAAATATGGCTTATGATGTGGGATTGTTGTGATCTCAAGTAAGGTAATTCCTACTTTTTTTTCTTGGTCTTGACTGAGAGTTCAAACCTTCTCAGAGTTTGTACAGAAAGGCCTTACTGTGTTGGTCCTTATTGTGGTTTTTTATGAAGGCTAGGTAGTCTGACATAGTTATTAATTGCATTTAGTCTATAGATGTTATTTCTAATTGAAACTATAAATGAGGCAGCGTGTAGGTCTATCTCTTGTTGCTCGACACACTGTTGGGTGTCTTGTTGTAGCTCCTCCTACAGGGAAAGTTTGGAAAATTTCCAAGCCTGTGTTGATGAAAAAACTTTGAAAGAAAATTTGGACTATGCTTGTGGGCAATAATAAGAAATCAATAGTTGATATCTCAAAAATAGTAGCTCTTGAAACTCTCATAATTTAAGATAAGATCAAAGACTTTGGGTCAAGTCACCAAGAAATGAATCTTTTAAAGAACCACTTTGTTGTAATCAGCATTTGGATAATTTTAGATATGGTAGGCAGAAAATAAAGAAATAAATTACTTTAAGAAATTCACATGAACAAATCTTTCAAGTCAAGGCTAGCAAGGTGTATCATTCATCACTGAATAATAACCAACAAAGTTTCAGAGCTAAGAACATTCATTCATTTATCACAGTGATTAGAATAAGAAGTAAGAAAGCTAAATGATGTCCTTCACCACGACAAAACTTCATACATATGGGATTTCAAGGGCATAAGCTAATTAGTCATCAACTCAAGCAAAGTTGTTATCACCACAATATTTCAAACATTGAATTTCACAATCATAAGAATAACCTTGACCATGATGCTATACTCAACATTCATTTATGATAATAAAGATATATTCTGAAAAAAGAAGAAACACATGTATGTAAATGAGATTAACAAGAAGTAGAAACAATGGGCGGGCACAAAAACCAACACAAACAAAGGGAAAACATTCAAAAGATTTTCATGGATGATCTTTATTCCCAAAGAAATGTTTGAGCTTAAAAAAATATCACACTCAGCACAGAGCTCTTCTTTTTGCAAAAATGATAAACCCACAATCGTAATAGAATCTAGTTCGCATAATTGAGGAAGAAGACAATTCTATACTCGTAATGGAGAAGAAAACTTGTTAAAAGATCATAAATAAAATAACCAGTTGCTAGATGTGGACAAACATACAAGTGGAAGAGAATTGCATAAGTAAATAGATCATCCCATGTAATAGACAGGAAATTGTGATAAACAACGACACTATGCCAGTTATCAATTTAGGGCTTGAATAAATTATTTATGAAGCTTGTGAAATTGGGGAGAATCATGGTATTATTTTTTAGCTTGATGACAATGTATCGAGTTGTTGCAGAGACATTTGATCAATTAAAAGAACAAAAGAAATTGCATTCATCTTTGAACAAGTTAGACATTGTTTGGATTGTCTTAAATAAATGTCTAAACTACCCATATTGTGTAGTAGTGCTAGAGCCTTGTGCCCTGAAGGATGTAGAGTTTACCTTGGGTGCCAATATTTGGAATGAGGGGAAATGCTCGGAGATTTTCCCCAAAATATGTTGCCTTGTTAAAAGAAATGACAACTAAATTCATAGTATTCATAAATGGGGAAAAGGTGGAGCATTTGAGGTAATTGCACTTATATCAGATTTCTAAAACTATAGGTTTCAATTTTGTCTTTGTTCATTTCATATTAGAGTAATCACACTATTAGTTCCCTTAATTCCCTGTGTCACTTCTCAACTTCAGTTTTAACTTATTTTAACATCAATTATCATTCATTTGTGTGGAGATTGGCTTTTCTTTTAACATATTCAATTAAGGTGTTAAACTAAGATTAAATGTTCAAAATATTTTCTCCAAATTGTCTGCTGGAAAGAAAAAGTGGTACCAATAATAGATCTCATCCATACTTATCCATCAGGAAAAAGATGTGGGTACTCCACAAAATGATCAAATGATCTCTCCTCACCTACTACTATGACCTAAGATGAGCTCCATATGGATTCATAAAGTACTGATAAAAGACACATTTCATGTAAAACACCTAGCCATGTTTTCCGTTTCAAGTAAAATAAGTACTTCAGAATGGCAGTTGGGCCATGCGTGCAGACTCTGCAATGTCTATCCAATTTAATTGTGAGAGAATAATTTATATATGGAGGCCTATGGACCTAAGTGAAGGTTGCATTGTCTTGTCAGTCTGAATGTGAAAGAAGACTGCTTGATCTAGAGTTGTTGCTGCAGAAAAAACTTGACACTATCATGCCAAGATAGCATACTAAGAACTTTAGAAACACAATATTGTGGATGCATTTCCAAAAATGAATCTTTATATAACCTGTTGTCCCTTGGCCATTAATATATAATATACTCAAGGTATTGATGATCACCCACTACTACCTTTACATCATTGATCCGAGGTTTTGGCAATGCATGCTTTCAAACCGCACTGTCATTGAAAGAACAGTGTAGCAAAATATATTTAGGAACACAATCAATTGAAAAACTAATGGGTACCAAAGAAATATTGAACTAAAATAAAATAATGTACAGGAATATTTTCCCATTATGTCAAATAGAAGTGGTAAAGAAATGTATACAATTCTACATTAGCAATTTTGTTATAGTATTGTGTGTCCCAAATACATTGATTACTTGATGTATATAAAAGATATCCTCTTTGTTGATATATTTTTGGTTTAATGAATGATTACACTAGGTGTTCTTTTAGTTATATGCACCCTTAATTGCTATATACATGGGAATGGTCTCAAACATAGCAGAATCAGACTTAGTGGTAACAACAGTAGATGATGTCAAAGTCTAGCTTCTGCTTCTTCTACATCCTCTAGAGGAAGCAGAAGTCCAATGACAGCTCCAAGGCCTTCTTTCTATAATGGAAAAACCATTTCTAGAGCCATTAAATTTTCACCGATGTTGTCAATATTATTTTTCTGGACAGTTGGCAATATTTTCACCGATACAATGTAATCCACAACTGCTTGGCACTAATGTGAAAGATGACAATGATACAAAGGTGGTGTCTGGACCCTTTCATTACCAGGCATATAAGTCCTCTGACAAAGTCATATAGGATAAAAAATCTTTATCCTCCAAACAAGCAAATACAGGATGTTGAGGATCCTTTGGACAACTTTGTATTGCAGCATTGCCCAAATCATCTCAAGCCAATCAAATTTTCTTCCCAAAGAATTTCTGGGAGGACTTGCAATGTGTAGAAACTTCAAGCAGAAAAGCTATCCCAAAGGGGCTAGAAGGAAAAAACCTTGCTCGCCCATATGGAAACTCAAAGCAAGCTTGCCAGTATACGTGTAGAAGAGAGATCCATATAAAATAAATAAATGAAAAGGAGAAAGAAATTGGCTTCTTTCATGAGACAAAGAAAAGAAAAAATACAAGTAGTTATGGAGGAATCTTTTGTGGTGGATACTATAATAAAATATGTTGAAACTTCCCTAATCAAAACAATTCAAAAGTGGTGCTACAGTGAGAAACCCCTTAGACTCTGGGTTGAAAATAATTGGGGTGAGACGGTAGGATACTGTTCAAATATCTTCCCTACCAAACTCTGAGAGGGATAAATATTTCAAATCATCGGCAACAATATCAGAGTCTTTGTTAAGATTGATGAAAAAATATTGAACATAGAGCACACCTATTTTGATAAAATATGTGTAGAGAAAGATTTTAGGAGCAGGGTTTCTAGATGGGATTAATATCAAAATTGGGTCTAAGGACCACAGGCAAGTCTTGGACCACTTTAACGTGCCCTTTATGTGTGTATTCTACAAGTCATATGGAAATCTCCAAATTTCCCGTATGAGAAAGCAGGGATAGATGGTGAATGGAAATCAGCACATTCCTTTGGGACCTTCATATTTTGGTAATTCTTTTCGATCCTATTCCTCCTCTTTAATTAACAAAACATGTCTATCTATTCAAGATACAGTGTCCTCCATGTGTTGGATTAGCTCATTAGCTCCTCCTTTGTGGAAGAGCTCAAAATGTTATATCATGAGCTTTTGATGAAGAGAAAAAAGAATCTGTAAATTTCAAAGATAACCCAAGGGTGGCAATAAGACATTACAAGAAACTATGCAGAGAACTTCTTAGTTTTGAATATATGGGTTTATGATGATAAAAATAACTTGTTGATGCAACCCAATACTAGAGAAAGTAAACAAATTTTTAAAGGATTTGTAAGCAATTATAGCTACTAACCTTAATGGTATGCTAGTGGAATGTTTTAAAGCATTCAAGGATATTTTAAGGAATGACTTGTTAAAGGTAACAGAGGAATCAAGAATCAAAGAGAATTCTTGTGGCTCCAAATACCACTATTATCACAAATATTATGAAGGTTTAAAATCCTTCAAATTTTGATCAATAAAGATCCATTTTCCTCTCTAATTGCATCTACGCAATTATAGCAAAAACAATACCCAGTAGACTCAAGCCTTTCATCTCATGTAATTTCCAAGGAACACTTTGCTTTTCTTGAGGCTAGATAGACCCATGATGTGCTTAGGACTTCCATGGGGGTTTTTCATGAAATAAAAACGAAGAGGAAGTGGGGCTTCATTGTGAAAACATATCTCTCTAAAGCATGTGATAAAACTAATTGGTTATATATCTAGTTATTCAAGTAGGGTTCCATCTTGAGCTTTGCCTCACAGCCCTCAGCTTGAAAGAGGGATTGTAGCCTCGAAGCATTGTACTTCTAGCAGAAGGGCACCACCTCCACAGGCATTTCCAGGCCGCTACCACCGAGGCCACTGATGAGCTTCGATTCATCGACGATGACCATGACCTTGGCGGAGGTAGCCTCCACCATCTTCTCTCGGAGCAACGCGCCACCGCGGCCCTAGGCAATATTGAGCTCTGGGTCGACTTCGTCAACACCATCGATGGTGAGATCAATGTTGGGGTGATCATCAAGCTCCTAGAGTGGAATGTCTAGAGATGCGGCCTTCTTAGCAAGATTTAACAGCAATATTTGAGGCAATTCTGTGTAGCAGGAAAAATGGTGCAGAAGAGAACATAAGAAACTAACCTAAACTAACTATTATGTTTTTTCTTATCCTAACTATTCATCCAATGGTTTGGAACTTTTCAATTATCTTACATCTGATCAAATGGTTCAAAAAAGTACACAGTGGCAATTGGGGGAGTTGATTTCAGAGGGGAATGCCTTACGACGTAATTAACTATACAATCAATACCACATGCCCAAAAACCATCTCTCACTTCACAATCAAAATAATACTTACAATATAACAAGATTTTTAACCATACATACTCACCCCACTTTACCATGGATATTATTAACCATAACACACCATGAGCCAATACCATGGCTTATCAATACCACATGCTCAAAACCCATCTCTCATTTCACAATCAAAATATTTTATAAATATTTTTTTAAATTTAATTTTATTACATTGTTGGGCCCTTTTAACTGATAAAATTGCATTAAAAAATAAATAAATAAATAAGTAAATTATTAATTAAAACATTTTGAATCAGTGAAATTTCATAAAAGTAAAATTAATAATTAAACCATCCTAGATCTATCATAATTCGTGATCTATCAAGCTTCAAGGGGATCGAATCTTTCGAGGTGCAAACCTCTCTTCAAGTTTTGCACTCAAAAAAAATATCTCAAGAAGTGCAAACCTTTTTTCAAAATTTTCATTTAGAAAAGATATTTACACCTTCAGAAATCCTCCATTAGGTTCAGTGTCAGTGCTATTGTTTAAGTCTCTTCCGAAATTACGGAGTCTCTAAAATTTGGTATAACTACGAAATTACAAGTATTTATGAAGGAATAAATTTATGCTAATCATTAATAAATTTTAGATTAAGTTTATTTAATGGAAAATAAAATAAAATAAAATATTATATATATTTAACTTTCTTAATATTAAAATATACAAAAAAAAAATTCAAAATAATTATTAATTAAAAATTTTTATATTTTTTAAATATGAAATAATTATTATATCTTTTTTTCTACTTTATTTTAAATTTTTTAATATATGTAAAAATTATTAAATATAAATTTAATTTAATTTTTAATTTGTAAAATGGTTAAATTTAGAAACTCTAATGAAGAAATATCAAAACCTGTGTTTTAAAATTAGGTTTGTTTGACACTTAATCAGTTTGGTTGACCGAGCCATACTTTTGTCTGAAACGACTAGGTCAATTATCTAGTTTGGTTGTCAATCCATTATTAAACCGATCGAGTTGGTCATCGATTCGGTCAGTTCGGTAATGGATCGATCAGACCAACCAAGCTTGACTTAAACCGGTTGGTCTTGGTGACAAGGAAAAAAGACGCGTTTGGCGGACTTGAAATCACATTTTTTTCTATTTAAACTATTTCCTAGCCCCTCTACCCCTCCCCCATGCCTGTAAAGGTGACCCAACCCCCTCATATTTCCTCATAGTTATCTCATTTCTTTTTTGTGAGCATTTGTGAGGAGTTTATGAGTAACTGGAGTTGGCGTTTGGAGAAGCATTGAGGAGGTTCTTGGGCAATCTTTGGAGCAACATTGAGGAGGTTCTTGGGCGATCTTTGGAGCAGCATTGAGGAGTTGTTTTTTGGAGCAGCATTCGCCATTGAAAAGTTGATTTTTGGAGCAGCATTGGTTATGTGTTTTTTTTATCTTTATATATTACATGTATTGGATAGTGCACAGGGTATCATTTTGATATGATAGATATATTCAGAAACATACTTTGATCATATGTTATCTTCTCTATTACTCTAATGCTTTGAATTTAAAAACATGAATGAAAATTTTTAATAATATGTTTTTTCATATAAAAAAAAAGTATTTAATATATTTTTTATAAAGAATAAAGTCATTGAAATTAATTAGACCTAGTGAATACTAAATTGGAGTGGCGCTCAACTTGTTTCAAATCTGAGTCCAAGTTTAAAAACTATTATCAAAACAATCCAACTATATTTAAAATTAATGTAATTTAAATATAATCTCATCATAAAATAATTTTAACACTTTTACCCCCACATATATATATAAACTTTGAATTGTTGCATGAAATAAGAACAAGTTTCAAAAGAATAATTAGGAACTATAAATCTTTAGATGAAATGAGAACAAGTTTCAAAAGAACAATCATTGAAAAAAAATTAAATTTAAAAAAAAAAAAAAACACAATCACAACTTTAAAAAAGATTAAATTTAAAAAAAAATAAAACACAATCACAACTTTAATAATGTAAAGAACTCCCACCAAAAGAACTCCCATTGTAAAAAAAAAATCCAAACATTTTTTATTTCTAACCATGAAACCCAAGTGTTTTAATTAAAAGGAAAAATAATATAAAAATTTTCAATAAAATAGACGACGCCGAAATATCACCCATCAACATATATTTTTATTATCGCACATGTTAACATTTCTCAATTTTATTGTGAGTTGTAACGATTGCGGCAGTCTGCAGCAAATGAAAAAGAGATGTATTATTCTTTCACGGATAGTTACATTCTAGAGGAAGGCTGTGAGAGATGCAAGGAATCTTATTGTTGAAAAAATAAATATTTCACATATGTCGTTGTTAAACCAATACGAACATGTTATATTTTACTTCGATGTAGAGATCATGGAAACCTGATGGTGGCTTAAAAGGTTATAAGATGCGTTCATGTAAATGTATTTTTTTTATATTAATTAAATGGTTGTATAACAAAGTTAGGTCATGGTGTTTTTTATTAAAATAATGTTTCTCAAGATGCAATGAGACTTATTGTAGTGTTGGAGAGTTTTATTCTTATTAGTATTATTATTATTCAATATTAAGGTTATGGTCAAGTGAAATTCTAAATTGGTGTATAAAATTTCTTTGTTTATGGGACAATGGATTACTTCACATAATGATTTGACTACTAAGTATATAAAGCATATATACTCTACCACACTCTAGTTTATTAAGTTTATATGCTAAAAATACCAACAAGTGGTGTTGCGGGATAAAAACTCTACATGAAGGGATTGTGAGATAAAGAGTCTGCGTGAAGGAAATTTTGTGTGATGAAAAGATTCATATCGGATCGTGCAGAGATAAAGGTTGTCACTATTTTGTCTAGCTACTATGTTGAAGCTTGCCATTTTCATGGAATCAAGCCGCCACAAGGTGAAGTCGTGTACAAAAAAGGCCCGCAAAGGAGCAACCAAGACCAAGCAGAGCCTGCAGAGGAGTCGTGAACTCGTAAAGTCGTCGTTTTTCTGGAACTCGTGAAGCCGAGTCTAAAGCTAGTAAAGGAGCAGACAAGCAATGAAAAGGCTTGCAAAGGAGCCTTAGACTCATGTGATCAAACAATTGCTTTATCCACTACTAAGGTAGAATGTATAGTTGTTGCACATGCTTGTAAAGAGGCAATTTGGTTGAAGGGTTTACTAGATGAGATTGGGATGCAGGGGAAAGTGAATGTATTCTGTGATAGTTGGATTGCTATCCATTTGGCTAATAATCCATCTTATCACAACAAAACTAAACATATTGATGTAAAATACCATTTTGTAAGATAGGTAATTGATGACAGAGTAATGGCTCTCAGAAAGTTCCATACACGTGAGAATTGTGCAAACATGTTCACGAAACCAATTTTAGTAGAGAAGTTGTGGTGGCATTTGACTTCTCTTGGATTACAAAAAAGATGATGAATGGACATGAACAAGGGATTAGTAATATTGTTCTCAAGTTGGAGATTGTTAAGAATGACAACAAAAGTTTTGGTGGCATTTGACTTCTCTTGGATTATAGAAAATATGATGAATGGGCATAGGCAAGGGATTAGGGAAATTGTTCTCATGGTGGAGATTGTTAAGAATGACAACAATGATTATGTAAATGTATTTTTTACATTAATTATCTAATTATATAGTAATAGGAAGTTATGTAATGATGCCCTATTAAAATAATGTTTCTTGAAAAACTTATTATATTATTTAAAAATAATTATTGACAATGAATAATAAAACATTCCAATCCCTTAAAGGAAAAAAATTCCTTCACATAGTACCTTCATACTATGTGTACCTATTTATGTGAATTTAATTTCTATTTCTTATCTACATTTTCTATTTTATTTATTAAATTTACCAACTAAATTTTCTTTCTTATTTATTAAATTTACCATCTAAAAATACGAACCAGATATACATTTAAATGCAAGATACATGAGATGAATTAAATACTAAAAAGAATTTAAACGTATAAATAAAAAAATTCATTTTATATACATTTAAATGGAGGATACATGAGATGAATTAAATACTAAAAAGAATTTAAACGTATAAATAAAAAAATTCATTTTATTTTGTAATATTTTAATACAGAGGAAAAACTTATTATACCTCATTTAATCAAATAATTTAAATTTATTTTATTGTGATATTTTAAAATAAGGAAATTATTCTAATTAAACAGTTCATTTTATTTTTTAATATATTAAATAACTAAACAAAATATAATATAATTTTATTATTATGTAATTTTTATTTATGTTTTTTTTTTTACTTTAAAATATTGCCGTAGTTTAATTAGTCGGAGGAATTGCTTGGAAAGTTATGGAAATTCCAGTCATATTTAGAGAAAATCCGGCGAGGAATTTTGTAAATCTAAATTATAATTGTTAAACTTCAAAATTTTGGGTGTCTTAGAGGTTTTAACACGATTCAAACACTATCTTTACGAAAAAATTTAAATTTTTTGACTTAAATTCCGGCCACTTTTAACCATGTGCACAATTCCATCTCATTAGACCACTCACAAAATATTATATAGCTTTCATAAAAATACTCTTTTTCTAAAAATGTCATCCCTATATGCAAGGACTATAACGCGCTGGTGCTGTGAAAAAGCTACCTCCATATAATATTTGACAAAATACAAACTTTGCTAAAGTGTTGAATTTAATTTAACTTGGCTTTTCATGTTGATTGACTATGTTGTCATTGACGTCCGCATTGGCATTGGGACCCCCCATGCTATGGTGGCTGGCCGAAATTCTCTGGAGGTCGAGTTGGTGGATAAGGCTGTTGTATATTTAACTAATGTCCCATGGTTGATAAACCATGCTTACATCTTTAGTATTCTTCTAATTAGTGTTGGTGTTATTGTTATGATTCCATTTTATTTTGTGGATATATAAGGATGGTACGATAAAATTGAATAATTTTATTCAATTTTGTATAATTAGTTTTGATTTAGGTTTGGAGTATTTTTTTGGTTTTTTGTATAGTTATTATTATAGATATATTATTAAATGTGGTTGATATGTTTAGATAGATTTATATTAAGCACATGTACAATTACATTAATAAATTGTATTAATAAATGTGGATATAAGTAGATAAGTATATATCAATCACACTAATAATTATTAAGTGTATGATAAAGATTTAATATTAATATTAATTATTATATAATTATAATAATTATATTTTATAATATTAATTTAAAAAATAGGGTTTTGTATTGGTTTTTATTACTAAGGTTTTAATATTAAAGTTCCAATATTGGGGTTCAATCTTAGGGTTTTAATATAAGTGAGTATTCAACTAAATGAATAAGTTTCAATTAACATTTAAGCCTTAGTTTTTAACTCTAATTTTTTTTTTTTATAGTCTTAGTTTTTTATTCTTTTAACCATAGTTATTCTTGTAAGGAACAATGATCCATAGCTTGATTATACACCATAGTTGATCATTGGTCAAGACAAGAATAAAGACCACTTTGTTGAGATGTGTGCATGCTAATGTCAATATCATTAAAACCCTAATATTAATATTAATATTAATTATTTGAATTATATAAGTAGTAATTAAGTTTTATAAAATTAGGTTTAAAATATTGGGTTTTAGTATTAGGTTTAATATTAGGGTTTTAATATAAGTAAGCATAAGTTAAGTATTCAATTAAATGAGCCAGTTTCAATTAACATTGAAACCCTAGATTTTAACCATAATCTTTTCTTTTTATAACCCTAGTTTTTTTATTCTTGTAACCCTAATTATTCTTATAACGAACAATGATCCATAGCTCAATGATATTCCATAGTTGATCATTGGTCAAGAGAAGAACAAAGACCACTATATAGAGATGTGTGCATGTAAATGTTTTTTTTTTTTTTGTAAATTTAAAAATTGTGTATTAACATAAAAGAAATAATATTATATAGTTGGAAATGTTCAAATCATCAGGGAGACCACTGTTAACTCCCAAAGTAGTTGGGTGATTCAAATTTTCAACTAATTCATGTTTATAAAATAATACAAAACATAATAGCACCTCTATTTGATCATCCAAGGCTAACAGTCAGATTGCTAATACATTATTACAAAACATATCAAAATATCATCTATACCTAGTAGAGGTAATCATGATCAATTAAAGGAAGTGATAGGTGTAGGATCCTTAGCACTCAATCCAAAAGGAGCATCATTGTTTAAGTGGCATTGTAAGGTTCCTTCCACATGAGCAGTCTTGAATTAAGCCTCGACATAGTGAAGCACTAGTTTTGTAACATGCTCTTGATCTCCTACAATGATGCAAATACATTGTAGCATTATACATGTTTATCATTCAAAACCAGGCCAAGTAGAGTCTTCATCTATGAGTGAAAGGGCTACAGGATTTATATATCATTTATTTCATCCCCTGGTATGCCTAGGTTCTAACACCCAACAAGAAACCTTGTCCATGATTTTAGAATCAGAGAAATATTGTCTCTTTTCTCTTGCCTTAGTTTCCAACTCTGTAATTTCCCTCCTTGTCTCTAGAGGAATTGAATTGAAATATGTGGTGACAGAGTCTTGAGAAAAGAGTTGAGCCCCTCATTGATATGGCAAACTGTTCCTTCCACCCCTCCTTCTACACCGCATATGTCGTCTTAGTGGCATGCCAGACAAGAGTGGGTAACACTTAAAAAAACAAAAACGAGCAGGACTAGGGAAGTGACAAGAGAAGAGCCTAGATTGAAACCAATCAAGAACCGGGACCAGCTAGACACCCACACTATCATCAGACATAGACTATAAAGTACCAAACTCAAAAACCCCGTGAGCATGCACTTTGGGACTAGAACAACTCCCTGAGGGACCAACAATTTCCAAGGCAAAAAGATAGATAAGAAAACTCAAACCCCACAACATACCCAACATATAGTAATTGCACCAACTTTCATGAGTTATAGAGGATGCAAGAAGGTTGGCCTACCATAGACTAAACATCCAATTTCCTTTTATCCCAACATCAATATAAAATCAAGGTTCCCTCTAGAGCCTAGACCAAACCTTAGACTCGAAAATTGCGTATAGACCACAACATAATTAGAATTAACACAACCTAAACTCATGTTATTACACAAAATGTAGAGAATAATAATGTGAAGGAAAATGCACAATACCAGCTCTCCAATGCTCAAGAGCTCAATCTATGGCCAACGCCAACCTCAAAAACCAGAATCAAGAGCTACCAACTAATTTTTTTCGCTACAACTAAAATTATTCCCTCTTCTCCATGTATGCCCAACGTTTTCTATGAATTACTCTCCCATTTCTTATCACCAAGTTTTTGGGGTTGTAACACCCTAGCCACACTAGAACTCCATCACCCAACAACCTTCAACACCCAATTTCCTCTCTTGCCACCTAAAAGACACACCCTCCTCTGCTTCTCTAATTTCAGGCAAGAACCACTCTTTCCTAAGCACACTCCAAGGACAAGACTATACCAAGATTCCAAAAAACCATTATCATTCAAGGGAACATGTATTGGGAAGGTTGGCACCTCAACCTCACTCCTGTGATAGCCTTTCAACCTCACCACCAACACTCAAACAAAAAAGCATAGCCTTGCTCCCATATTTAACTCCATCTGATGGTTGTATGTGGCAACATGCCCAGGACATGTTGCAATGTCCCCATTTACTCATGATCAATTGGGAAAGGTGGTGGGCACTTTACCCCAAGCCCCTCCTCGAATCTTACACTTGCCCCCATCAGAGATGTGCATGTTAACATTAATGTTAGTATCATGCTAGAATTTTAATCTGTAGTTTTAATATTAATATGTGTGGTTTTGCTAGAATTTTTCAATTTTAATTTGTTTAAATAATTATAATATTAATTATTAAAAAGTAAATATCATTAATATTATTTATTATTGTTAATGTTAACAAACCTAATATTAAAACCCCAATCTTAAAACCTGAATATTGAAAACCTAATATTAAAACCCAATACTAAAGCCCTATACTAAAACCCAAATATTAAAACCCAATACTAAAGCCCAATATTAAAGCATTAATATTAAAACTCAATATTTTAAACCTCATATTATAAAACCTAATTCTAGTAACCCTACTATTAAAAAACTATAATAAGACTGTAATATTGATGATGATGATGGTGGTGGTGGTGGTGGTTAATGTCCACTGAGACCAAATTGGTCTATCGGACCTATAATTTTCTTAGTTTTTAATTATCTCGCTCCTCGTCTTTCTTGGCGAGATTGGTGTTGTAACTTTCTTTTTTTTATCTATAGTCTTCCAACTTCCTTTATCTTGCATCTCCTTCATCTCTTCTGGTTCTTGGGACATTGGTGTCTTAGCTTCGCGATCTATTATGTTCGTCCTTTTGAAGATAGTCAGAGAAGAAGTTTGGTCTAGGAGATCTGCTTTGCTGTTAAATGAAGATTTATTTTTTGCGGTATTCGAATTCTCATAACTGTTAATGCTTGAGGGGTTGTCGAGTTCACTTTTTTGTTCTTGGGTGGGGCTTTCTCCCTGCTTGTCTTAAGAGTTGTTTGTTTCTTGTCAAATTTCTTGTGATTCAGAGTTTTCTCTAGAGTATTCTTCTTTGATGACAGTGTAGTGTTCTTTTTGTGCTCCTTCCCACCATGTCGATTTGTGGTGGTTTTTTCTAGCAGAATTTTTCTGAGAGGCTCTTGGGAAATTTTTGGCTAGATGGCCTATCTCAAAGCAGGATCAATATCTGAAGAGAACACTTTCATAATCGAGTTTCTGGTTCCACACATAGCCTTTACTTGTTAGGTACTCTAGAGAAAACTCTGAATCATAAGAAATTGGGCAAGAAAGAAACAATTCTCAAGACAAGTAGGGAGAAAGCCCCACCCAACAACAAAAAAGTGAACTCGACAACCCTCAAGCATCAACAGTTATGAGGATTCGAATACCTCACAAAATAAATCTTCATTTAACAACAAAGCAGATCTCCTAGACAAAACTTCTTCTCCAACTATCTTCAAAAGGACAAACACAATAGATCATGAAGACATCAAAACAGTAATTTTAATACCCATTACTAAAAATTAATATTAAAACCCAATAGTTTAAACCTAATATTATAATATGTTGATTAAGGACGACTATGATTGAACAAAATTGACTATATTTAATTATCGTAAACATAGGGTTAACCAAGTGCAATCATGGTCAACTATTTAAACAATGACTATCATGGCTGACTTGGTTTGACTATGTTGACTAATGTAATTGACTATTACTGATTATTAATATTAATCAATAAAATGATAGATGATTACGTTTGACTGAAATTGAGGAGTGTTGATTGTCAAACATAGTTAAACCTAGTGAAACATAGTCAACAACATCAATAAATGTAGTTGACTAATTTTGTAATGGTACAATGTGACGTTAGATAAATTACAAAGTAATGTAACATTGCGACAATGACTGTCAAATTGCGACAACGTTTGTCATAATGTGATGTTGGATATAATTTTATACCATTCTGAGATCACAACATGTTTGATTAATTGGGAAAGGTGGTAGGCACTTTTGGGCAATTTTTGGCTAGATGGCCTATCTCAAAGCAGGATCCATATCTGAAGAGAACACTTTCATAATCGAGTTTCTGGTTCCACACATAGCCTTTACTTAGGTACTCTAGAGAAAAATCTGAATCACAAGAAATTGGGCAAGAAAGAAACAACTCTCAAGACAAGTAGGGAGAAAGCCCCACCCAACAACAAAAAAGTGAACTCGACAACCCCTAATGTTAACAAACCTAATATTAAAACCTGAATATTGAAAACCTAATATTAAAACCCAATACTAAAGCCCTATACTAAAACCCAAATATTAAAACCCAATACTAAAGCCCAATATTAAAGCATTAATATTAAAATTCAATATTTTAAACCTCATATTTTAAACCTAATTCTAGTAACCCTACTATTAAAAACCTATAATAAGACTCTAATATTGATGATGATGGTGGTGGTGGTGGTGGTGGTTAACGTCCACTGAGACCAAATTGGTCTATCAGACCTATAATTTTCTTAGTTTTTAATTATCTGGCTCCTCGTCTTTCTTGGCGAGATTGGTGTTGTAGCTTTCTTTTTTTTCTCTACGATCTTCCAACTTCCTTTATCTTGCATCTCCTTCATCTCTTCTAGTTCTTGGGACATTGGTGTCTTAGCTTCACGATCTATTGTGTTCGTCCTTTTGAAGATAGTCAGAGAAGAAGTTTGGCCTAGGAGATCTTCTTTGCGGTTAAATGAAGATTTGTTTTGTGTGGTATTCTAATTCTCATAACTGTTGATGCTTGAGGGGTTGTCGAGTTCACTTTTTTGTATTTGGGTGGGGCTTTCTCCCTGCTTGTCTTGAGAGTTGTTTCTTTCTTGTTTGATTTCTTGTGATTCAGAGTTTTCTCTAGAGTATTCTTCTTTGATGACATTGTAGTGTTCTTTTTGTGCTCCTTCCCACCATGTAGATCTGTGGTGGTTTTTTCTAGCAGAATTTTTCTAAGAGGCTTTTGGGCAATTTTTGGCTAGATGGCCTATCTCAAAGCAGGATCGACATCTGAAGAGGACACTTTCATAATCGAGTTTCTGGTTCCACACATAGTCTTTACTTATTAGGTACTCTAGATAAAACTCTGAATTACAAGAAATTGGACAAGAAAGAAACAACTCTCAAGACAAGCAGGGAGAAACCCAACAACAAAAAAGTGAACTCGACAACCCCTCAAGCATCAACAGTTATGAGGATTCGAATACCTCACAAAATAAATCTTCATTTAACAACAAAGCAGATCTCCTAGACAAAACTTCTTCTCCAACTATCTTCAAAAGGACAAACACAATAGATCGCAAAGACATCAAAACAGTAATTTTAATACCCATTACTAAAACTTAATATTAAAACCCAATAGTTTAAACCTAATATTATAATATGTTGATTAAGGACGACTATGATTGAACAAAATTGACTATAGTTAATTATCATAAACATAGGGTTAACCAAGTTCAATCATGGTCAACTATTTAAACAATGACTATCATGGCTGACTTGGTTTGACTATGTTGACTAATGTAATTGACTATTATTGATTATTAATATTAATCAATAAAATGACAGATGATTATGTTTGACTGAACTTGAGGAGTTTTGACTGTCAAACATAGTTAAACCTAGTGAAACATAGTCAACAACATTAATAAATGTAGTTGACTAATTTTGTAATGGCACAATGTGACGTTAGATAAATTACAAAGTAATGTAACATTGCGACAACGTTTGCCATAATGTGATGTTGAATATAATTTTATACCATTCTAACATCACAACATGTTTGATTATCAAAACCCTAATATTAAAATTCCATATTAAAACCCTATATTGAAACCCCAATATTAGAACTCAATATTAAAACCCTAATACTAGATATCAATACTAAAACCCTAATACTAAAATCAAATATTAAAACCCTATTAATATTAAAACTTTTATATTAATGCCTAATACTAAAATCCAATATTAAAACCTAATATTTTAATGTTAATATTATTATATGTTGGTTGAGGATGACTATGAGTGAACAAGTTTGACAATTGTTAAATATGGTAAACATAGGGTTGACCAAGTTTGATCATGGTCAACTATTTAAACAATGACTATCAATGTTGACTTTATTTGACTATGTGGACTAATGTGGTTGACTACTTTTGACTATCAATATTAATCAACAATAATGATAGGCGATTATGTTTGACCAAAGTTGAGGAGTGTTGACAACCAAACATAGTTAGACATAGTTGAACATAGTCAACAATTTAGTAAATGTGATTGACTAATTTTGTAATTTCGTAATGCAATTTTGGATAAAATGCAATGTAATATAACATTGCGACAATGATTTTCATATTGCGATAACAGTTCTTGCAATGCAAGATTGGATAGATTTATGTACCATTTTGACATCACATCATGTTTGATTATTAAAACTCAATAGTAAAATTTTAATATCAAAATCTAATATTAAAACCCATATTAATAATAACACAATACTAAAACCACACTATTGAAACCCAATATGAAGCTTACCTAATATATAAACCCTAATATTAATTTCTAAACCTAATATTTTAAATCTAAGTTGGGATTTTAAAACTTATATTATTAAATCTATGACTTATTAAATCTAATATTATAAAGCTATTAAATACTAATATTAAAAACTCATATTATAAACCTAATATTATAAATATAAATATTAAAATTTTGGTATTTTAAACCTAATATTATAAACTTACTATTATTAAAGTTAATATTATAAACCTAATATTATTAAAACTAAACTTAATATTATTAAACTTATTTTCGAGATACCTCAATGTATCTTACCATTTTCAACGGAACTTAATGTGATGGGGCATATTGAAATTCAAAAGGTGTTGGAGATGTCAAAATAATATAGGGGAGGAAATATTACTCATCCCTAGAACTTCCCACAATTTTCGATTATTTGTCATAATTTAACTATGGTTGACCATATTTTTCTATGATAGATTATGGTTGTTTATATTGATAATAAATGGCTATGATTAATCAAGATTTAAAATAAT
The DNA here is from genome assembly GCA_031772625.1 of Pinus tabuliformis. NCBI lineage: Eukaryota > Viridiplantae > Streptophyta > Pinopsida > Pinales > Pinaceae > Pinus > Pinus tabuliformis. The sequence goes on from CM062817.1 coordinate 668,610,097, forward strand.
GACATGTGTTGATCATGTTTAACCATATTAACCATTATTAACCATATTAAACATAGATTACCCATAATTATTACATTAATATTAATATAAACATTAATATTAAAATCCAACATTTTAAACCTAATAATAAAATATTGAAATTTTATACTTAATAATATAAATTTATTATTATTAAAACTAATAATGTAAATTTAATATTATTAAACTTAAACCTCATATTATTAAATTTATTATTATTAAAACTAATAATGTAAATTTAATATTATTAAACTTAAACCTCATATTATTAAACTTATTTCCAACCTTAATGTGATTCGGCATCTTGAAATCCAAAAGGTAATGGATATGTGGAAACAATATAAGATAGGGCAATAATCTCATCCCAGCTAGAACTTCCCACAGTTTTGGATTGTTTTTCCTAAAACGTTCCAACTACTGCTTCAATGACATTCAATTCTTTGTAATATTGTTGAACATTACACAAACATTTATTCATATTAATAAATTAATAACATTATTAATATTATAATTTAATATAATATTATAAATATTTATTAATTATATAATTTAAAATCAATAATAATATAAAAATTAAAACAATATAAATCCTAAAACAACTACCCTAATTTAACCAAGTTGCCTGCATCCACAGCTTGACCAAGCAACCTTAGTATAGTGTCAACTCTACATAAATAGACAAATATAATGTCAAGTAGAGTGTCGAGCATGATACTACAGGGCCATAAATACACAAGTATAGTCAACTCTAATTCAAGGGACAGCTGCAACCTGAGCAAACAACCCTCACAAGAAGCAAACAAACACTTCTCTCAGCAATTTTCTAAAATCCTAAAAAGGTAGGTCATCTTCTGCCTTAATGAAACTTAAGTTTAATTGGGCATACAGTAATAAAATTTCTTAACTGCAAAACTAAAACTACGGTGTAAGTAACAACCTGGACCTAAATATAATTTTATTGTAGTTTTGAGTATTAAAACAAAATATAATGTTAGCATTGAAATTAAGAAGACTATTACAAGGATTACCTTGGTATGGTGTTTCTAACTTTGTTCACTCAATTCGACGGATCCATTTTCACTACTTTCGTGTATCACCCTCTTACCGTTTTGCAATGGATAATTATATTCTTTTTATATGTATAGTTAGTGTATAGACAAGATTTTAATTTTTTATATTTTAATACAACAAGAACACGACAACATCTCATAAGCTCCTCATATTTGACTGTTAAATGCCCACAGAAAAAATTAAAGTTACCATTCTAAAAATCTTGTAAAACAGAAAAGACAACCTCTCAGAGGTGATAAATTTCCCTTCCAAACTACCGTAAGAAACTCATTAGACTAAGACGTGAATATCATTCCAAAGAAATTAAGAACAATGGTTTTCAACATTCCTCTAACATATCAAAAGGAAGCGTTTATGAGTCCGCACTCTGGTTCAGATAGCTTCCAATGAGAATCAATATAATGAGGCTTTCTACTTTAAAATAAAGAATATGGGTGGTCAAGTCTTATTAGCATAACTGCTTGAAGAGTGGCATGGTTACCCAGGATCAAGTTTTACGGGGTGATTGTGGAAGAGACATGCTAAAATAATCTAGTTATCTACATCCTGGCGTAGCCAAATACAATATCCGTAAGTTTGACCAATTAGATATTCCTGGATAGAAACTCTTCAAGCCACAAATCAAACCTAAAAAATCACACAACTTAACAAACAAAATAAATAAAAAACCAGACTTACACCATCACTAACAGCATGCATCCATCAATATAGCTTGTTAAACACATTCGAGAATCAATAACCCTCTGTATCAATATGTAGCGAGATATGTCGGCAGGTGAATCACATTAAAGTGACCTTCTACACCATAGTTCTCTAGGATTCCGGTATATTTCGACCTGGTTTTCCATCTCTGGCAGCTCTTCTTTGACGCAATTTTTGCATGACCATTTCAAGGGCCCTTGCCTAACAAAATCAAATAATCTTCAAACAACATAAGCTCGAGAGATTCAAAGATCTAATCCGATACTAATGGGAGCAGAGGTAGACAAGATCGCGACTGTGAAAATCTTGCCGTTTTCATCAAAAACTGAACTCAGGTAAAAGGTGGCTGAGGCCTATTAAAAATGAAGATTGAAAACTTAATAGCCAATAAATGTGCATCTGTAATTAACAATTAACCATCCAGAGATTGAAACGGAGCGACCGTTTATGGAAGGAAGACGTCACTCCAATTAAATTTAATAATAAATTTGAAAATTTATAAACATGCTATTTATAAAGTTAAGAATTTTTAAAGGTCAAATAATAATGTTTGGAATTTATTTTTTTAATATGAAAATTTTCATTTCATCAATCCGATTATGTATATGATTAAGAATATTTTTAAATATGGAAAATTTTAAAGATGGATATTTATTTGAAAGTTGAGAAATTTTGGCTAATATTATTAGTCTTTAATATGTAAACTATAAGATGTTTAGTTAAATATTTCTAAAAATATTTAAATTTCTAATGATTTTTCATATAGTATCTATAAATTTTGACCATTTTTAAGGTAAAATAATTTTTTACTATAAAATTTGAGGAAAAATGAAAAAATGGAAATTGGTGAATATCTTTTGGAAAAAGCATGCAAAATTAACCTACTTGCTAATATTAACCCCTAAAATTTTCATTATTTTCAAATTATCAAATCTAAATCATTATCATTTTTTATATTTTAAATAATTGAAATTCATAAAATTTGATTTTGAAATACACCATGCCGCCTAATTATTGGTTTGGTGAGGTTTGGATTTTTGCAGTGGTTTAGTGGTTTTATTTTTGGGGTTTTGGTGGGGATAGGAAGTTTTGTCTCTTACTATGATGTTTTTGGTGGTGATTTGATAGCGTAAAAGTTGGTGTAATGGTTAGGGATTATGGTGCTTTTAATGGTTGTGGGTGTTTTAATAAAGTTTGGATAATTATGGTGGAAGCACTTTCTGGTCACTTCAACATTACAATTTTTACAAACAAAAAAAAATTGCACTCGGAATATTCTTCTAAACAATCTTGCAACTAGAGTTTTATTTTCTTCATGTTACTAGTCTACTAGGTTTGGCCTTTCATCTTAGCTTTGTCTTATTTGTGTTTTTGTTGGGTTTGTCTTTTCAAAACTTATTATGGATGTTCTTAGTAGTGCAATATTTTTGGAAATGATTTATTAATGTGAGAGTTGTGGCAATGGTTAGAAATTGTGGTGATGTGGGGGACTATGGGTTTTCTATGTATTCTAGCGGGATTTGGTTATTCACCATTGAGGCACTTCATGTGTTGTGTGCATAAAATAATCTTTTATGGTTTATTGTATCTATTTTTGGAGTATTCTTTTTGGTGGTATTATTATTGAGGATCCATTATATTCTTGTTAGTGGTGTTGTCAATATTGGTTTGGTAGAGATTATGGTGGTGTTGGTAATTGTAGGTGATCTATGTGTTATAATGGGATTTTTCCTTTTCAATGTGGCTTCATGCTCTTGGTGTTTTGGTGTGGTTTTGAATTTCAACTATTTTTATGCTTGTTCTATATTTTACCTGTCATGTTGAAAAATATTAGGTTTATTACCCAAAATATGACTTTTAAGAGGCTAGATTGAGAAATTGCATAGGGTTTAAACATATGTTTAATTGTGTAGAAATGTTTTGGATTAATTCTATTATAACGAAGCATAGTAGATTTCTTAAATATTATATTGGCTAGAATTTGAACACATGACCTTCCATGTTTGGCAACCTAGTTTTCACTGGGTTCCATTTTCCTTTGATGTGATACATCTATTAATTCATCCTTACCTTTTAGAGTGGAATATTCATAGGAATTAGCTCACATGGTCATTTTTACTGACGGTCCTTGTAGGTTTTAACCCTGTACAGAAATTACCTGCATACGAATTCTAAAACACAGAAAATAAACAATGCAAAAGTATAACACATAAAACACATATACATAGAGATTTCCCCTGGATCCCAAAACCAGGACTACCAACTTGATTTTTCATTATGTTCCTTTCAATGTTACAATACATATTTATACATGCCAAAGCATCCAATACCATGGACCGAAAAACCATCGTGTCCAAAACCATGGACCGAAAACCATCGCGTCCAAAAACATGTGTGAAAAGCATGCACAAAACCATAGGTGGGTCCACCCAACCTAACATAGGGTCCAAAACCAAAAATTTTCGTGGCGTTGCCCCGGACCCCATAGAATGGAGTTACCTGCACCCCTCAAACCCCCTGTGACTCTGTGGGCTAGTCATGGAAAGAATATAACACAACCCAATGTTCTCCCACTTGTTGTTTTCTTTCCATAGGGGGCCACATCAGAGATTAGTCATTTATCCAACCCTGCAAAGCCCATTGTTTCTCTACACCAAGAGAACTTCTCATAGCTCACAGATTTTGTCAATGTGTCAGCATTATTCTTCAAAGTGTCCACCTTTACCTGCAACACCTTTTTGTCTTCTATCATATCCCTCACAAAGTGATACTGAACATCAATGTGCTTTATCTTTGAATGATATGCAGGGTTCTTTGCCAAGAAAATTGCACTTTGGCTATCACAGTCTATCCTTATAGCTCCCTGTACTAACCTCATACTTGAACACAATATTTGCAACCAAACTACTTCCTTGCGTGCATGAGTGGTTGCCATGTATTCTGCCTCGGTAGTTGATAGTGCCACTACAGATTGTTTCTTACTCATCCAACTGACTGCACCTCCAAATAGGTTAAACACATACCCACTTGTAGATCTTCTATGATCCAGATCTCTAGCCCAGTTTGCATCAACAAAGCCACGAATATCTAACATTATGTCCAATCCTGGTCTTCCTTGGTAGCACAAACCATAATCACTAGTGCCACGCAAATACCTAAAAACCCGCTTCACTGATGTCCAGTGCACCTTCCCTAGTTTTGACATAAACCTGCTCAATACTCCCACTCCATGTGCAATGTCTGGTCTAGTACAGACCATTGCATACATCAAGCTATCGACTGCACTTGCATATGGAACACGGGACATGTCATCTTCCTCTTCTTGTGTCTTGGGACACTGTTTAGCAGATAACATCACACCTACAGGAATAAGAACCTTCACCAGTTTACTATCCTGCATATTAAACCTCTGCAGTATTGTCTCGACATACTTCCTCTGGTTTAACCAGAGCTTCCTCTTTGCCCGATCTCTTTTAATTTCCATGCCCAAAATATAGTTTGCAGCACCAAGATCTTTCATGTCGAATTTGGAGGACAATTGGGTCTTCAAATCCTGGATAATTTCTTTGTCATTTCCAACTAGCAACATATCATCCACACAAGACCAGATAAATAACACGGTCACCAATTAATTTAAAATACACACAGTGATCTGCTTTGCTTCTGGTGAAGCCAAGTCCCCGTATAAATGTATCCAATTTTTGATACCACATCCTTAGTGATTGTTTTAACCCATACAGAGACTTATTTAACTTGCATACCAGTTCTTTCTTACCCTTCACCGCAAAACCTTCAGGTTGCTTCATGTAGATTTCCTCTTCCAGATCCCCAGGAAGAAATGTTGTCTTCACACCCATCTGTTCTACCTCAAAATCAAAAGCAGCAGCAACAGATAAAAGTAATCTAATAGAAGCTACCTTGGCAACAGGAGAAAAGATATCACCAAAATCAATTCTCGGCACCTGGGAATAACCTTTTGCTACCAATTGAGCTTTGTATTTCTCCACCTTTCCTTCTGCATTTGTCTTCTTCTTGAACACCCATTTGCTGCCAATGCGTTTCCTTCCAGCCGGCAACTCCACCAGATCCAAAGCCTCATTTTTGTGCAAAGATGCCATTTCATCAACCATGGCCTCTTTCCAGAGTTTTCCATCCTCTGAATCTATTGCCTCTTTCACAGTTCTAGGATCATCATCAGTAATAGATAAAGCAAAATTTGAACAGAAAGAAGATGGACTATACCTTTCTGGTTGCCTTCTTTCTCGAACTAATCTTCTCACACCCATAGTTTGTGGCTCTTCATATTTTGATTCCTTGTTTTGTTGTAGAGTCTGATTCTTCCTCCTTAAGCTCAAACTCTATCTTCTTAGGTTCCTTTGGTTGAATTCCATGTTTAATAACATCTTTCACCTCTCTGAACACCACATCTCAGTTGTACACAACCTTACTTTTTACTGGGTTCCAAAGCTTATAACCCTTTAAACCATCCTTATACCTAATAAAGATGCACTTTTCAGATTTACTATCCAACTTGGTTCACTTCTCCTTTGGAACATATACATATGCATCACATCCAAATACCCTAAGACGTGAAAGAGAGGGTTTCTTACTAGTCCATACCTCTTGTGGAGTCTTATCCTCCAACGCTGATGAAGGTGATCTATTAACCAAGTAACATGTTGTCTCCACCGCCTCTGCCCAGAATTCTTATCCTAACCCAGCACTACTGAGCATGCTTCTTGCCCTTTCCATCAACATCTTGTTCATTCTTTCTGCAACTCCATTTTGCTGAGGTGTATATGGAGTAGTCTTCTGCCATGCTATACCACACTTCTTACAGAATTCTTCAAATTCCTTACTATAAAACTCTCCACCTTTATCTGTCCTCAACACCTTTATCTTCTTCTCTGTCTGGTTTTCCACCAGAGCCTTAAATTCTTTAAACCTGTCAAAGACTTCAGATTTCTTCTTCAGAAAATATATCCATGTATTCCTTGAGAAGTCATCTATAAATGATACATAGTACACAGACTTACCCAGTGATGGAACCTTCACAGGTCCAAACACATCACTGTGCACAAGCTCTAATATTTTTTTTGCCCTCCTACCACCAGAGGGGAAACTCACTTGATTCTGCTTCCCATATACACAATTTTCAGAGAAATCAAAATCCAGAGAGCTATTACTCATACCTTCTACCATACCTTTACCATGAAGTATTTGAAGGCCCTTCTCTCCAATATGTCCAAGCCTTTGATGCCACAGCATGGTCTTCTCTCTAGAGACCACTAGATTTTCTGCTCCACTTTCAGGAACCACAGAACTATTGCATCCATCAACAACAATGCTACCTTGCAGCTTTTACAGAGTTCCAATCCGAACTCCCCGCATCAATACCAGTGCTCTAGGAACCATCTTACAGGTATCCTTCTCAAACACTATTTTTACACCTACATCATCCAGCTTTCTTACAGAAATCAGATTTCTGGCCAATGCAGGAATATGTAGAACACCCGGAAGTGTTCTAACCCTTCTACCTTGCAACTTCAACTTTACTTTTCCGCGACCAACGATTCTAGCCTTCCTATCATCCCCTAATAAGACATCACCACCATCATATTTCTCATACTCGCAGAACCACTCTCTATGGGGAGTGAAGTGAAAGGATGCACTTGAGTCAATCAACCATGCCTCATGATCTACATGTGTACTTAAAGAATCCAAGTACACATCTCCACCTTCATTTGAGGTGGTTTTCGTCTCTGCAGAAGGAGCATCATCAAATCCCTTTCCTTTATCAGGAGCTTTAGATTTACAGTCCCTTTTGTAGTGCCCTTCCTTTGCGCATTTCTAGCACACCACCTTTACAGATTTTCCTGGAGATTTAGATCTCCCTCTAGATTTAGATCTCCCACTCGATGACTTATTTTTGTTTCTGTTATGGGACCTTCCTCGTACAGACAAGGCATCACCATTCTGGCTCTCCATATTTTTCCGTCTCATCTCCTCTGTTAACAAGGCTGAGACTATTTCATCAAACTGCAAGGCAGTTGCATTGCTACCTATTGCAAGACCCAGACTATCCCACAAATCTGGTAGAGAACATAACAAACTGATGCACTTATCTTCATTTGAAATTTTAATATCAACAGATGCTAACTGACTTACGACAGTATTAAATGCGTTTAGATTCTCTATCACTGAGTCTCCATCTTTCATCCTCAGGTTATACAGTTTTTTCCACAGGAACAGTTTATTCACCAGAGACTTAGATTGTTACAAAGTCCCTAACTTGTCCCACAAAGCCTTCGCCGTAGCTTCCCCTGATACATTCAGCAATACTAAATCTAAGACACACAATAGAATTGTGCTCTTTGCCTTCCGATCCAACTTCTTCCATTCTTCATCGGACACTCCCATTGGTTTAGTACTCGGATCTACCACGATCCACTAATCTTTATCCACCAACAGATCCTCCATCTTGAATTTCCACAACTCAAAACTTTGACCATAAAATTTCTCGATCTCTATCTTTCCACTGCTCGCCATCTTCTTTCACCAACAGAATCGATCTCGCAGATCTCCCACTGAACATGGTCTACCATAGGCCCGAGCGAAACCCCTCAACAACAAAGGCATCCCCTTGAAGCCAAAATAGCTCCGATACCAAATGTAGGTTTTTCCCCCGTACAGAAATTACCTGCATACGAATTCTAAACATAGAAAATAAACAATGCAAGAACATAACACATAAAACACATATACACAGAGATTTTCCCCTCGATCCCAAAATCGAGACTACCAGCTTGATTTTTCATTATGTTCCTTTCAGTGTTACAATACATATTTATACATGCTGAAGCATCCAATACCATGGACCGAAAAACCAATGCATCCAAAACCATGGATTGAAAACCATCGCATCCAAAAACATGTGCGAAAATCATGCACAAAATCGTAGGTGGGTCCGCCCAACCTAACATAGGGTCCAAAACCAAAATTTTACGAGGAACTGCCCTAGACCCCATAGAGTGGGGTTACCTGCACCCCTCAAACCCCCTGTGACTCCGTGGGCTAGTCGTGGAAAGAATATAACACAACCCAACAGTCCTAGTTTGGAAAATTTTGGTGAGAAACTTTAGGATCTATTTTAAATCCTTAAATGGCCAAATTTTATGGTCTCTACCTTACTATGGACATATATTCCATAATGTACACTGATACATTTCCAACGGTGCAATAGTCACCTCAATCTGAGCTTGCATATGAAATATGCCTTGTGGAAGTTGACTTATCGAAATTAATCGCCATAATTCGGGAGGATGCAACATCAACTCTTGTTTCTAATGGAAAAAGGGGCTAACCACATGGGAAATATGAATAATCATCTAGAAGGGTCAAGTTCTAACTCATATTGAGGGTTGAATTTATTGGAAAATCAAAGATATTATATTAGGGTTTGATTCTCCTTTCTTGATAATTACTTGTGAGTGTGTTTCCTTATTTTAATTCTTTATTATCTTATCTTTCATCAAGCAATCATACATGTATGAAGATCACAAAACAAAAGACACATGATATAGGCACATGCTAGGGAAAAACCCCCTCAAGGGGAAAACCTAGTCAAGATAATTCTTCCTTTCAATAGTATATTTGAGACTCTTTACCCTAGAACAAGACATACTTTCCACACCATGTCAGCGTCCAAGATCTTTGACCCTTTCCAGCAACTTTGAATAAGCAACATCTTCTGACAACATGTAACTTCTGGGAATAGAGAAATCTTAGGAGACTTCCATCTCCTAACCTAGACCAAAAAACAGAGAGAGAGGCACCAAAAATTCGATTTTCTTCTTCTCTAGAGACTCCCCCAAACTCGCACTTCTTTTATCCTCCCACATACTTCACACTTCTCTAACTCTTCTTGAGATATCGAACTTGCTTGAGAATGAATGGTTCAAATGACTTTGACCTCCTTCAATATATAGGCTTATTATGGGTCTAATGGAGGTCCTTAGGACGACTTGGTTTCCCTTAGGCTGACATGATGTGGAGGGTACATAATTCATATTTGACTTGATACAAAACCTTTTTACATGGTCTGAAAGCCCAAGAAGGGTCTATTCGAATGTACAATGACTCTATAAACTCAATATTAATCCTAGGAATCCACAATGGGGACTTAGACTGATATAATGATGACCCAAGCATGAAACCCATGCTTTAATAAGTCATTGTTACAATAATAAAAATTATTTTCTTTATTCTTTTTACAATTACATTAAATAATGACTCAAGTACATTATTAAAGACCGAACATAGTTACATTTTCTAACACTCCCTATTAACTAGGGAGGTATTCATAAAGTACATATACAATGAAAGATCTCAAACTATATGAAAACATGAAGAACTTTTAGGCACCGCAATGTCATGGGCTATATTCTTGACCATGGTAATATATCCAACCAGTCACTCAATAATTTAGGCACTGCAATCCCATGGACTAAATTCCTGACCAGGGAAATTTATCCAAGTGAGACTAAGGTGGACTCAATCTTTCAGCCCCTCTAGGTACCATCAAGCTTACTTGCTAACTACCAACCCAAACATACAGGTGTGTATCCAAAACAGATCTCAATAAACAACACCACATTATCGATTTCGGGATTCCAACCATCAACACAGAGTGTCGGCCTGATGTCTCCCCAGGAAATGCTTCACTCGCAAAGCCTCAACAAATCTCTTCCATTTCCTTATCATTAATACAATCACCAATATCTACCAAACCTAGCAGGTTCCTTAGATATTCGAACTTCTTGTTAAGAAGAGCCCTTGTCAGTATGTCTACTACCTATTCATGTGTTGGAACATACTCTAACTTCACGATCCCATCCTGCACCAAGTTCTTAATAAAGTGGAACTTATTATTGATTTGTTTGGTACTCGAATGAAACATGAGATATCTATACATCTTGATACAACTTTGATTATCACAATTAATCATAGTAGGACCCAGAGACTTTTCAAACAAATCTACCAAAAGCTTCCTTAACAAAACAACCTCTTTTCCTACTTCACATGCAGCCACATATTCTGTCTCGACACTACTCAATGAAACGGGATATTTCTTCCTACTCATCCATAAGATCATATCAGCTCTCAGACTATAGAAGCCTCTGATAGTGCTCCTTACATTGGTCTCACTAGCACCCCAATCAGAGTTTGTGAAGCCAATTAGATTGACTTCCTTACTATCATACTTTAGGAAGTGATGTATAATGCCACAAAGATACCTCAATATATGTTTTCGAGCTCTCCAGTGATCATGATGAGGCTCCAATTAAAACTAACTAAGAATGTTCACTACAAAACATATATCTGGCCTAGTATTTACCAGATACATCAGGGAACCCACCAACTATCAATATGAGGTAGGATCCATAAGACTAGAGTTGGAGCTCCTAAACTTCTTGAGGTTAGTGATCATAGGAGTAATCATCAGCTTAGAGTCCATAATCCAAAATTTCTATAATAACTGTTGGCATTATGATACATATGTTGTACTTGATGGCAACCCACTCATCTCAGATAATAAATTATAGTGTAGAGAAAATTTCACGCACTTTTATGCAGAGAAAAGTTTATTTCATGTAGAGAAAAAGTTCACGCACTTTCATGCAAGGAAAACCGCGTATATGTTGGAGAACTTACCTTTGGTCCATGGTCGTTAGTCCTTGGTATTTGAACCTATGAGGAAAAGTGCGTATATGTTGGAGAACTTACCTTTGGTCCATGGTAGTTAGTCCTTGGTATTTGAACCTATGAGGAAAAGCGCGTATATGTTGGAGAACTTACCTTTGGTCCATGGTAGTTAGTCCTTGGTATTTGAACCTATGGTTTTGGACCATGGTACTTCGTCAAAAGTGTTGATCTCACGTACTTTCATGGTTGGTTCATGGTATTAGTCCAACAGCTTTTTTGATCCTATGGTTTTGGCCCATGGTATTGTGAAAGGCCTAAGCCTATATAAAGCAAAGGAGATCACTTGGCTAATTCATTCTTGTAAATCGAATATCTTAAGATCTGAAATATTGGGTTATTGTTTTAAAAGTTTGATCTATGAAAGGGAAGTTGAAAGCGAATCTATGAAGGGTGATCTCTCGAGCGCTGCAGCTGCGGAAGTGCGACGTTGCCACAGAAGGCGCAGTACATAGGCGCCACAGAATGCACAGTGCGGAGGCGCCACAGAAGGCGCAGTACAGAGGCGCCACAGAAGGCGTAGTGCGGAGACGCCACAGAGGCGTCACAGAAGGCACAGTGCGGAGACGCCACAGAGGCGTCACAGAAGGCGTCACAGAAGGCGCCACAGAAGGTGCAGAGCGGAGACACCACAGAGGCGTCACAGAAGGCGTAGTGCAGAGGCGCCACAGAAGGCGCAATGCGGAGACGCCACAGAGGCGCCACAGAAGGCGCAATGCGGAGGCGCCACAGAAGGCGTAGTGCGGAGGCGCCACAGAAGGCGCAGTGCGGAGACGCCACAGAGGCACCACAGAAGGCGCAGTGCGGAGACACCACAGAAGGCGCAATGCGGAGATGCCACAGAGGCGTCACAGAAGGCGCAGTGCGGAGGCGCCACAGAAGGCGCAGTGCGGAGACACCACAGAGGCGCCACAGAAGGCGCAGTGCGAAGGCGCCACAGAAGGCGCAGTGCGGAGACGCCACAGAGGCGCCACAGAAGGCGCAGTGCGGAGGCGCCACAGAAGGCGCAGTGCAGAGGTGCCACAGAAGGCGCAATGTGGAGGCGCCACAAAAGGCGCAGGTGCGGTGGTTGCGGCGCCACAGAAGGTGCAGTTTGAAAATTTATGAAAAGTGGTCCTTGAAAGAAAAGAAGTAGGGGGTTGTAGCTCCCTTCCAGGAGAGACTGGAAAACGAGAGAGAGTTGTAGCTCTCTGCAGGTTGTAGCCTGTGTACTGGTAAAGGACTGCACCAGTACAAAACCATTGTAAAAGGAGTTTCTAATTTGAAAGAAGATAGAGACATATTGCAGCAGGTGGTTTTCACCCACATTGGGTTTGCACCTTACATCTTGTGTTCTTTGGTGTGACTATCTGTTTTCTTTGTTCATGCTCATTATTTTATGGTACTGACATGCAAAAATAATTCAAAGAATAAATAAGGAATTTTTATTAAAAGAACTTGATAATACTGATTCACCCCCCCCTCTCAGTATTATTTCCAACAATTGGTATCAGAGCAGGTCCTTCAGATAAGCTTGAAGATCATTCATCATGAGCAACTACGAGAGGGAAGCATCAATCAGGCCACCAATTTTTGATGGGACAAACTTCAATTATTGGAAGGGAGGTCCATCAGATAGAAAAGCTGCTTTCAAGGCGTCAGGTAAAGAAGATTATTATGAAGCAAGTCACGTGCCAGAAGAAGAAGAAGAAGAATCAAATTTTGTCAGAAATCTTCAAAGGGGTTCTGGAAGATTCAGAGGTAAGTTACCTTTTAAATGCTTTTCTTGTGGAAGAGTAGGTCACTATGCTGCAAAATGTCCTTATAAGGATAAAGGAAAGGAACCTGCTAGATGGAACAAGAAACAAAGGGAAAATAAGAAAAGTTACTACACTCATGAAGATAGTGATGGTCTATCAAATAGTGATGAAGATGAACGAGGTAATGACTATAAACTGTTAATGGCATTTGAAGATGATGATTATATGGATGCTATAGATGTGGATAGCCTTTATGAAGAAATTACTAGACTCAAGAGATGTGTAGAAGAAAAGAATATGATCATTGATACTCTACAATTTCAAATTGATGAAAAGGAAAAACATCTTGAAAAATTAGAAGGTGAAATTGTTGGTCTTAGAAAAGAAATTGAGAAAACAAAAGCTATTAATCTTAAGTTTGTCAAAGGATCTGAAACTTTGGATGAGATTATCAATGTACAGCGTTCTCCACTAAACAAGACAGGTCTGGGCTATAACGAAGGAACTTCTCACGCATCCACCTCAAAAATTTATCTTGATGCAGCAAGAAGGAATGAGAAAAAGCACAATGAAGACCATCAGGTAAAGCAGGGACGAATTGCAAACAGAGACTATCAGGGGCAATCCATCTTAAGGATGAACAAAAGCTACAACCAGCCACAGGTAAAATCTTCTCAATTTGGTTCAAGAATGGATGACAATAGAAATTACAATCATTTGGCCAGAAGATTTGATAACCGCAGAAGTTTCTTCAATGGACAATGCTTTTCTTGCCATAACTTTGGTCACAAGGCAGCTCAATGTGTTGCATATAAAACAATCATGACTAGAGAAGCTCAAAAACAAAGAAGTATGACCGGGATTACAAAAAGGACCTATAACAACTTTTCGGTTCTTGAAAATGAAGTTGAATGTTCTATTTGCAATAATTTTGGTCATGAAGATTCTGAATGCAGGAGCAGGTTTCAGCGGACAAAGGAACAAGCATCAAGCACCAAAACATGGAGAATAAAGGAACCACAAACAGAAAGATGTGGGATAGCATTTTATGCAGAGGGACAGGAAAATCTATGGTACATTGACAGTGGATGTTAGAAGCATATGACAGGTGATAAAGAAAAACTTGAGTCATTTTCTGCTCTTGAAAAAGGAAAGAAAGTTTCTTTTGGAAATGATACTCCTGCAACTATAAAAGGAAAAGGCATTGCTCAGTTAAAAGAAAAGGTCAAGGCTGGAAATGTTTTGTATGTTGATGGATTGAAACATAATCTTCTAAGTGTCAGCCAGATGTGTGATCAAGGAACCGAGGTGATATTTAGATCAAACGGATGTCGTGTTCGTGATCTTGATACAAGTGAAATAGTGATCAAAGGTAGAAGAACTCCAAATAATCTATACATATTTGAAGAAGGACAACAACAATGCTATCTAAGCAAGGATGATGAACACTGGTTATGGCATCGGAGGTTGGGGCATCTAAGCTTTTCACAAATAAGGAAAGCATGCAAATATCAAGCAGTTCGCGATCTTCCAAATATCAAAATTCCAGACAACACCATATGCAAATCATGTCAGTTTGGAAAGCAAACCAGAACTAACTTTCCAGAGAAGGAAGGATCAGCTAGCATGCCTCTTGAGCTAGTACATACAGATACATGTGGTCCATTCAGGAAAAGGACACCTCGAGGAGAAGAATACTTGATATTATTCATTGACGATTTCTCCAGGTTTGTCTGGTTAGGACTTATGAAGCACAAAGATGAAGCATTCGAAAAATTCAAATCCTTCAAAGCCTTGGTTGAAAATGAATCAGGATACAAAATTAAGTGCCTCAGATCCGACAGAGGTGGGGAGTTTACCTCAAATGAATTTTTCGATTTCTGTGAAGAACATGGGATAAGAAGAGAATTCTCTACAGCTAGAACTCCTCGGCAAAATGGAGTTGTGGAAAGAATGAACAGAACAGTCCAACAAATGGCTCGTGCTATGCTTGATGAGTCGGGAACTCCCGCAACTTTTTGGGGTGAAGCTGCACATGCTGCGGTTGTTATTCTCAACAAAACAAATGTCCGGGTGAATAGCACTCAAACCCCTCATGAGCTCTGGTGTGGTGAGACTCCTTCGGTAAAGCACTTCAAAATCTTTGGGAGCAAATGTTATATTAAGAACACTGATGAGCAACTTGGCAAACTTGAACCTAGAGCAGATGAAGGCATTCTTCTTGGTTACTCTCCACATAGCAAAGAATACAAGTGCTACAATAAAAGACTTGGCAGAATTGTTGACAGCATTGATGTAGTGGTTGATGAGAAGGGATACATTCCTAGGCAAGTACATCATGAAGACATCGAAGAAGATGAAGGCTACCCTCAAAGACAGAATGATGAAGAAGAAGAACCAGAGGAGCAGACAAGAATAGAAGAAAAGACTCCATCCAGATATGTTCAGAAGAATCATCCAGAATCTCAGATTGTGGGACAGAAAGA
Organism: Pinus tabuliformis; assembly: GCA_031772625.1. NCBI lineage: Eukaryota > Viridiplantae > Streptophyta > Pinopsida > Pinales > Pinaceae > Pinus > Pinus tabuliformis. The sequence continues at coordinate 668,625,875 of CM062817.1, forward strand.
AGCAGGTGTACAAACAAGAAGAACAGTTGCAGAAGCTTCAAGCTATTTGGCATTACTCTCCTCCACTGAACCACAAAATGTGAAAGAGGCATGCAAAGATGAATGTTGGGTGAAAGCAATGGATGAAGAACTTGAGCAGATCGAAAAGAACAACACTTGGGAGCTGGTTCCTAGACCAAAGGATAAGAATGTTATCGGAACAAAATGGGTCTTCAAAAATAAATTGAATGAAAATGGAGAAGTAATTAGAAACAAGGCCAGACTTGTTTGTAAAGGGTATGCGCAGCAAGAAGGAATAGACTTTGAAGAAACCTTTGCTCCGGTTGCAAGACTTGAGGCCATCCGAATGTTCCTTGCTCTCTCAAGCTTTCAAAACTTCAAAGTATTTCAAATGGACGTGAAATCAGCCTTTCTGAATGGAGACTTGGAAGAAGAAGTATACATCGAGCAGCCAGATGGGTTCATTCTTGGAAATGATCCAAATCTTGTATGCAGATTGAAAAAGGCTCTCTATGGTCTCAAACAAGCTCCAAGGGCTTGGTACTATCGTTTGGACAAATATCTTCATCAACAAGGTTTTTTAAAAGGATCAGCAGATAGCAATCTTTATATAAAAGTTGAAAATAACAAATTGCTAATACTTGTTGTGTATGTAGATGACATTATCTTTGGCAGCAATGAAGAAGCTATGAGTCAAAGCTTTGCCTTGGTGATGTAGAAAGAATTCGAAATGTCCTTGCTGGGAGAATTGACATATTTTCTTGGTTTGCAAATCCAACAAAAAGAAGGAGGGATCTTTTTGTCTCAAACCAAGTATCTCAAACAGATTTTGAAGAAATATGGCATGGAAGATGCAAAACCAGTATGTACACCTATGGTCACAGGATGTAGCCTCAGTGCAAATGATGAATCTGCAGCAGTGCATCAACCAACCTACAGATCTATGATTGGAAGTTTACTTTATTTGACAGGTACCCGACCGGATATCATGCATGCAGTCGGAATAGTTGGAAGATTTCAGGAAAATCCAAAGGAAACTCATCTTCAGGCAGTAAAGAGAATCTTCAAATATCTTCAAGGGACTCAAAACTATGGCTTATGGTATCCTAGAGATACAGATCTCACACTTCATGCTTATACAGATGCAGATTGGGCCGGAAGCGTGGATGACAGGAAAAGCACAAGTGGTGGTGCATTCTTTATGGGTTCCAGATTAGTATCTTGGTTCAGCAAGAAACAGAGTTCGATTGCCTTGTCTACAGCTGAAGCAGAATATGTTGTTGCTGCATCGTGTTGCACTCAACTCCTTTGGATGATGCAGACCTTGCAGGATTTTCAAATCACTTTTACACCACCCATATCCATCTTATGTGATAATACAAGTGCAATCAGCATTTCAAAGAACCCAGTCATGCATTCAAAAACCAAGCACATACCAATTAAGTATCACTTTCTCCGGGAACAAGTGCTTGAACAAAAGGTCAAGTTGGAGTATGTTCCTTCTAAGGAACAGGTTGCTGATATACTCACCAAACCATTGCCTAGGGAGACCTTTGAATACCTCAGGCAAAAGCTGGGGGTTGTTGATGCATCATCTTGTTATTGAAACTCTTCTGATTGTTGGTTGTACGCAAGGTTCATCTGAAGTATATGCGTACATGTGCTGGATTGCGGATTGGTCAAAGATCGAATGGCACAGGTTCAGGGGGAGCATATCATGCATTGTTGGCATTATGGAGGAAGTACAGAATGAGATCATGGATGCTGGTCTGAATATTAATGCAATACGTCTCTATCTCTTTCATGGTCATGGATTATGGTTCTTCTTTGAAGATCTGGTTTATAGTCAGGGGGAGCATGTTCTTAGGGGGAGCATAACCCTTTGCCCTTGATGTCAAAGGGGGAGAGTGATTGGTTGTTGTTGCCATCAAGTCCAAAGGGGGAGATTGTTGGCATTATGATACATATGTTGTACTTGATGGCAACCCACTCATCTCAGATAATAAATTATAGTGTAGAGAAAAGTTCACGCACGTTTATGCAGAGAAAAATTTATTTCATGTAGAGAAAAAGTTCACGCACTTTCATGCAAGGAAAAGCGCGTATATGTTGGAGAACTTACCTTTGTTCCATGGTAGTTAGTCCTTGGTATTTGGACCTATGAGGAAAAGCGCGTATATGTTGGAGAACTTACCTTTGGTCCATGGTAGTTAGTCCTTGGTATTTGATCCTATGAGGAAAAGCGCGTATATGTTGGAGAACTTACCTTTGGTCCATGGTAGTTAGTCCTTGGTATTTGAACCTATGAGGAAAAGCGCGTATATGTTGGAGAACTTACCTTTGGTCCATGGTAGTTAGTCCTTGGTATTTGAACCTATGGTTTTGGACCATGGTACTTCGTCAAAAGTGTTGATCTCACGTACTTTCATGGTTGGTTCATGGTATTAGTCCAACAGTTTTTTTGATCCTATGGTTTTGGCCCGTGGTATTGTGAAAGGCCTAAGCCTATATAAAGCAAAGGAGATCACTTGGCTAATTCATTCTTGCAAATCGAATATCTTAAGATCTGAAATATTGGGTTATTGTTTTAAAAGTTTGATCTATGAAAGGGAAGTTGAAAGCGAATCTGTGAAGGGTGATCTCTCGAGCGCTGCAGCTGTGGAAGTGCGGAGGTGCCACAGAAGGCGCAGTACAGAGGCACCATAGAAGGCACAGTGCGGAGGCGCCACAGAAGGCGCAGTACAGAGGCGCCACAGAAGGCGCAGTGCGGAGACACCACAGAGGCGTCACAGAAGGCGCAGTGCGGAGACGCCACAGAGGCGTCACAGAAGGCGCAGTACAGAGGCGCCACAGAAGGCACAGTGCGGAGACGCCATAGAGGCGTCACAGAAGGCGCAGTGCAGAGGCACCACAAAAGGCGCAGTGCGGAGACGCCACAGAGGCGCCACAGAAGGCGCAGTGTGGAGGCGCCACAGAAGGCACAGTGCGGAGACGCCACAGAGGCGCCACAGAAGGCGCAGTGCGGAGGCACCACAGAAGGCGAAGTGCGAAGACGCCACAGAGGTGTCACAGAAGGCGCAGTGCGGAGGCGCCACAGAAGGCGCAGTGCGGAGATGCCACAGAGGCGCCACAGAAGGCGCAGTGCAGAGGCGCCACAGAAGGCGTAGTGCGGAGGCACCACAGAAGGCGCAGTGCAGAGACACCACAGAGGCGCCACAGAAGGCGCAGTGCGGAGGCGCCACAGAAGGCACAGTGCGGAGGCGCCACAGAAGGCGTAGGTGCGGTGGTTGCGGCGCCACAGAAGCGCAGTTTGAAAATTTATGAAAAGTGGTCCTTGAAAGAAAAGAAGTAGGGGGTTGTAGCTCCCTTCCAAGAGAGACTGGAAAATGAGAGAGAGTTGTAGCTCTCTGCAGGTTGCAGCCTGCGTACTGGTAAAGGACTGCACCAGTACAAAACCATTGTAAAAGGAGTTTCTAATTTGAAAGAAGATAGAGACATATTGCAGCAGGTGGTTTTCACCCACATTGGGTTTCCACCTTACATCTTGTGTTCTTTGGTGTGACTATCTGTTTTCTTTGTTCATGCTCATTATTTTATGGTACTGACATGCAAAAATAATTCAAAGAATAAATAAGGAAGTTTTATTAAAAGAACTTGATAATACTGATTCATCCCCCCCCTCTCAGTATTATTTCCAACAATAACTTGATGATGTACTTTCCTTGCCCTAAAAATATCTCCCCAACTCTCTGCCATACTTCTAAACCTAGATAGTAATGCATTAGTCCTAGATCCTTCATCTCAAATTTAGCTATCAACATCTTCTTGCATTCTAGAATTCTTCATTCTACACCAGTGATGAGTATATCATTCACATATAGTATAATAATGAGGGGCTCATTATTCACGACCTTGATATATAAATTTGGATTAGAAGTACTCTTCATGAACCCAATTCTGAGAAGATATGCATACATTCTTGCATACCATGCCCTCGATGCTTGCTTCAAGCCATATAGGGCCTTCTTAACTCTGCAAACATGATATTCCCTATTATTCACTTCAAATCCTTAAGGTTGTTCGATGTACACTTCATCATCAATGGTCCCATTTAGAAATGCATTCTTAACATCCATTTGATGGATATTCCAACATATTGTAGCAGCCAATGAAACCAATGATCTAATGATAGTGTACCTAGATGTAGGTGCAAAGGTTTCTTCATAGTCAATGCATTCCATTTGAGAGAAACCCTTGCAATGAACCTTGTTTTGTACTTGTCTATACTTCCATCAACAACATGTTTGATCTTATAGATCCAATTTGATGCGACAACCGATTTGTCACTAGGTCTAAGAACAATTTCCCAAACCTCATTTTTCATGATGGATGATATTGTTCTTGCATAGCTTTCTTCCAAATCTCTTCATGCTTAGCTTCCTAGAATGTAGATGGTTCAGCTTCAATCAACTTTGTCATATATGCAGCATAACCAGAATACCTTTTCGGGTTCTTACTTTCCCTGGAGGACCCTTTCACAGCTTCGTGTCCTTCAACATCTTCATGTAGCTTTCAACCAATTTGGCCTCTTCCTTGTGGTTGGGTTAACCACCGCTTGAATAGGCTCACTTGGTCCTTCTTTTTCATCATTTGTAGTAGAGTTCTCATGATGAACTTCTTCTTCTTCAAATACGGGAACTTCTTCGTCATCAAAATCAATAGGAATGGCCTTTGATTTCTTGTAAGCTTGATTTCATTGAATATGACATCCCTTATTACTTCAATGTGTCTTCCTTCCTTTATGTAAATTCTATATGCTTTTAAGGAAATATTGTAACCAACTAATATTCCCTTGATGCTTGTCGAGTCCAACTTCTTTCACTTGTCTTTCGAAACATGGATATATCCTGGACTTCCAAATATATAGAGATGATCCACACTCAACTTCTTCCCTATGAATACTCAAGTGTAGTATTATCAAGACTCTTATGAGGACTTCTACTTTGAATGTACACGACAGTCATGGTTGCTTCACCCCATAAAAACTTTGGTAGATCTTGATCAAGGAGCACACACACCTTCATGATCTAACTTCATATCAGGAATACCATGAACGAGTTGACTAAGAGTGGGGATGACCATATAATGAAGATGACCATACCTTTGATGCCATATTTCAATGGGACTTATTTCCGTATTAAGGAAAGCTTGAGGGGATGGAGTGATAACCCAGTAAAGACTTCCTTCATGAACTCCAATAACCCTAGCTTTGTCAATATTAGAGTTCTTTCCCCAAACCAGTACTTTTCCATCAAAAAAACCAATACTTTCCCCTTTGTCTTCTAAATAAGAAATAGAAAGTAAATTCTTTTCAAACTTGGAACATAGAGAATGTTGTTGAGATGTAGCTTCGATTTATGATCCACCTTCAATGATGTATATCCCAAGCCTCCAATAGCATAGATTTTGGTGTCTCCCAATTCCATTGCATGAGAGGATGACTCCTTTGATAGTGTGTTAAGTTACTTTCTTTCACCTATCATGTGTCATGATGCTTCACTATCAGCGATCCATGAATTTTCATCAGTAAGAGAACCTGTAAGGGCAGCCAAGAATCCTTAACTCTTGACTTTGTTGAATAAGTAATAGATGATGTTCTTGATCCATCTTCCAGCAGTGTTGTACCCAATCTTATGTAGTTCACCATAGAGGGAGAATCCATGCCAACAAAGTGATCTTCGACTTCTATTGACCTTAGCTCTAGTACCATGTTGGAAAATCAAAGATATTATATTAGGGTTTGATTATACTTTCTTGATAATTACTTGATAATTCGAACTTTCTTGAGAATGAGTGGTTCAAATGTCTTCGATGTCCTTTAATATATAGGCTTCTTGTGGGTCGAATGGAGGTCCTTAGGTCAACTTGATCTCCCTTAGGCTGACATGATGTGGAGGGTACATAATTCATATTTGACTTTATACAAAACCTTTTTACATGGTTCGAAAGCCCAAGAAGGGTTTGTGTGAATGTACAATGAATTTATAATGTAACAGCCCTAGTGAAGATTTCATGTAATAAAATTTAATAAAGGAGAAATAAGACCATGGTTAAGGGACATGTATTCCGAGCTAAATGTTGGGCAAAGATATCTTAGTGGGAATCACTAGATGTGTGTTTTGGCTAAGGAAAACCAACAATAGCTAAGGCAAAGGCATTAAAAGGAAAAACAAATTTTTGGCACATTCATTTATGAAAATAAAGTAAATTAGGAGAAAAGTAAGGTGAAAGGACACAGGTTGCATGTGAGGAGGCAAATGAAGGAAAATAATGGAAAATGAAGAAATTAGAGGCCTCATTAATAAAAGGCTTCTAAGGGTCAGTGGGCAAGCTTTTGCTAACCTTTTATCAATTCAAGTTTGGAGCTCTCCCATTATTCTCTCTCTCTCTCTCACTCTTGGTCACTTAGATTTTTCTTAGAGCACTCTAGCTTTGGATCAAGGAAGGAAAATCAAGCAAAGGGAAAGGAAGGAAAGCAAGGATCAAGGAAAGGAAAGTGGGATCAAGCAGCTTCAACAGGAATACTTGCAAGTAACCTTATTCATGTGTGATTTCCTAACTAGTTTGGACATGCATGGCTTTGCATGTTGTTGTATGGTTCTCTTGTTGTCAGGGCATGGTTTTATTGGGTGATGATAGAATTTTTCAGCCTAGACTTTCCTTTTTCCGAATTCCATGGTGTTGGGATGTTTATTTCAGTTTTTGAGATTTTGTTTTCCAGATCGATTTCAGAATTCAGGGTGAAGGTGGTCTCAAAGTTCATTCCCAAAGACCTAGGAATCCCTTTTTAGCGAGATACATAGTAAATCCTGAGGGAGTAGTCTCAATTTAGGGCCTACTAATCCAAGTTTGGATTACTGTAAATCCTGAGAGACTAGTTTCGGGTTAGGGCCTAATGATCTAGGATAAAGCCTAAGAGACAAGGAGAAAGAAAATTCCTCAAGGATAGTGATGGATCTTGGATGGCATTCCAAGTTTGGTTCGGTTATGATTGGAGCACGGTTTTGGTGTGATCATGGTTCGATGAGGGTGGAGGTGGTTTAACCTCTGCATTCCCTTCATTTTTCTTGGATTGGTTATTCTATGAGATCCCACATTCATGCTTGGAATATGGCACAAGGGTGACTGGCTGAAAGAGATATTTGGCTCAACCATGTCTGTGGTTAGGTGGTATGTGGAAGTCCCCAACCTGGTCGAATTTGCCTATGATTAATAAAAGTTATGTTCTCTTACCTTTGCACTAGTTTATATGTGGATTTAATGGTTTTCATATCTCTCATCCTTATATGGTCTTATGTTAGTTATAAGCATGGTTAAATTACTGGTTCATGTCATGGTTATTTCATGTATTTACTTGTAATCGTTTAATGGATGAATACAAGACCTAATTGATGATATTATAGTTCAATGGAGAAGGAGGTGATCCTTTTGGTTATGTTTCATAAGTTCTTCTAGTTATTTATGCTTTGTTTTGTATCCTAGACCTGTAGGTTGCATTGATGCCAAGTGTTTAACAAAATGTCAATCCCGGTTAGGGATGCTCAGACCTAGTCCTGAGGTTGATTTTGATTTATCAACATTGTTATCATGTCTTTGATTGATTCTAGAGGTTGTAAAAATTTATGGGAAGAGGTCAGGAGTCTAGGCTAGAAAAGTGGCTCAAATCTCAGGTTCGCTAGCACAGGTCTGTTGAGAAAATTCAACAGTCACTGCCACATAGGCCTATGAGAGTGAATTTGGGTTGTTGGTCATTTGTCTTTCCTATAGCATGAAAGAGAATTTGGGTTAAAGGGATGAAAACATCAGTGGGACCCAGGGGCAGGATGTCTTAGTGGCTGACATGTCTCTTAGGGTTGTTGTCGCTGATGTGGATGGGTTTGTTTAATGTGTTCCATCGATTCCATTTCCTTAAATTTACTAAGGAGATTGAATCCCTTATAGTGACCTCTCTCATCACATGTTTGCCTCGGCTGGCAAGTTGCTTAGGTGGACCTGGGAGGAGGGGGTGTTACAAATTGGTATCAAAGCCTTGATCAGATGGCTAGCAAGGTGGTAGACTACATTGAATCTCCCTATGTATCAGATGGGTAACGTGGTTTGGGGCACTCTTCTGACTTGGCAGACACATTGAGAAGCTTGAAGGAAGAGATAAGGAGTTGCAAAGCATACAATGACAAAATCATGTAGGCACAAGAGAAACAAGAAGAGGTGAATGTGATACTACTTTAGAGTTTGTCATATTTGTAGGGACAGGGACCACTTCAAATCATCCATGGACATGAGGACATAACTAATGGGGCATATGGCAGTAGGTCTCCTAGTAGACACAGGTCGGAGATATGACACGATCAGAGATAGAAGGTTGTTGGACACTCCAGATAGGAGAGGTGATCGACATAGGTATTATTCCAGCTCTGGTTCTGACGGGCATCATGATCATCATCGTTTGATCCAGGTGGATGTTCGTGGCCACCCATCTATCCCACTTGGACCCCCACAACTGTCTCTTTCAGCTTTTCAGTTTCCTTAATTGTAGCACCATTTACTGTTTTTAGTAGTTTTTCGGGTCCTAAACTTCCAGAGCCGTTTTGAGCCCCTAAACGACGTTTTTTGGTAAAACCGGGAGCAACATTGGTCTATGGATAGATCTTTCTAATGAGCTATTTTACACGTCAAACGGAGGTCAGATGCCAAAGTTATAACCCTGGGAAGTTGATGTACCAATTTACCCGAAACGGGGCCCATAGTTTGGCATTTCATCTTCTAGGGTTAGGTTTTTGGATGTTTAGGGTTTTCCATTGTTTCTCAACAATAAATAGGCCTTCGAGCCTCATTGTAACACAATTCAGAGGCATGTAGATGCCACATATCTTCTCAGAGATAAGCTACCATCGCCCTAGCTAGTTTATTTCCATTTCTGTTTGTAAGCATATTTCAATATTTTACAGTAATGAAATGAAGTATTATTTCTGCTGCATCTCTGTATTTATGGTTATCTCATCTTTGTATTTATGGTTATCTCTATAATTTGTTGCGTTCCTGTTTAAATCTGAGTCATCGTCATCATCCTTATAGGAGGAATGATAGGGGGTACTTGTGAGATGACTTTAAGAAAGAAAATCCACCTACCTTTGATGGAGAGATGAAGAAATCACAGGATGCAGAAGCATGGTCGTTGGGTATGATTAAATTCTTCCGATTGCAAGATTATTTAGAAAACATGAAAGCAAAGATAGCCACTTTTAGTCTCAAAGGTAAAGTGGATATTTGGTGGGAAGACGTGAAGAATGTCAAAGGTATACATGAGGAATATTTGACTTGGCATGCATTTGAAAGGATCTTCAAGAATAATTACTTGCCTAAGAGGTACTATGATGACAGAGCTAAGGATTTTTATGAGTTGTTGATGGGTTTTATGACATATGATGAGTATACTAGCAGATTTTTGGAGTTGTTGAGATATGTGCCTTACCTCAGGGAGGAGAAGGCCAAGGTTCAGAGATTCATCAGTGGATTTCCTGTTGCATACAGAGACCAGATTGAGTTAGATGAGCCTAGATCGTCAAAGGAGGCCATCTGAAAGTTGAAACATTTTTATGAGCAGTCAAAGTGAAAATTTGAGCCTAATCATGACTTGAAAATAAATGAGAAATCTAAAGGAAAATTGCCACCAAAGACAGGAATACCTCAAGATGCAAGTGAGAAAGAAAATGTAGTTCCTTACAAGAGATTCAATAAAGCTAAGAAGGGATGTGGAGAGAATTAGGCTAGAGGAAGTGGTAGGGGACCATAGTGTTAGACATGTGGTAAGGATTATTGTAAGAGGGATTATCCACAATATCATATTGTTGGTAGACCCCATATCTACAGTGCTCAGGAGGCACATACAATTGGTGATGTTGGTCATAACATTCCTCGGATCTATGCAGTTGTGGAAAACAGGCAGGAAAATCATCAGGCATCAATCATTGAGATGGACTGTAAGCTTTGTGATTAAGTTGTTTCTCTTTTGATTGATCTTGGATCTAACTATAGTTATATTAATCCTGACCTAGTGGATAAGTGTGGTTTGAGAAAATAAGTGCATGCAGAATCTTGGTTGGTACAGTTGGCTACATGTATGAAGAAAAGAGTTCACCATTGGATAAGAGCTTATTGATTTTAGTTAAATGGCATGCCTACAACAATACATTTGAATGTACTGCCATTGGGTTTGTATAGTATTCTTTTGGGTATGGATTGGCTATAGCTTTACAGAACTAAAGTGCATTTCTTCAATAAGGACATTGAGTGTGTGGATGATAGTGGGGCAAAGAGGACACTGCAGGGGAAGAAGAAGCCTACATTAGTGAGGATGGTTGCCGCTATGCAAGCTAAGCGTAGTTGCAGAAACGGTTCTGTGATGTTTGCAGTACACATTTCTAGTGACAAGGGTAAGGAGGTTGAGGATGTTGATGTGTTGATAAGATACCCAGTTTTGCAGCAGTTTTGGGATGTATTTCCCGAGGACATTACAGATTTTCCACCTCATAGGGAGGTAGATGTTTCTATTGAGTTGGTGCCAAGGGAAGCCCCAACATCAAAAGCACCTTATAGGATGAGCACACCTAAGTTGGTTGAGTTAAATTTGCAGCTAAACGAAATGTTGGACAAGGGGCACATTAGGTCGAGTGTATCATCGTGGGGTGCGCCAATGTTGTTCATGAAGAAGAAATAGGGTACTCTTAGATTGTGCATTGATTACAGACAGCTGAATAAAGTAATGATTAAGAACAGTTACCCATTGCCTAGGATTGATGATTTGCTTGATCAGTTGAAGGGATCAGCAATGTTCTCTAAGATTGACTTGAGATCAGGATACTGTTAGGTATGCATCAAGGAAGAGGATATCTTCAAGATTGCGTTCAGGAACAGGTATGGGAATTATGAGTTTGTTGTTATTCCATTTGGTTTGACTAATGCTCTAGCTACATTTATGTGTTTGATGAATAGTGTGTTGCGTCCTTATCTGGATGAGTTTGTTATTGTATTCATTGATGACATACTGGTATATTCTAATAATGAGGATGAGCATGCTGAGAATTTAGTGGTAGTGTTGAGATTACTAAGAGAGCATCAGTTGTATGTTAAACTTAGCAAGTGCAACTTCTTTTAGACTGAGGTACATTACTTAGGGCATGTTGTCTCCAAGGATGGCATAGGAGTGGATCCAGAAAAGATAAGGGCCAACATGGAATGGGAAACTCCTAAGAATGTGGGTGAGGTGAGATCATTTATGGGATTGATAGGTTACTATAGGAGGTTCATCAGGAACTTCTCACACATTGCATATCCTATCACATCATTACAATGGAAAGGTAAGAAGTTCGAATGGACAGAAGAATGTGAGGCTAGTTTTGAGCAGCTTAAGAAGTTGTTGACACATGCACGAGTGCTAAAGATTATGGATCCAGACAAGGAGTTTGTAGTTTGTAGAGATGCTTGCAAGATAGGACTTAGTGGAGTTCTCATGCAAGAAGGACAGGTAGTGTGCTATGAGTCATGAAAACTAAATGAGCACGAGCATAACTATCCAACACATGATATTGAGCTAGCAACAATTATACATGCATTGAAGATTTTGAGGCACTAGCTTCTTACTAGGATGTTTACATTGATGAGCGATCATAGTGGGTTGAGATATTTGTTTGATCAGCTGAATTTGAATGTCAAGCAAGCTAGATGGTTGGCTACCCTTAGTGAGTTTGACTTCAAGATCAGATACATCAAAGGGAAGGCAAATCAGATTGCAGATGCTCTTAGCAGGAAGGTACTGGTAAATCATATAACAGCTATTAGCTCTTATGGGACAAAGTTATAGGATAGGATCTTGCAAGCAAGACAAAGAAATGACAAATACATGGATATTATGCACAGGTTACAGTAGAGCACAAGTACAGGTACAAGTGCAAGTATAGGTACCGGTGATCAAGATGCAGACTATCGTCTCACGGCAAATGGATTGGTGAGATTTAGAGACCATTTCTATGTGTCAAATCACAGTGAGCTCAAGAAGCTTATCTTGAGAGAGTTTCACACGAAGTCATACTTGGGTCATCTAGGATATCATAAGATGTTGACGGCGACGAACAAGTTCTACTATTGGCTGAATCTGAAGAAGGAAGTGGCAGAGTTCATGGCTAGATGCCTACATTGTCAATAGGTAAATACAATTCTAGAATGGAAATGGGAGGTCATTTCCGTGGATTTTATCACAGGTCTTCCAAGGACAGCAAAGTAGCATGATTCTATTATGGACGTGGTTGACAGGTTTAGGAAGGTAGCTCACTTCATTCCAGTAAAGACTACATATTTAGCTATTGAGGTAGCACAGGTATTCATCAAAGAGATAGTGATACTGCATGGTGTTTCGAACAAGATTGTGGTGGACAGGGATGCAAATTTCAATTCCAAGTTTTGGAAAAATCTATTTGTAGGTTTGGGTACAGATTTGACCTTCAGTACAGCTTATCATCCACAGATAGATGGACAAACAAAGAGGGTCAATAGGATCTTGGAGGATATTTTGAGGATGTACGTGATGCACCAGCAAAAGAAATGGGAGGAGTATCTTCCATTGGTTGAGTTCGCATACAACAACGAGTATTAGGAGTCATTGAGGATGTGTCCTTTCAAGGCATTGTATGGGTGGAGTTGTAACACTCCAATCAGCTAGAGTGATCCATTGAAGAGGGCACTTATTGGATTGTATATGTTAGCGGACATGGTGCAAGAAATGCAGGTTATAAAGAAGAATCTAAAGGCAGCACAAGATAGACAAAAGAGTTATGTGGATCATCACAGGGTGTTCAAGGAGTTTCAGGTTGGGGAGCATGTGTATTTGTGCATCAAGCCCAAGAAAATCTCTTTGAGGATTGGTTCATGTGCCAAGTTGGTACCACAATATTGCGAGCCTTTTGAGATCCTTGAGAGGATTGGACTAGTGGCATATCGACTTGCACTACCTCCAACAGTGAAATTCCATGATTTTTTCCATATTTCATTGCTTAAGAAGTATATAAAGGATGTTGATCATGTTATTGATTGGTCTATATTGCAGGTGGAGCAAGAAGGAGAGTTCCAACCGAGGCCTTAGTGCATAATGCAGTGGAAACATCTCATGCTCAGGAATAGATCCATAGAGCAATTTAAAGTGTAGTGGAAGCACTTTGGGCCCGAAGAAGGTACATGGGAGATGGAGGATCAGATGCGGGCCCTGTATCCTTCATTGTTTATTGGTTGAGGCAAAGCAATTTTGTTTTGATGTTGGGATGCATTTTACCGGTCTTATGGTATATGTAGGTATATGTATATGGATGTAAATACCGCCATAAGCTATGTTATAAAGCTCTAACAAGAAATATGGGTTTCATATTATTATGGTTGTTATATTGTCATGTTGTCCTGATTCTTTTCTTTTGAGCAGGTATTTCATTTTAAATATTGCAATGAGCTAAGTTATAAAGCTCCATGGGAATTATGTTTGCTTTTCAGTGGTTTTGCTGAGGTCTTTGTGTGGTTTGACACTGAGGACGGTGTTCCCCAAGGGGGAGGGTTCTATAACAACCTTGCTGAATATTTTATGTAATAAAAGTTAATAAAGGAAAAATAAGACCATGGTTAAGGAACACTTATTCCAAGTTGAATGTTGGGAAAAGATATCTTAGTGGGCATCACTGAATGTGTGTCTTGGCTAAGTAAAATTGGCAAAGGCTAAGGTAAAGGCATTTTTGGCACATTTATTTATGAAAATGAAGGAAATTAGGAGAAAAGTAAGGTGAAAGGTCACAGTTGCATGTGAGGAGGAAAATAAAGAAAAATTATGGAAAATGAAGAAATTAGAGGCCTCATTAATAAAAATGCTTCTAAGGATCAGTGGGCAATATTTTGTTAACCTTTTTCCAGTTCAAGTTTGGAGCTCTCTCATTATTATCTCTCTCTCTCTCTCTCTCTCTCTCTCTCTCTCTCTCTCTCTCTCTCTCTTGGTCACTTATATTTTCCTTGGAGCACTCTAGCTTTGGATCAATGAAGTAAAAACAAGCAAAGGGAAAGGAAGGAAATCAAGGATCAAGGAAAGGAAAGCGGGATCAGGCAGCTTCAACAGGAATACTTGTAGATAACCTTTTGAATTTTTATTTTTCCTAGCTTGTTTGGACATGCATGGCTTTGCTTGTTGGTGTATGGTTCTCTTGTTTTCAATGGCATGGTTTTGTCGAGTTATGACAGTGGTTTTCAGCCTAGCCTTGCCTTTTTCTGGATGCCATGGTGTTGGGATGTTCATTTCAATTTTTGAGCTTTGCTTTGTTGGATGGATTTCGGAATCCAGGGTGGAGGTGGTCTCAAGATTCATTCCCAAAGGCCTAGGAATCCCTTGACCATTTTTGGTGGGATACATGTTAAAGCCTAAGGGAGAAGTCTCGATTTAGGGCCTAGTGGTCTGGGTTTGGATTGTAGTAAAGCTTGAGAGACTAGTCTTGGTTTAGGACCTAGTGACCAGAGATTGGATTGTGGTAAAGCTTGAGAGACAAGGATATGGAAAATTCCTCAATGATAGTGAGATTCTAGATGGCATTCCAAGTTCAATTCGGTTGCGATTGGAGCACCAGTTTTGGTGTGATCACAGTTTGATGAGGGTGGAAGTGGTTTAAAATCTGGATTCCCTTCGTTGTTCTTGGATTGGTTGTTCTATGAGACCCCACATTCATGCTTGAAATATGTTATGGGGGTGACTGGCTGAAAGAGAGAATTGGTTCAACCATGTCTATAGTCAGGTGGTACATGGAAGTCCCGGACCTGGTCAGAGTTGCCTATGATTAATAAAAGCTAAGTTCTCTGGCCTTTGCACTGGTTTATATGTGGATTTAATGGTTGTCATATCTATGATCTTTATACAGTCTTATGCTGGTTATAAGTATGGTTAAATGGCTGGCTCATGTCGTGGTTATTTCATGTATTTACTTGTAATCATTTAATGGATGTATGTGAGAACAAATTGATGATATAATAGTTTAATGGAGAAGTAGGAGATCCTTATGGTTATTTTTCATAAGTTCTTCTAGTCCTTTATGCTATGTCTTGTATCCTAGACCTATAGGTTGCATTGATGTTAAGTGTTTGATAGAATGTCAGTCCCAGTTGGGGATGCTCAGGCCTAGCCTAAGGTTTATTTTGATTTATCATCATTTTTATCGTGTCTTTGATTGATTCTGGAGGTTGTAGCAAGTTTTGGGCATAGGCCATGATTCTGGGCTAGAAAAGTGGCTCAAATCTCAGGGTCGTTGGCACAGGTCTGTTGAGAAAATTACACATTCGTTGGCACATAGTCCTATGAGAGCAAATTTGGGTTGTTGGTCATTGTCTTTCCTATAGCATGAGAGCATCTTTGGGCTAAAAGTCTTAAAACATCAGTGGGACCCAGGGGCAGGATGTCTAATTCGTTGACATGTCTCCTGGGGGTGTTTTTGTTGATGTGGATGGGTTTTTTTAAATTTTTTTGTTGATTCCATTTCCTTAAATTTGCTAAGGAAATTGAGTCCCTTATAGTGACCTCTCTCATCACACGTTTTCCCCGGTTGGCTGGCTTCTTGGGTGGACCTAGGAGGAGGGGGTGTTACATATAAACTCAATATTAATCCTAGGAGTCCATAATGGGGACTTTGACTAATATAATGATGACCCAAGCATGAAACCCATCCTTTAATAAGTCATTATTACAATAATATTAATAATAAATTATTTATTCTTTTGACAAGTACATTATATAATGACTCAAGTCCATTATTGAAGACCAAACATAGTTATATTTTCTTAAAGAATTGGTCAAATTTAACCCCTAGTTGGCTATCAGTTGTGTTATAACTAGGTCACTAGAGGAAGAGAGGTTCCATTCTATTTGAGTGCATTTTACTCTATAGATTTGTAGAGTATCTAAGAGTGGATAAAAAGAGATAAAACATAGATGGTTTGTGCATTATAGCAACCCCTCTCACTCCCATGTACATGCATCTATTTCCATTTGGATAAAGAGAAAGAAAAACATCCTCACCTTCCAGCTAGGTTTTCTCCCAAAAAGGTTTCCCAAGTTATATATTGTGTTATTATGGTTTTTAGTGATTTTATTTTTGTATATTATCTATTTTTTTTCATTTTATATATTTTATGCATGAAAACAATAACTTAATAAATCCAAAAATCTAAGGAAAATAACCCTTATAGTGTAGATTTAAGTATATTTTTATAAGATTCGTTGTAACAAACTATCAAGTGCAATATCCACATCAATTTATAAATCAATTCTAAATACTAGGATTCCATTATATTGTGTTAATTTTCTTTATAATGTTTCTATTAGAGTTCCACTATATCATTATTACTAGTTTGGTTGGGTTTGGCCTTTTGACTCTTATTCTAGATGTTAAATTTAAATTAAAAATTTTAATATGAAATGAACTATATATAATCTCTTAGAGATTAGAGTGTTTAGGAATTGAAAGCATCGTACACCCCATTAAGCTTGGCATTGTGTCCCATTTTACTTTAACACGATAGATTTGTGAATATGTTACAATGAAACCACTATTGTAATTTAATTTTAGAAATGGAAATACTATCTTATAGCCATAAACTTTCTAGCTATCACTATTCTTAAAGGCGTGTGTAAGATTTATTTTTTTTATGTTATTTCGAGTTTTTTTAATATTTATTTTAGCTTGACTATCATCGAACAAATCTAAAATTTTTAAATATTTAATCCAAAGAAGGTTGTTTGAAACCCATGAATAAAGAGAAGTTGCTTGGCGATGTATTAAATAATATTATGTTATTACTAGTTGAGATTTATATTGATATGTTTTATTTGTTTGTGAACTCTTATATTTTATTTCAGAGTTTAAAATAGTTTGGGTTAATTCTATTTCATAAACCATAGTAGATTTATTCAAGATTACACTAGCTAGAAATTGAACTTGTGACTTATTGTGTCGTGTGGCATACTTTGCATTGAATAACATTTTCCCATAATGTTATATATTCGAGAATATTCACTTATGAAAATATTTTTTTCATTTCCATTTGAATGTATTCTTCTTGACATTGTTGTTATTGTTCCATTATATTCTTGTTACTAGTTTGGTAGGTTTTCCCTTTAGATTATTATTTTAGATGTTGAATTTAAAATGAGAAAAAAAAATTATTTGCTAGTTAAACTATGACCAATGATTAGCTTGTGAGTAAGAAGCCATGACCTAGGACATCTAAGCCATTAAAATCAGTTGTAGATCACACCAACTCTTAACATGATTGGATTTGCACCTATTAAGTTTGGAACCTAGGACCTTAACATAAGGAGTTCATTAATAATACATCCTCTCACCATCTAGTCTATACCTTGTGAGAAAAATAAAAATTAATATCCAATAAAAAATATTAAATTTATTGAAAATTAATGTTACTAAAAATAAAACCTAATACCCACCTTATCTAACACCTTGCTTTTCTTTAAATCCCATATTTTTTAATGCAATATCCACCTTATCTAACACCTTGCTTTTCTTTAAATCCCATATTTTTTAATGCAATATTTTAGTGAATATATGCCTATAAAATAAATGTTGTCATTCAATTTTGGAAATGACCATTCTGGTCATATAATTCCTAGTTATTTAAAATCTTTTCATATAATTATTTTTTTCATATTATTGTTGGTAGATATTTCCCTTTACGTAATTACCTAGTGCAAGTCCATTCTTGGTGAATATTTCCCTTTGTTTAATTACCCTAGTGCAAGTCCAACCTCATTTGAAATTTTACCCAACCAATCATATTTTTAATCCAAGCATGGATGAAAACTTGGTTGACTATTTATTAAATACGATTAAAGCAAAAATAATAGTCGAAGGGTTGATGAATGGAATTTAAGAAATTGTATAGAAGTATGTTGCCTAGGAAAATATTGTTATCATTTGATTCTGGAAGTGTCAATTGTATTTTATGGCCATAATATTCCTAGTTACTTATACCATTTAAAGAACCATGCAAAAATTGTTGGTTGAGATTTTTGTTCGTTTGGTGTTTATAGGTCAAATCTATCTTGCTTTAGTGTTTAATCCAAGAATAGATGAAAATTTAGCTTATTATTGTTAGCTTGGCTTGAATTACAGATCCTAAGTCTACTATCTTTGAACATTTCACATAACCAAAATTTTAGTGCCACTTCTAATTATATCATCTATAATATTTTTTTGATCAACATGAAAATGTTTTATATCATAAACAAATAATTATTTACTTTACTTATCTAACACCCTACTTCGCATGGAGTCTCGTTTTCCTTTATTGTAATACATTTTTGAATATATATATTTATGAAACATTATCGTCATTTCATTTTTGAAATAGCCTGATCATAAAAATTTCCGTCGTTCACATTTTTAAAATATTATAAAAAAAAAAGACGGTTTTTATATCATTTTATATTAATTGAGATTTTTGTTTCCTTGCTTTCCATAATGAAAGTCTAACCTTGTTCAAAACTCCGACTTAGGTCTTTTTAACCCAAATATGGGTAAAAATCTAATTGACCATATAGTGAATAAGTTTATGTTGTTGTTTTGAAATTTCTATTTACACAATTACCATAGCATAGTTTTCTCTCCTCCCCTGTAAACTAGCAAGGTTTGTTTTTAACCCAGCATGGCTGAAAAGCTATGGAAACACAATAAATTTTCATAATGAACTTTGAATTATTTATATATATATATAACCCATGAGATATTTATGAATATATACCTATAAAAACAGTTTTTAATTTGATTTTGGAAATGTATATTACAATTATCAAATTCCTAGTTGTTTAAATTCCTAGTTGTTTATATTGTTTAAAGGTTTCAATAATAACTATTTCTATACCATTTAATTTTTTATTGATATTTTTAATAGTTTTATTATCATAGTTCAAGTTTACTCTCTTTCATCATTAAATTAAATTTATATATATATATATATATGATATGATATGGAAAAGAATTATTTACTTAACAAAATTTTAAAACATAAACAATTAAATACTAAATTTATTATATATTTTTAGATACTTATTATTATTATTATTATTTTAATAAATTAAAATATATCTAATAAATTTATTTTGTATAATAAGGATTATTTAAATACAAAGAATTAATTTGTATAAAAAATTATTTTATTTAAATATAAAGAACTAGAAAAATAAAATAATAATATTTTTTACTTAAATAGTTTTAAAGAAAAACATTAATTGGGATCATTATTCTTTGTATAAAAATATTAAAGAAATGGATGGTATAGCAACCATTTAATATTATAGATATTTTTTACTGTAAGAAAAATAATATTTTCTATTATAAAATAAGACTTGTTAAACAAATTTTAAATGCTTTTTGGGTAATAGTCCATAAACTATACCAAATAAGATAAGCCAAATTTAGTGGCCTTTTACCAACCAGGAGGGAAATTGATAATTAGAACTATACATCATAAAATTATAGATATCAACTATAATCACATTGTGACAATAGTCCACACACCATACCAAACAAGGTAAGCTAGATTTAGTGACTTTTCTAAACGAGTGTCTTAACAGAACACTCCAACCAACCTTGCCCCATGAACTAGTTATCTATATGTATTATAATATAAGACACGTGTATAATTTTTTACAATAAAAACTAATAATATGGTAATTATTTATATAAAATTACAATTATATTTAAAAATAAAAAATAAAATTTTAATTTAATAATATTTAATTAGATAAAGAATAGATACTAAGTTTTTTTACTTAATAAACTATTTAAAATATTTATATAAAGATTACATTTAACTTTCTTTTTAGATTATCTTTTGGTATCTAGTCCAATAATTGAAATTATCAATAATATAATGAATGCATTTATTATGGAAGATTGCATGGTAGATAGAACTTACAAGCTAAATGTATTAAGTTAAATGTATAAAATTAAATTGTCATTTATCTTCTTTTTTTTGTTCCCGGTGGTTCACGAGCACCCTTGGTCATTGGGTAGCCACTACATCCACAGTAAATAGATCGACCCCAAAGGAGATTAGATCCTTGCGGCCTAGCACCCTTGGTCATTGGGTAGTCGCTACGTCCACAGTAAATAGATCGACCCCGAAGGGGATCAAATCCTTGCGGCCTAGCACCTTTGGTCATTGAGTAGCCGCTACATCCACAGTAAATAGATCGACCCCGAAGGGGATCAGATCCTCGCGGCCTATGTACTGACCTGACCCCAAGAGCTTTCGGGTAGATTCGACCCTGTGACCTCCGTATGGCGAAGCACTGCTTTGACCAGCTGAACTAACTCTTGGGACTTTTTGTTATTTGTCTTTTGTATATTAGTGATAATAATTTTCAATTATGATTTTTTCTATTTTAATTAAAAAATTATTATTGTTATTTGTTTTTTATAATATACCTACATTCTTACTTGTAGTAAAGAATAGAAATATTATTTATCAAAAAAATATCAATAAATTTACATTTCTAATAAAATTATTAACATTTGTTTTATTTTTTATTTCTAATATTTCTTTTTTATTAAAAAATAAAAAATTAGTTATTAAGTACACCAAACTAACGAATACCATAAAAATTGTTTTAATAGTATGTTTGGTGTGTTGCAGGATTATCAACTAAGAAAAAGTGCACGAGCTGCCTCTAAACATCCTCATGCAAAGTGTGATGGGTAATAAGATTTGAGTTCTTACTCGCCTTGCTTTTCCTTTTGCTTTATTATAATAGTATAATGATATGTGCTTTTTATTTTTTTAAGATGTCCATATAATGCATTATAAGAAAAGAATTTATTTTTTAATATTAAAAAAAATAATTAATAAGTAATGAAATTAATTTAAATAAATATATTGATTATTATTAGTTTAGAATTGGCCAATATTAATTTAGCATTAACCAACATAAGTTATAATGTTTAACTTTCAAAAACAAATATTTATTTTTTAATATTATTGAAAAAATTATGTTTCAAATATTTGATTGGATTATAACTTTGAAGGTTATATTGCAGCCTTTGTACCATATGTTAATTGCCTCATAATTTTTTGCCATGATACTTTGATGTAGTTGTAATAATTATGTCATGATTTTTAAATATTTGTGTCATGATTTTCCATTATTAAACTTCATAATCTAAAATTTAAATCCTTGAAAATAGTTCATACTCACATAAATAACCTATTTACCATTTTTTATGGTCCACCATAATTTAAGCTTGTATTTGCATTAAAAATGAAAAGGAACAAGATGGAAATAAATATAACTACCATTATTTATGTTTTATTCAACACTTTAACATATAGGAGTAAAATTTTAAATGTGCAAACTTACTAATGGTTACTACCCACCAAAAATGTATGCAAGTCATAATAGACAATTAAACAATAAAGACTTTTCATGTTTGAACATAAACAATTTTATTTATTTTATATAATGTTTTTAAGGATATAAAATATAATAATATTTTATTCATATATTTAAAAAATTATGGGAAAAAAATGAGTTTTGCCCAAAGAAATAAATTCAACAAATATAGTACATGGCTAGTTGAGGCAGTTACTTCCAATAGCCGTAGCCTTACAATTTTAGGATCTAAATGGTTGCCCTAATCGTTTGGATGAATATCTTTCTTTTGGTTATTCCCTTTTGTTTCCAATTGCTAAATTGTAATTAATGTTATTATTACTACAAATCATTAGATTCTTCGTTGATAGTAAGTATTGATATGAGTATGCCATTATGAATTTTTGATATTTCTTCTGAAAAAAGTCTTATAAACATATTGGGTTCTTTAATTTATTCTAAAATCTATGTACATAGTGTTTTATAGTGTTTCTCGTGTTATTATTTTTCTTAGAAAGAAAATAGAATGATCTCCCAAATTGATTACTGATAGAAATTTTCATATCTTGTAAGCTTGACAAGACATTTGGTGAAAGGTACCAAAACTTATCAAGTAGGATACTCAATCTCTTATAGCCCAATAAATAATCTATGTCCTTAGATGCTTCTAATTTTCCTAAATTGTTTCTAACTATTATTAATGCAAGTAGAGAGAGGTGAAGGCCAGGTGGCTTATGCTATAGAGTGTTACAATTAAGCTCTCAAACATGTTTATAATCTCATGGAAAACACCCTCACATATTTCGAGGGTGCAAAAGAGCGTGTGAGAGAAATGCAACAGATTGGTTTTTGACAATGGAGGATCGATGCAACTATTTTACAAGCACGGAAATGGTTTCACACTTGCACATGATATGGAAATTAAAGAGCACATCAAAGAGATCATATTCGAACTAGATACCTAGAATAAATTATTCAAATGAATAAAGTTCTCACTCATGGTGTTGTATTAACTATATAGTAACA
Organism: Pinus tabuliformis; assembly: GCA_031772625.1. Taxonomy (NCBI): domain Eukaryota; kingdom Viridiplantae; phylum Streptophyta; class Pinopsida; order Pinales; family Pinaceae; genus Pinus; species Pinus tabuliformis. Next base: position 668,648,415 of record CM062817.1, read on the forward strand.
CGTCTTGTAGTGTGAGTTTTTTTTACTTAACACAGACTTATACAGCTTGAGTGGACCTAATGGTTAAAAGCATGTGTTTCCTCCTTAGAGGTCACAGGTTCAAAACTAAAGCGGGGTAGAGTATGTATACCTTCGGCTATGACCTTAAAAATGGATATTATTATTATTATTATTATTAGAAAGTTGTATTAAATAAATTTAAGTTGTTTGCTAATTATACAAAGGGTACTAAATAGGTTTCATTTTTAAATAAAATTATTTTCTCAACAATATATATATATACATGAAATAAAGTAAATTTCATTTTTAAATAAAAAAATTATATAATTATATATGCTTTTCATTTTTAAATTAAAAATTATTTGCCTATTAATATAAAAAAATTGGAAAATAGAAAATTTTGAGTCAAGTTTGTATAAAATAATTTAATTTCTTAGTTTAAAATATTTAAAATTAAATTTTATAAATGGTTTTATTTTATATTTAACAAAATAATCAAAATTTTATGTTAATAATAATAATAATTATATTATCATCAAATTTTTCTAAATTTAAATTATGTAAAATTATTAAAATTTTGAATATTTTTATAAAAAATAATTCATATATTAAACACAAATAAAATTTACTATTTAAATTTAATTTTTGCAACTCAAATGTTCTCTAATTATAATCACAAATATGTAATGTTTTTGACATCTTATACCTAACAACTTGTTCTTCTTTCCTCCATAAATAACCATTCTGTACCATTTTTAATCATCACATAAAGTGAAAATATATTCTTAAATAGTTGCATATTTTTTTTTAACATTTTCTTCTTGATATCTTTTAACTTAGAAAGACTCAAACTTTATGAGTATTATTGGTAGAGATAAGTTAACTACATGTTTCAGGTCTGAAGGACCTAGAAAGACTCAAACATTATGAGTATTATGAGTATTATTGGTACATATAGGTTAGCTACTTGTTTCACCTCTAAAAGACCTAAAAAGGCTCAAACTTTATGAGTATTATTGATACGGATTTTATGTCAAACTTTATGAGTATTATTGATACAGATTTAGGTCTGAAAGTTTTCTATGACTATTCTTGAAGAATTTTTATACTAAAGAAATTACTACATTTATCAATAATTGAAGGATTTAATTACCTACTTAAACATATTACATGTTCAATTATTTATGATTATAATTTATATATACATATTTATCTCGATCAAACTACATTACTCCATAATATTTGTTTGATAAGTAATTCAAATTCTATCATATATATTTGATTCACAATAAATATAAATATAATTATGTTTTGATTCCTAATAAATATAAATATAATTATGTTTTGATTCCCAATAAATAGAAATATAAATATAAATATAATTATTTTTAATGGTAAATGAATTAGTTTTTTTAAATATAAGTCTTTGTTGGTTATACGAATGGTTTTATTGAATTACAATTCAACATTACACTATTACATAATTATGATTACTTTCTTTGTTAAGATTTCGTCGTGGTTTTAGTTATTGTAAGTGTGTAAGATTTTTTATTTTATTATGATGATTTCCTTTTTATTGATGTAACATATGCTATGAGTTATATATTTGTTGAGATTGAATTAAAGGATAATAAGATTTAATGAAATAAATATAAGCTTAGTTAAATTATTTAAAAATAAGTGTAAATATAAATAATTAATTTTTTAAAAATATTTAAAAATTAGTATAAATATAAATTATTTAATTTTATAAATATATATTACTTATATTTTGAAAATCAATTGAATATTTAAAAAACACAATAAATATATATATATATATATATATATATTCATGATGATATGGGAAAGTGTTTCATTGATATTTTATTTTGACGGGAAGCGTTATCTTATTTATTTGAAAAGTATTAAAATAATATACCATAGGAATATTGGTACTTGATTTTTGGAAAGTTTTGTTGCTGTGTTTGTTTTGAAAGAATTTTATGTATGACGATTTAATTATAAAATAAATTTAGTGCTTTTAAATTGTGGTCTCTTTGTTATGAGAAGTGATAGATTTAAGTATTATTTTTATGTACAAGGAAAATAATTTAGAATGTACAAAATGAAGAAAAAGAAAGAGAATTTTATTTTTTAATATTAAAATTGGTTTTAGAGCTTTATCACAAGTTCAATATGTGCATATCAAATAATAAATCAAAATTTATCATTATGAAAAATAATCTATCATCTATAATATTTGGATTTTCATATAAATAATCTAGTTAACTAAAGATTAGACATTATGTTGTATGTTCACTAATTCGCTAGTTTTGGATAAGAAAATTGCCTCTTTAGGGTTGACTAAGGCACAAATAATACCTTATGGGAAAGTGAAGTGGATTTTCTTCAATTTCAACTATACCCTATGGTGTCGCTGCTCTCCGGGATTGCTCTGGTGCTCTAAGTGCATGAACCTCGTCTGTGGCGGTGAGGCGATAGGTTTGGGTAAGTGCTAGGCTACTTCTTACAATATATCTATATATATATATATAGATGTTGAAGCATCCATAAACCCCAAACCATTAACATTGGATTAGAACATAACCGTAGTTCCCTTGACTGGATCTACAAAATACCATGGACTGAAAACCATCATGCCCAAAACAATGTGTGAAATCCATTCACAAAACCATAGGTAGGTCTGTCCACCTAACATAGGGTCCAAAACAAAATTCCCAGGACGTTGCCCTGGACCCTATGACCCCATGTAGGGGGGCTACCGCCCCCTTGCATACCCCCTGGCAGTGCCCGGTGAATTGTACAGCGCATGGGTAGTTGTGAAAAGAATATTATAACACAATACAACAATTTGAATCACTGAATACCTGCATCTCTACAATAGCTTCAATTTAATAGCAACTAAATTTGTACTAATAATAATTCTAGAATACAAAATTTACTTATTATTTTTCATGTTCAAATAATAAAATAGAATAGAATAAATTAAATTAAAAAAAATAACATAACAGATAATCCAACCAGAATCACCAAGGTGGAATACTTGGGAATCTCACACTTTTCACCACCCAACCTTGAACTGTAATCCTCCAATTCACCCCCGAGATGAGATGTTCTTGCCAGGGTATCAACAACCTCTATTGATCCCTTCAATAGGTATTTTATACATTTCTTCCATGATTGATTTTTCCCTAAATTAGCAGTGTCCCACTTTCGTAGTCTTCAACGTCCACTTTCTCAAGATTTTCCTTCAAAGCCCACTTTTCTCTCTCACAATTCTTTATGCTTATCCATGCTTAGCATATGTTCCCAGCTAAGTTTCTAATGGATTTTCTCTCTCATCCATTAAATCTTATCTAGAACCTTGTCTAGAATCTTTATCATGGAAGAGTTATCTCAATCTCATTTACCCTTGAGATTTTTTATTTTTTTTTCTTTCTTTGGCAAGATTCTCATATTCAAGTGTCTCATTCCCAATAGCTTTTGATTCCATGTATTTTTTTATTAATAAAATTATTTATCTACATAAACATTTCAATGTACTTCATGGTTTTTCTGATATTCCTTCTAACATAACTCAATATAAACAAAAACAACATTACAGCAATGGAGGGATATTACATTCTTCCCCCCTTTTAATTCACATTGTCATCAGTGTTTTTTTATTCAACCAACTCACAAAATAGAAGAAGAGATAGATCAATGACTTCAAAATAAGCCTCTTTGAGTGGGCAACCTCCTTTACATCACACAAATGAACAATTCTTGGATGATACAAATGACAAGACCTCCTTTCTATATATAGGAGTCTAAGGGGTCATAATATAATCAAAGTCGACATAACAATAATAATGCAAGGGCACAACAATAACAATAATAGGCTTCTATTGCAGACAATAATAACAATATGGGGACTACATGGGCACAACAATACAACAAGGGGGTTGCACTAATAACAATAAGTGTCTACACTAGTAGTATAGGGACCTGCTCTCCTTCAAAAAGTGTTGTCCTCAACGCTTGAGTAGTTCTGGATTATTCTGTATAAAATTCTCATCCTCCCATGCAGAATATTCAGTGATTAAGTTCTTCCACTTGATGAGATACTCTAAAATTTATCGATTTTGTAATATTGGGTTCTATTTTTCCATGACTGCTTTAGGTTCCAATATGATTTTTTCTTCCTCGTCAAGTTCCAGCAATATTGTTTGAATTAGGAGCTTGTCACCTATAACCTTCTTTAATCATGAAACATGGAAAACTGGGTGCACTTGGGAAGATGTAAGAAGCTACAATTTGTATTCCATAGTACCAATCTTTTGCAACACTTGTAAGGACCATAGTTGTTATAGATCTGATCCAAAAATATAACACAATTCAAATAAACCCAAGAATAACAAGATTTGAATATAGAAATGCTTCACTTTATTGATCAAACCCTTAAAGTAGGGCAACACCATGCATTCACTCCTTAAAGAAGGAGAACACTCCACAAGCCATATGCCTATTCATACAATAATCTTTGACATCTCTCAATGTGGAATCTCTAACCTCTATATAGGCCTCATACATACAATACCATGGGTCATTACCATGGTTCCCTCAATACCATCTATCTAATACCATGGGCCCATTACATTATTACTAACTACTTGTGGTCCCTTACATGATACAGGTTAACCACCTTATTTATTACTATGGTCCATCCCATTATTACATTATTCCCTTGGGTACCTCCCTTTGTACCCCATAATATCCCCCCTAGGTATATAACATCCCACCCACCTTAACATGTTTCGTCCCTGAAACATGGGAAGAACACAAATAATAAGATCTACTCAAAAGAGTAGTCCACTGTTACCATGCAAGAGAAAGGTGAACCATCGATCTAGTTGGTGCCTTGCTCGCTTGAGATGGAAGCTGACCATCGTAGCTCTTCTGTGTGGATCGTTGCTCCTCCCTATCTATCATGCTGGGGTTGTTGTCCTTATGGCAAATTTGTTGCCATCTTGTTGGTTGTTTTCTTGTGGGGTGATGTGGGTGGTGATATGCTGAAGTTTTAACCAACAGTGGAGCCTGAGTGGTATCTGGTACATGTTGTGGTGTCTGTTGTTGTTTCTTATCTTCCAATATTACTTCAACCACTGAGTCCTCATCTGATGTATCAGTACCTGTAATCTTTTCTGCTTCAACCTCTGTTTGTGTTTGATTGTCGATCATCAAAGGCTCATCATCTGATGTGTAAGTTTCATTAGAGCTTTGTGCTTCTGCCTCCATAGTCTCTGCTTGGGTCTTAATGGAAATATCCTGCAGTATAATTTTCTTCTTTTTATACCAGAGCTTCAGGAATTTCTTCTACACATTCATATTAATAGTACCCACAGATTCCATCCAAGGATATCCTAAAACAACATCCATGTTCTCCATATCTGAAGTGTAAAAATCACAATGCAACACATACTTATCCATCGAAAGCTTCAACTCTTTATAAACTTGCACATCCTCATCATTAACCTGTGTGTTTTCAATGTGTTTTACTGGCACTTGCAATTTTTTTGCCAAATTGACATTTATGAGATTTTTCTTGCAACTAGGATTTGTAGACACAATGATCTTCTCCTTCTGAATCAATCCATGAACCTGCAATAAGTAGATACCAGTAGAAAATAACCCTTTAGGTTTCTTGGTTTCCTTCTTTCCTGTAAAAATAAAATCTTTGCTAGGTTGTGTGCCTGTCTATGTGATCTTAGTAAGAGGACCCACAAAATTATATTTACGGTCAAAGTGGTCACAAATAGATTTTTCGAACATCTGCCAAGTAGTTGTCCTTGGATGACATTTTTTATGACACTGCCACCATTGCCATCTTTCGTGGTCCAAGTATATGATTCCCACACTCAGTTGAGTCGCATCATCTATGATGTAATTCAATGTGAAATATTTCTCCATTTGTGCTAGCCATTTAGCTAGATGAGAGCCATCAAATTTATACAAGTCCCTCAAATTCTGATCTAGGCCTGCCATCACAAAAAAATTGGCGAAAAACTGAAATGGCCACAATTAAGTCAATATTGCTCAGAATCCATATTATGACCTGTTTTCAGAAATGGAACAACCATTCTGCATCTTCCCATTTGATATAAATCCTGATCTAGGCACTGGAATTTCTGATTCGCGTTGCAACTGTCCCACCGTCACCAAAATTGCTGGAAAAATAGCTAATTTTAAATCAGCGATATCTCCCTCATCCGGACTCCGATTCAACTGATTTTTTTTTTTGAAATTCGATGTTGTTTTACAAATAATCCAAATCTGCAATTAGATTCTATAGATTTTGCACCAGAACTTCCAGATATGCACCGCAAACTCACTTCTCGGAAAAAATGTCTGCAACACCACTGATTTTTAGATCAATGATATCTCCCTCATCCGGACTCCGATTCAGCCAATTTTTTTTTTTAAATCGGGTATTTTTTCACAAACAATCTAGAACTACAATTAGATTTTGAATATTTTACACCAAAACATACAGATCGGATCTACAAACTCGTTGATCCAAAAAAATTCCTGCAAAAAAAAATTAAAAAATAAATTCTTCACTTTTGCCCAAGAAAGTGTTTTGATGCCACTTGTTATAAATCTGATCCAAAAATATAAGACAATTCAAATAAACCCAAGAATAACAAGATCTGAATATAGAAATGCTTCACTTTATTGATCAAACCCTTAAGGTAGGGCAACACCATACATTCACTCTTTAAGGAATGATAACACTCCACAAACCATATGCCTGTTCATACAATAATATTTGACATCTCTCAATGTGGACTCTCTAGCCTCTATATAGCCTCCATACATACAATATCATGGGTCATTACCATGGTTCCCTCAATACCATCTATCTAATACCATGGGCCCATTACATTATTACTAACTACTTGTGGTCCCTTACATGATACAGGTTAACCACCTTATTTATTACTATGACCCATCCCATTATTACATTATTCCCTTAGGTACCTCCCTTTGTACCCCATATTATCCCCCCTAGGTATATAACAATAGTACTTTGGTAATAATTTATTATCCTTCTGAGTTTTCTTGAGGGACATTTGTTTGTATGGTTGTATCCGTAAAAATACCCAGTCGCCTATATTAAAACTTCTTTCGATGTGATGTTGATCTTCCTATTGTTTCATTTGATTATGCACCAAAGTGAGATTATCCTTTAAGATTTGGAGAACTTGTTGTTGATGCTTGATGTGATCTTCCATTGCTTGAACCTTATAATTTTCTCTTAAAGATGATGTGATGAATGGTATATGATATTCATAAAGTGCCATAAATGGGGTCATTTTTGCTTAAGCGTTATACCACCATTCAACCAGAGATAACCACTTGACCCATTGTTTTTTATCATATACAAAGCAATGAAGATATCCTTCTAAACATTTGTTCATTATATATGTTTGGCCATCTATCTTGAGAGTTTGAGGAGTGGTAATTTTTGCCAATGCACTACAAGATATGGTCGGATTCATTTTTTCTTTCCTTGGGGTTGGTTCCTAGTGTATATCCTCTTCTTTTGATGTTTCTTTATCCTTTTCTTCCTCCTCTTCACAATCTATGTAAAATAATTTTTCTCAGCACACTTATGACCTTTAGTGTATTTTCTATCACAACTGTAACAAAGCCCTTTTTCTCTTTTTTCTTCCATTTTTTGTGGTATCAACCTTGTAGTTTTTGGAAGGCTAGGAGCAACAACACTTCCATATTTATAGTTGTGAGTGGTAGGATTCCTTCCTTCCATAATTTTTCTTTCAATTTTTCTTGCCAACCTAAATGTCTTCTCCAATGAATCAAGTTCTCAAAGACGAACCTCATGTTGAATGTTATTCTTTAAAGTGCCTATGAAGACATCAATCCTCTACTTCTCTGGAATATCATTTACCCTTATAATCAAGTTTTGGAAGTCCTCAATGTGCTCTTCCATTGAACCCTTTTTTTTTTAGATTTACCAATTGGCTAAAGAAGGTGTTGTTCTTTGTGTCCTCATAAAGTGTTATCATTTCCTCTGTTAAAATTGACCAAGTGACAAGTAGTTTACATGAAAAAAGCCTCTATACCATACAAATTGATTCAGTTCTAAATATAAAAATGTAATACGTACCTTTTGTAATGGTTTCACATCATGTAGATCAAAATATTACTCCATCTGTAGTATCCAAGTTACAGGATCCTTGCCATCAAATTTCCTCATATCTCTTTTCTTTCTTTTAGGAGCTCGATCTTAAAATGATTGTAACTTTGTCAATTCAGATCTCCAAGTTCTAAAATTTCATCCTGTTGTATCCCTCCGAGTCCTATTTCTAACCCCACAAATCTGATCGATATTGGATTCTTCAAGAAAGAGTTATGCTCAATCTCCCACGATGACCTGATTATAGACTAGTTCAGTAGATTGAACTTGTATGAAGTTCCACGTGTTACTGTTTCGGCCTTAGGCTTTGAAAATGATACCAGAAAAACTAGATTTTGTCTTATTTCTATCACTTATTACGAAATTTGAGATGCTCAGAGAAAGGTTTATGACGATTTTCCCAAGGTCACCTGTTTGAGATCGAATTCAGGAGCCTACAAAAACCCTAACTTCCTTTAATCATATCTCCGAAAATATAGCGAGACAAGATCTGAAATTCGGAAACAAGGTTCATCATGATTATGACTCAAATGGGTTTTAATTTTAGCTTCTGAAACTTCATAGAAAAAAGTTATAAAGAAAATTCCACGATGTTTTGTTTGGAGTAGCAAAACCCTAAAATCCAAAGCTCTGATGCCAAATGTTATGCAACTAGCTCACAAAATAGAAGAAGAGATAGATCAATGACTTCAAAATAATCCTCTTCAAGGGGGAAACCTCCCTTACATTACACAAATGAACAATTCTTGGATGATACGAATGACAAGACCTCCTTTATATATATAGAAGTCTAATGGATCACAATATAATCAGAGCCGACATAACAATAATAATGTAAGGGCACAACAATAACAATAGTGGGATTTTATGGGGCACAATAATAACAATATGGAGACTACATGGGCATAAAAACATAATAATGGGATTTTACTAATAACAATAAGGGGCTAAACTAGTAGTATAGGGACCTAACATGTTTATTTTCCAGTTATTTCCTTCTAGAATGGTGTTGAATAATTCTTTTGCATCTCATCATCCCACTCCCATGTAGCCTCTTCGGGTGTAAAATTCTTCCATTTCACTTAACCTGAATGGCAGCATGATTCCAAAGCCAAATCTCTTTCTGGTCTAGGATACAAAGAGGTTCTTCCAGAAAGTCTCCTTTCAGTTCCACTTGTAGCATTTTCCAATCAATTATGTGAGAGTTGTCATGTATATATTTCTTAAGTAAAGATACATGAAAAACATTATGAACTTTAACATGAACAAGTAATGCTAATTGATAAGCTACGAGTCCATCTTTGTCCATAATTTCAAACGGTCTACAAAATCGTGGTGCTAATTTTAGATAGGTTCTCGCTCTTAAGGTACTTTTCCTTAGTTTCACCCTTAAATAAACATGATCCCCAATTTTTAACTCCCTGCGTGTTATTTTTTGTCTGCATAGATTTTCTATATGTCATGTGCGACTTTAATGTTCTGTTGAATCCTTCATATTGTTTGCTCAATTTCATGTAAAGCATCCAACCCTAGTATTAGTCTATCCTCCGGCTAACTCCAGCTAAGAGGTGTATGGAATTTTTTGCCATACATAGCTTCAAAAGGATTCATTTTTATGGATGTTTGATAACTGTTATTGTAGGAAAACTCTACCAAATGTATAAAATCCTCCTATTTGGTGGGTCTATCCATGACATACATTCTCAGCATATCCTCCAAAATCTGGTTGGTTCTCTCAATTTGTCCATCCGTTTGAGGATGATATGTCGTGCTGAAATTTAATTGAGTTCCCATGCCCCCAAATAATTTCTTCCAAAATTTTGAGGTGAATTTGGCATCCCTATCTGACACTATCATCTTGGGTATTCCATGTAATTGAAAAATATCCTTCATGAAGATATTAGCAATATATGTTGTACCATAAGTGGATTGTACCAATATGAAATGGGTTACCTTACTTAAAGTGTCCACCACTACCATGATGGAGTCGTGTTTCCTATTTGTCTGTGGTAGTCCTGTAATAAAATCTAAATAAATTATTTCCCATTTCCATTCGGGGATAAGTAGTGGATTTAGCAACCCAGTAGGATGTTGATGTTCAACCTTTACCTATTGACACTCTAAACACTTTGATAAATATTCAACCACCTCTTTCCTCATACTTGGCCAAAAGAAATTTTTCCTTAAGGTTGTAATCATCTTTTGATACTTGAGATGTCCTGCATATGGTTTCTTATGATGTTCATCTAGCACCATTTGTTTCAAGGCATTTACATTGGTAACATGCAATCATTTCCTATAAATCAACAATTTTTCAGAATTTTTTGCATAGCCAGTATTGTTAATCTGTTGTATTTTCTGTTGAATTTCCATGTATTTAGGGTCACTAGTTATTGCACTTTTTATTTTCTATATCAATTTTTTACTAACACTATGTTAAAGCCTCGAAATTCGCTACAACAATATGGGGGATGACCACCCAGTCCGGACCTTAAAGCAGCTCCTTTTCCATTTGGAATGGTGGTTCTGACTGGTTCAACTAGGTCCAGTTACCTTCTCTCAATCTCCAATGGCTTTAAAATATGACTTTCATTCACCAATGGAGAAGAGACATCAGATCAACCCTCTTGCTAATCAGGGAAGAAAGTGATCCTTAAGCTGATTTAGAGCTCAGCCAAGCCACAACTAAAGTTTGTCTCTTTAGGAAGAGGACTTAAAAGAATGTAGAAATTAATCTAAATGCAAATTTATTCTATAATTCAAGCAAAAGGAACTAAATCCTAATCCTATCTCAATTAGGCAGATATAGATCTAACCCAACCAAGAGCAAGATATTTAAAGTATTGGGATTTAAATATGTCTGGCTTATAATGAATATCAAGTTAACGAAGTAGTTCAATTAACTGACATTATGAATACCAAAACACATCCTATTGAGACCTCTTAACTGAAATAATCAATCAACAACACTCAGGAAGAAGTTCGCAAAATGATATTGATCATTTAATCAGTAACTTGAATAATTAAATAATAATATGTGGAAAAAGTTCACAACATATCACTATTCAATAAATCAGTTTTATAAGACAGATTTCTGAGTAAATAGTTACTCAGAAATCAGAATTTAATCCATAAGAGTAGAGATACATAATAACATAAAATTGAGACAAATTACCCATATCGACAAAAGTGCACAAATATGGAAGTAAATTGACATCTTCCTGTCATCATAAAATGAAACAAGTATTTAAAATAATAGTATTCAAAATACCATTTTATTGAATCCATTCTCTAGCTCTGATCTCCAATAGTCTTTTACAGTGCCCAAGCTTCTGCTTCCAAAAGCGAGTTACAATAGTGAAAACTTTGTTCATTATACATAACTCAAAATGTAAAAGAAAAACCTCAATAATCTCTAGATCTGATATCCCTCTCCTCCCACCTACAACTGTAAATCCCTATCACATTAGTGTTTTTAGAATTCTAAAATTGCAGATAAGAGAAGCCTTTATTACATTCTACAATCTGGTATTTATAATATTTACAAAGGAATTTAGAATATGAAAGTTTGTTGAAGAATAAATATGTTTATCAATTTTCGTTGCCTTAAAATTTCATTCTTCTATTGCTAGAACTTTCTTGTTGATTGAGATTCTTTTCTCTTCATATCTTCAACTATTTTGCTACAAAATCAAATCAAAACAAAATTAAAATGTAAAAATAAAATCAAAATGCCAAATCTGGAATTAAAACAAATCTAATCAAATTCAATTAAATAAATAATTGAAAAGGAAATCTAAGCTTTCTATTAATGCCTGTGATGATTTAATTGGCCAAGGATATCATTGATGAATGGATTTGCATTCAGAAGAGGCTTGGGCAAATGAAAATGCAGAAAATAAAACTTAGGAAAATTAGTTTTATTCAAAATTCAGAGCTTGATCTTCTGCTGGATTTTAGACCCAATAAATGATCAAATCTATTAATTAAACCTCCTCATAAATGTTCTCCATGATTTTATCTTTCCAATGAGCCATCCTGGGCCTCATTTGGCCAAGTAAAACTCAATCTATGAGTTTCCAAAGTTGATGAGTCAAATCTGGGAAAATTCTGGAAATTTTGTTGCCTAGGCCCAAAAATCAGAATTTATTAATTAAATTCTAATCCTAAATTAGATTTTAATTATTTAATAATTAATTCTAACTTAATTATTAGTTAACTAATATATACAATTAATTTTAATTAATGCTAATCTAATTTTAATTATGATATTAATCTAAATTATTTACAGATTAATTATTAACAGAATTAAATAAAATTTAAAAACTAATTAAAATATTATTATATTATAATTTAAATGATATTAAAATTATAATTATAATATATTAATATTATAATATAAATATAATATTTTAACAAACCATTAAAATCAACCATTATATATAAGTGATAATGGAGGAGATGAGAGGTGAGGCATGGAGTTACAAGGAGGTTCACGTGAGTTTATGGAGGGAAAAGGTGATGGAGGTGAGTGGAGTGTGAGGTGAGGTGACGTGAGGGTGAGTGAGGTGGAGGTATGGGAGGCATAAGGAGTGAACCAAAAACTTTATACTAAAATTTTTTGTACCCATTGCATTTTTGCCAATTGCAAATCCAATGATGTTTTAAATTAAGGAGCTTAACAAAATTGCGATATGCGATATCGCAATATCACATCACATGAAATTTTTTTATCATTTTAAAAAAAATTCCAAATAAAACGAAAGACTTTGTAATTATCGCATCAACTTATCGCACTTCTATGTTTTGAAATGTTAAGGCTTTTGAAATTAATGCGAGAAGATTTTGTGGGAAATTTTTTGTGATATGATTTTTTTTTATAAGTTTTTTTGTGATCTGGGTCTCGAGGGCTATTAAATTAATGAAGATGAGTGGGGCCCATGTGAATTATTAATCCTACAAATTGAATTATAGCCATTTTGCAATTTTGAGAATTCAGTCTTGGCAATTTGTTTTAAAATAATAAATTGGAGTAAATTACCAAGATTCTGAAACATGATTTCATCCGTTGTATGATTTAGCTGGGTCATTTTGTAGGACCATTAGTGAAAAATGAAAAATTAATAAAAGTTAACTAAAAGTCAATATTTACAATGAATGACTATTGAACTTAATTAGTTACAAAAATTGAAATATTTTACAGCTATTTACATTTTTAGTCTAGGCAAGAAAATGATCAAACTTCAAAGGAGTGTCATTTACAACTCGGTTGACCAAATGAGTCCAAATAAGTATTGATGGAAAGCTTATAAAAATTCGGATTCAATGAAATAATCAAAACAGAAATCCGACAAAAATAAAAAATAAAAATTGATCAAATTGTAAGACAATCTTAAATGAAAATAATAAAATATTATTAGCCAAAAATTTATAGAAAGGGTCCCCATTATTTGAGTACATAAAATAATAAAAAAATGGATGGGTTGTGTTTTACCACAACAATAGAGACACACGGGAGAAGAACCAGTTATCTTTATTTTATATGAATAAGATTTTCTTAAAATTAAAGTAAAAATAATTAAAGAAAAGAGAATTATTTTTGAAATGTTTGACTAGGTTCATTAGTCTGAATAAAAACAAGAATCATCTAACTGTAATTTTTTTTTTATAATTCCTCATAAATCAAAATATCTCATAAATCTATATCATTCTTTAATTAGTTGTAGAGATAAAGCAAGGGTCACTTTACAGCATAGCTTTAAAATATACTCATTTGTCACAGGTAGAGCCACTACTACCAGCAAACATCTATAGTCTCGACAAGGTTACCTTTTAGTCATCAACGATTCAGAATCTCATCTATTTCCTAGAGATAAATCCATTTATATATGTTTATTTTCTTTATATTTTTTTTAATTTTTTAGTTCCTAAAATCCATTGTCCTAGTTTGGTAGCTAGATAGTTGACAATCTCATTCACTGGTTATAATTGGACTAAACAAGCTGGCTCGTGATGATGCCCCTTGTCTTATAATTGTTTGCAATCATAAGCCATTACCCTAGTTTGTTTAGCAATGTTAGTAATGTCAGTTTATTTTCCCCTATGATCATGGTAAGTAGGCTCATGATGAGACCTTTTATCTTTTAAGTTTAAATATATTTTTTAATTACACTTTAGAAAAACAAGACTTTTTGGACATGGAGAATTATTGACTCCTTAAGAGTTAAGAATGAAAATTTCAAAGTTAAGGGTGCTTCACTGTAAAGTGTCTTTACTTGGTTAAAAATAACTTTTCTTGATTGATAATAGAATTTTGAAAGATCTTAATAAAATATTGAAATCTTAAAATAATTATAATTTTGATGAAAAAACAATTCTTAGATTTTATGATACTTTGTCAACTTCTCTTGTTTTGTAATATCTTCCCTAAATATGTCTACATTTATAATAAGAAAAACAAACTTTATTAAGAGATTTAAGAAAAAGCCAATAGTAGACTATTAACATTCTTTTTCTACGTATGCCGATCATTGTTAGGTAACAAAAAGGTCTTTCATATAAATTATGGTAGAGTCGCCAAATCAAAACTGAAAAATAAAAGGAAAAGAATTCCTAATCTGAATTGGTAAAAGAAATCAACAAAAAAAAATAAAAATAAAAAAGGTAAGATCGAAAAGGAAAATCCAAGTTGTTGTTGTTGCTGTTGTTGTTTTAATAAACTCCAACAAGAATGTTTATACCAATGTTTCAACAAAATGAAGAAAAAGAAAATAATCATGTAATCATTCCTTCTTATGTCGAGATTCAGATAAATTTTACCTTACAGGGTTATAAGCGTTTTAGGCTTCAAATAGCAGTGATAATAAAATTCAGCCATAATGAAAAAAAAAATTGTCTGGTGTCAATCTTCTTGTTTCAAAGCATCATCTTAATCATTTTCTAATAAAAGGAATGCTTAAAGAAACAAACTAAAGGTTCAGAAACTTCCTAGTGTAGTTGTTTCGACGAAGATTATCATTGCTTCTTGAAAGCAAACTAGGAAAAGAGTATAGGGCTTCAAAATCTGATATGGTGGAGGATTGAAAGCTTTTATGAAGAGCTGCAAAACAGATTTTTATATTAGCAGAATTTAAAAACAAAAATGAAACTAAAGTAAAGTAATGAAAATAAATGAAAGTGGGTATATGAAACTTACCATTGGAGAATTGCATTTAATCTTACCTGTGAGGTATCATCTTCTCCAATGCTAGCTAACTTCTTCTTTTAATTAAAATCAAAAGCATGAAGAAGTTGAACTAACCATAATCTTATAACTCAAAATCATTATTTGTTTTATTTAAACCAAAGCAAGAAGTAAACTATAAGGAGATAATGCTTTGTGTTCAGGGAATCGAAAGTAAAACAAATCCATCAGAAATGAGAATGAAATTATGCTTCTTAATGAAGTGCAATGATGAATGTTCTCATAATATTATAAGTTTCATATCAACTCCATTTCCATAAATTGTCCAGAATTAAGACCAAATTCAAGATAATGAAATTTATATGTATAGATGGGAAGGTCTTAAATTTCATATTAAATATGGAGTGGTATATCTAAAACTGAAATATAAGAGAAATCGAAATGATCTAACCTTGTTGCAAATTTCCTATCAATTGCTTTAATACCATAGTGATTACCCAAGATTGCCTTAAAATATTTTATACAACGCAATGTCTCAGCGGATGTTTCGCACCGCAAGTTTCTTCGCCATGTTTAATTCCAATCCACAATATTTCCCTTTGTCGATATGGGATATAAGGATTGAATGTTAATGGCAAAGGGGCATATATCAGAGTATATTGCATCGGAAAATCTTACGATAAGGCTTCATTTGAGTTTTGCGATGCGATATATTTATTGCGGTGGAAAATTTGTGATATGGACATATGCTATGTGAAAATATGCGATGCGATGGGGCGATGGCAATATCAAAGAATCATTATATCGATGAATAGTCACATCGCACATCACACTTCGCATATCGCACATCGCAGATTCAGAATTGTGATATGAGCATATATAATAAAAATTATGATGAAGTGATTACGATATTGGCATATTGGGACATTGGGAAATAGTCATGTTGGAAATGCGATATTATTCTACAACTGCGGGGATGCGATGGATGATGTGGCAAATTGGTGGGACTGGATTTGGATCTCAAAAGAAATCGGTGATCGGCAAATTTAAATACATGATGTAACATTATTGATATGCCTATGTGCAATGAAGACCCGATAAATTTATTATGTGAATTTGATATCATATCGGATCCAGAACATCAGGACTTTTAAACCTATGTCCTTACCATTATTGCAATTGAATGGACCCAATATTTTTAATGATCTTGATTTAAATTTTATATTGGGTATGGAATTGTGTGAACATAACAATATTGGCAAAGTCAACTATCGGATATGAAAAATGTGAAATGCAATATACGATATGATAAATGTGGAATTTTGTGAGAGAATGCGTGAACATAACAATATTGGCAAAGTCAACTATCGGATATGAAAAATGTGAAATGCAATATACGATATGATAAATGTGGAATTTTGTGAGAGAATGCGTGTAAAAGAACATCAAAGGTCTTGTATCAGCAATTTTTTATCAGTAAACGCTAAGAGTTGCTTCTGATGGAATATTGTGATACAAATAGTTGTGATATGGATGATGTAATATTGAAAGGAAAGGATTGATGAAGATGAGTGGGAAGGGAATATCACAAATGTATATTCATCGTAGCATCAGTGATATGAAAATCAAGTTGAAATATTTCAATATGAATTTTGCGATAATGTTTTAAAGGCCTATTGGTTTTTTTTAATGAATGAAAGCAAAATTAAAGAATGCTCAAATTCTAATGAACAAAAAATAAAATTTCCCTGAACCTTTTGTGGATTTGAAATGGGTTTGCTACTTACTTCAAGTTTCAAAAATGAATGAAAACTTACAAATGAAACAGAACAAGAATAAGAAATAAACTAAGGAAAAAGAAAAACCAACAATAGATGAGAATGCACTGATGAATGTGTACCTAGAAGAAACTTGTTTGTAAATTTTATCTAATGAATCTTTAATTTATTCCATGGATTTCTCAAAATTCGGATTTTGTTCAAAATCATCTCATTATTTATTCTAAATTAGAGTGTGCAATCAGCTTAAAGAAAATCAGTTATTCATGTTCAGGAAATCTGAAATTCATAGAATTCATCATAAATGTAAATGAAAATATGCTTCCCTTTGAATTGCAACAGTAATTATTAATTTTTCTCATTTCGAATTAACTTAACCAAAGTCTGTATTGTTAAAGTGGATATTAAATAACATATTTAGTAAACAAATATGGTGCATAGTACAGCATCAAATAATAAACTAAAGATCATAATAGAATAAATCCACTGGCTATGAAAGAATATCAACACAGATTCAAATGTGTGCTCACAGCAAAATGGGCACCCTTAAGGTCATTTTAAGAAATTCCGAGGAATATAACATGAACTTCATGTGTTTACAGCAAAAAGTAAGACTGATTAATAATAATTGAATTGGCATTAAGCTTGCAAGCTTAGACAGTCATATATTTTATGGGACAATGATATCAAGAAGCTTTTGCATCATCGAAATTTTCAACATAACAATCTAAGAAGAAAATATTAGAAGGAAATGTCAAAATAGAGAAAAGTGGCTTTGAGGTGATGTGTGCCAAGTGCATTCTCAATTAAATTTAGTCAAGACATTATTCAAAATAGGCAGAGATGTAGTCATGGGTAGAAGTATTGTTGCAATAAATTTTTGATTTAAAGATGGGAAGAAAAAATCAAAAAGTTTCCGATGAAAAGAAAATATTTCTCTGAACATGTATATGATATGAGAAGGGTTGATTGCTTGCTTTATTTTTATTTGCAGAATTGTTAAAAATAAATTAACTATATAAGAAAACTAACTACATTAATTCTACTCCTATCCTAACTATATACATGAAAATGACTAGGTATAGTCATATTTCCAGTGTAACCACTCTTTCATTTTATTCCTGCATATATGTACAGTTCAAACATTAGTAATAGAAATACAAATCTAATTAAAGTAAGAAAGCTAAATATGAAAACAGAATGTACAGTTATTGTTAGCAATTTATTTAAAATCTCCTTTTGAAATGCCCTTTCCCACTAGATTTCAATTGGATCGTAGAAATCTAAATGGATTTCTATTAATGATTGTAAGAGATTAAAAAGAGAAGATAATAAGCTAAATGGTGGATATGAGCTTTTAGATTCACAGGCCTGAAAAAGATTGTTAGTGTTATGTGTAAGTGTTAAACTATTGACAATTTTCCATGAAGGAAAACTTTCCAAATATTTTTCAAATGAGTTAATGAAAAACAAATAGAAATATTTTAGATGCAATGAAAGATTATTAATTGAATTAGATTGTTGATCAGATTGTAAAAATACACTCTTGTCGATACTGCTTTTGAGAAGATAAAAGCTTTTGATAAAAAATTAGCATCGACTGAAATTGAAATATTAATAGCTTTTGATGTTCATGATTATAATATGAAACTTCAATTTCCCAATAGGGCAATACATCAATTGAGTGTTTGATAGTGCAATTTTCAATATGCCAACGTAAAGTATCAAAATTTTGAAAAATAAAATCAGAAGTTAAATATGATTTTAAACAAAATAAGTGAGGAAACAAAAATAAAATAAAATCACTATTGGTACAACTAATGTTACAACACAATTGGGATTGTTTTGAAATAATTTCTTTTTCACAAGATTTGGCCAGAATAATGGAATTTGAATGATTGTCAATTCCAACTTGTGAATTAGAAAGAAAATTATGACCATGAATAGGAATGAGAGCTTGATCATGATATGAATCATAAATTGGAATGATTTCTTGGATGTCGAAATCATGAAGATAATTTGCTGCTTGAGAATGAGGATTAGTTGGAATAATTTCTGAATTAAAGCGTTCTTCATCCTCATATGTGTTTTGAATTTTCTCATGAGGATTGACTTGAGAAGAATACAAATCAACATCTTCATAAATGACTTCGCGATATTTATTATAATTCTCTTCAATCTCATCCAATGTATCAAAACAAAAATGAATATAGAGTACATGTTTATTAATGCCAAAAGAATGATCAATTATTGTTTCTCTATCTTGATAAAAACTAATTGGAATTTCATTTAGATCAACCTCTGTATTTTCTGAAATATCATTAATACCAAGAGGGGAAAAATTACCATTAGTAAAAATATCAGGATAAAGGGAAAAATGAGAATCAGAAATAATGAACTTAAAAGTTTCTCTGTTTGAGAACTCTTGTGCATTATGTTCATTATAAATTTCAGATTCTAGATCATTCCTTTGTGTACTCATGCTTTCTTGAAGAAAGTTGCTTTGTTGCTCTGATTTTGACATTTTCTCATCATGAAAGAATTCAAAAATTTGTACAGCAGTTTGTGTGTTATTGGTTACTTTGATTGCTACTTGTACTTGTTGATTTGCGATCTGATTTTCTGAATTCAATGTAGAGTAATTTTCAGATTTCAAGGTAGCTCTTTCTCCAAAATTGTTGTTGTTGTCTTCTTGCATTTGGATAGAAATATTTTCCAAGCTTTGTGAGACCACTTCATCATAATTTATTTGCACATCCATATTGGAATTCTCATTTATGTTGGAAGGGGATGGAACAAAGCTTGAACTAATTTCATATGGATTATGAATGGGAGGAAGAGAACAAATATGTTCAAACCAATCTAATGATTCTTCTTCCGGAGGTTTATCTTCGACTTTAAATTTTAAACAATTCAAACGAAATCGAATATTAAAATCAATAACAAACTCATTTTCAAACCTTCGTAGATATTCAATTTCATCACATACATGTTCATAATCATAGCCGTCAAATTTACAAATGAAAATTGTAACAAATTGATCCTAGGAGTGAATTGAGGAAACTAAAAGAGTTCAACACCAGTTTCTGGCTTTTACTGTGAATGTGAGAGTAACAATTCTGCATAAAACGCCTTCATCAATTCCTTGAAAATCATAATTTGAAAAATTTTGAATAAATTGAAAGGTATGATTAAAAGCGGAAGAATTTCTCTTACCATTAAGTTTTACCTGAAACAAGAGTCTTACCACTTTGGATGGAGTATTGGAAGATGCACGTCCATCAATACAACTCCAAATTGGAAGTTTAATAGGAGTCATTGTGATGAATAATAAGATGTTAGATTACAAATACTCCACTTAGAGAATAAGTTTCAGGGCCTCCTTCTAGCGCCAAAATGTTGAATCTTCGATATTCGCTACAACAACATGGGGGATGACCACTCGGTCTAGACCTTAAATCAGCTCCTTTTTCATTTAGAATGGTGGTTTCGACTGGTTCAACTAGGTCCAATTACCTTCTCTTAATCGTAAATGGATTTAAAATCTGACTTTCATTCACCAATGGAGAAGAGACATCAGATCGACCCTCTTGCTGATTAGGGAAGAAAGTGATTCTTAAGCTAATTTGGGGCTCAGCCAAACCATAACTAAAATTTTCCTCTTTGGGAAGAGGAATTAAAAAAATGTAGAAATTCATTTAAATGCAAACTTATTCTATAATTCAAGGAAAATGAACTAAATCCTAATCCTATCTCAATTAGGCAAATATAGATCTAACCAAAACAAGAGAAAGATATTTAAAGTATTGGGATTTAAATATATCTGGCTTATAATGAATATCAAGCTAACGAAGTAGTTTAATTAACTGATGCTATGAATACCAAAACACATCATATTGAGATCTCTTAACTAAAATAATCAATCAACAACACTCGGGAAGAATTTCACAAAATGATATTGATCATTTAATCAGTACCTTGAATAATTAAATAATAATATGCGGAAGAAGTTCACAACATATCACTATTCAATAAATCAGTTTTATAAGACAGATTTCTGAGTAAATAGTTACTCAGAAATCAAAATTTAATCCATAAGAGTAGAGATACATAATAACATAAAATTGAGACAAATTACCCATATCGACAAAAGTGCACAAATATGGAATTAAATTGACACCTTTTTGTCACCATAAAATAAAACAAGTATTTAAAATAATAGTATTTGAAATACCAATTTTATTGAATCCATTCTCTAGCTCTAGTCTCCAACAGTCTTTTACAGTGCCTGAGCTTCTGCTTTCAAAAGCAGAGCTACAATAGTGCAAACTCTGTTCATTATACATAACTCAGAATGTAAAAGAAAAATCTCAATAATCTTCAAACCTGAGATTCCTCTCCTCCCACCTACAACTCTAAATCCCTATTACAGAAGTGCTTTTAGAATTCCATAATTGCAGAGGAGAGAAGCCCTTATTACATTCTACAATCTAGTATTTATAATATTTACAAAGGAATTTAGAATAGGAAAGTTTGTTGAAGAATAAATATGTTTAATCAATTTTCATTGGCTCAAAATTCCATTCTTCTATTGTTGGAGCTTTCTTGTTGATTGAGATTCTTTTCTCTTCATATCTTCAACTATTTTCCTGCAAAATCAAATCAAAACAAAATTAAAATGTAAAAATAAAATCAAAATGCCAAATCTGGAATTAAAAGAAATCTAATCAAATTCAATTAAATAAATAATTGAAAAGGAAATATAAGCTTTCTATTGATGCCTGTGATGATTTAATTGGCCAAGGATATCATTGACGAATGGATTTGCATTCAGAAGAGGCTTGGGCAAATGAAAATGTAGAAAATAAAACTCAGGAAAATTAGTTTTATTCAAAATTCGGAGCTTGATCTTATGCTAGATTTTAGACTCAATAAATGATCAAATATGTTAATGAAACCTCCTCATAAATGTTTTCCGTGATTTTATCTTTCAAATTAGCCATCTTGGACCTCATTTGGCCAAATAAAGCTCAATCTATGAGTTTTCAAATTTGATGAGTCAAATTTGGCAAAATTCTGGAAATTCTATTGCCTAGGCCCAAAAATTAGAATTTATTAATTAAATTCCAATCCTAAATTAGATTTTAATTATTTAATAATTAATTCTAACTTAATTATTAGTTAACTAATATATACAATTAATTTTAATTAATGCTAATCTAATTTTAATTATGATATTAATCTAAATTATTTACAGATTAATTATTAACAGAATTAAATAAAATTTAAAACACTAATTAAAATATTATTATATTATATTTATTTTATAATTTAAATTATATTAAAATTATAATATAAATTATAGTTATAATATATTAATATTATAATATAAATATAATATTTTAACAAACCATTAGAATCAATCTATTATAAAAACAAACCATTAGAATCAACCATTATATATAAGTGATAATGGAGGTGAGGAGAGGTGAGACATGGAGTTATAAGGAGCCTCACGTGAGTTTATGGAGGGATAAGGTGATGAAGGTGAGTGGAGTGTGAGGTGGGGTGACATGAAGGTGAGTGAGGTGGAGGTACGGGAGGCATAAGGAGTGAACCAAAAACTTTATACTAAAAATTTTTGTACCCATTGCATTTTTGCCAATCACAAATCCAATGATGTTTTAAATTAAGGAGCTTAACAAAATTGCGATATGCGATATGTGATATCGCAATATTGCATCACATGAAATTTTTTTATCATTTTAAAACAAATTCCAAACAAAATGAAAGACTTTGTAATTATCGCATCAGCTTATCACACTTCTGTGTTTTGAAATGTTAAGGCTTTTGAAATTAATGCGAGAAGTATTTTGTGGGAAATTTTGTGAGAAAATTTTTGCGATATGATTTTCTTTTAAAAGTTTTTTTTTGATCTAGGTCTATGGGGCTATTAAATTAATGAAGATGAGTGGGGCCCGCATGAATTATTAATCCTACAAATTGAACTATAGCCATTTTGCAATTTTGAGAATCTGGTCTTGGCAATTTGTTTTAAAATAATAAATTGGAGTAAATTACCAAGATTCTGAAACATGATTTCATCCGTTGTATGATTTAGCTAGGTCATTTTGTAGGACCGTTAGTGAAAAATGAAAAATTAATAAAAGTTAACTAAAAGTCAATATTTACAATGAATGACTATTGAACTTAATTAGTTATAAAAATTGAAATATTTTATAGCTATTTACATTTTTAGTCCAGGCGAGAAAATGATCAAACTTCAAAAGAGTGTCATTTACAGCCTGATTTACCAAATGAGTCCAAACAAGTATTGATGGAAAGCTTGTGAAAAGTCAGATTCAATGAAATAATCAAAACATAAATCCAACGAAATAAATAAATAAATAAAAATAAAAAATAAAAATTTTATAAAATTGTAAGACAATCTTAAATGAAAATCAAAAAATATTCTTAGCCAAAAATTTATAGAAAGGGTCCCCATTATTTGAGTACATAAAATAAAAATAAAAAATGGGGGGGTATGTTTTACCACAACACACTAATAACAAACTCTTCAATTAGTGTGTAGGCATGTCTACTTAAAGCATCTTCTATCTTGTTTTCTTTCCCTTTTATGTGTTTAATGTCGAATTCAAATTCACTAAGAAACACCATCCACCTAGCTTGCCTAGCATTGAGATCTAGTTGGCTGAAAATATATTTTAGGCTAATATGATCGGTTACCAAAGTGAATTTATTTCCTAACAAATAATTCCTCCACATATTTAAGGCATGTATGACAGCAACTAGCTCTAAATCGTATACAGCATAATTCATTTCATGTGTTTTCAACTTTCTAGACTCGTAAGCTATCACTGAATTGTCTTGCATTAAAACTCCCCCTAGCCCCTCCATACAAGCATTGGTACAAATAATCAATTCTTTTTTGGATCTGTAAGTTTTAATATGGAAGCTATTGTAAGTAAGTGTTTCAACTTATCAAAACTCTTCTAACATTCAATAGTCCATCCAAATTTTACTCTTTTTTCTGTAAGGATATAATAGGATATGCTAGCTTCAAGAATCCCTCTATAAACCTTCGGTAGTATCCTGTGATTCCCATAAATGAACAGACAACAGATACATCCTTTGGTATGGGCTAATTTACCATGGCCCTAACCTTCTCAGGATCCACTGCTAGCCCTTCCTTAGAAATGATGTGGCCCAAATATTGTATTATGTTTTTGTAGAACTCACATTTACTAAATTTGGCATACAACTGATGTTCCTTTAGAGTTTTCAATGCCAATTTTAAGTGTCCCTTTTGTTCTTATTCATCTTTGAAATATATCAAAATATCATTTATAAATACCAACACAAATTTGTCCAAATATTTACTAAATATATTATTCATCAGGCACATAAAGGTTGTTGGGGCATTAGTAAGGCTGAATGGAAACACTACAAACTCGTAGTTACCATATCTAGTCCTGAAGGTTGTCTTATGAATATATTCATTTTTTATTCTCAATTAATGATATCTCGTCCTTAATCAATTTTTGAAAAAATGGTTCCCCCCTTACTTGGTCAAACAGATCATCAATATGGGGAAATGGATACTTATTTTAATGGTTAACTTATTTAGCTATCAATAATCAATGCACATTCTAAATGTGCCATCCTTCTTCTTGACAAATAACATGGGAGCTCCCCATGGTGATACACTAGGCCTAATATAGCCTTTGTCCAATAGTTCTTGTAGCTGAATTTTCAGCTCCAATAATTCAGGTGGACTATTTGGTAAGGGGCTCTTGACACTCGGGTTGCACCGGGTACCAAACCAATGGAAAATTTTGTCTCTGCGAGGGGTTAAAATTGGAATTTCCTCTGGAAATATATCATGAAACTCCTTAATAACTAGTAGAGTATCTAATTTTGATTCTTCTTCTTGTAGTTCACTTACTTCTACATGAACCATAAATAATTGACACCCCTTATGTGCATTCTTTTTCATTTGTAAGGCTGAGATTTGTCTCACTGATATAGGTTTTGGTATGCCCTAGATTATTTGAGTTTATCATTGTTGATTCACATAACTCACTATTTTTTTTAACAGTTTATAATTGCTCCCTACTTTTCCAACCAATCCATGCCTATTAGTACATCATATGATCCTAGGGGAAGTACATTTAGGTTTAACACTGTGAAATAGCCATTTAAATAAATACTTGGTTTTTTATGCTAGTGGAAAAACCTGTGAACAATTTATGAAACCAACATTTCAAACTAGCTAGGTGAGTCCATCATCAGGCAATGAGATCTGTATTTTGGTTGAAAATAGTACTTTCAATCTAATAGTTGATTGATGTTCTGCTTGTCTATCCTCCAAGGCTACATTAATTTTGGGAACACTTCTAGCAATATCATTCACTGTGGTGGCTTCGTGGATAGCTTGAATATTTTGGACAAACCTAGGATTATGCAGATATTCCCTTAACAGATGAACCTCACCACACCCCCAACACTTAAGTGGTTATTTTTCTTCACCCCAATAATATTATTATTGTTTAGATCCATAGGTCTTGAACCAACTTGGGAGAGTGTCGGTTGATTTACGTTCCCCTTGTTGAACTTTTTCTATTGATGATCCTTTCCAAAATTTTCTAAATAGCCAGGTTTTTGTCATTTTTCTCCAATTACAGGTTTGGCTTTTTCCTTATTATACCAAAACTTAGGGCCTTAACCCTTATACTTAAAATTTTGGTAACACATCCTCGCCTTCCTCACTACTTCATCCATTGTCTTAGGATTGTCGAACTCAATCTGTTCCTTATAGAAAATAGGAAAATAGTTCACAAACTATTGTACCTTGGATTTTTCTTCTTTAATGTAGGGAACATATTGCAGCAAATTGGTAAACTTTGCCACAAATTCATCCATATTTAGTTGTCCCAACATTAACTCATGGAACTCCTTTTTTTGGTCATCATAATAGCATTCACTTAAATAGTGGTTTTTAAACTACTTCCAAAATTCCTTCGAAGTTGCTATCTTTTCCTCCAACAGATGCACACTTTTAGCTTCTTCCCACCAGAGAGTAGTGTTACCTTGCAGCTAATAAATGGCTAATATGGCCTTTAAGTTTCTCTCATGTTTATACTTGGAAATATTTAATCTATTAAGTAGTCATGCTTCTACATCCTCCTCCTTTTCCCCATCAAAAGTAGGGAGCTTGATTTTCCTAAATTTCCCTTGTAACTCTATTTGTTTCTTTCTCTTCTATGTTCTTAGATATTTTCTATCAGACTCCCCCCCACTTTTATATTGCTCTAATTATGTACCCCTTTTATTTCCTTTCAGTATTTTCGATTCCACCGTTCTATGGCTAGAATTTTCAGTCAACCCTTTGATCATCATTTCCTTCTCCTCGCTAGCCTTTAACAAGAGCTCATTATTGCTCCTCAGGTATGCCAATTATTTTTGAAGACTTCTAATGACATCCATGAATTGAGTAGTTATTTGGGTGGCTCTCTTTCCTAATTAAACATACAAGTCTTAACATCTGGTGATAGTTGGAGCCCCCTCAACCATCTTTACTACAATCTATTCCGTGCTTGCCTTGCAATTCAAACGAAACCTATTATTAGTTTTTCCTTCCGAACTACACTTTTTCAAGTTTAGACAATATTGTTTATTACTTTTTATAGTGGTTCTTTAAGGCCCCAGTGGTGAAATTGGGCTCGGATACCTTCTGTCATAACTCCCCTATTCACCCCAGTTCAGTTAAAAATATATATATACTTAAGTACCATTAACATATCCTTTGACATGTAATTTACTTTTCTTTGTTGTTTTCTTTTTGAATGTGATGGACAGGGTATTAACTATCTCTCTCTACTTATTTCACTCTCCCACAAGTTTAACAGAATAGTCAATCCTATGTAATTATTCCCATGTGTATATTTGCATATATCTGTTATGTTTGGTGATTTCTCTAATACTTTCTTGTTCCCTTTGAGATGTTATTTATATGTATATGAAGGTCCATTTTTACCTTGGTTAAGTATTAAATGGTGGTTGGTCCCTTTCGACCTTGGTGTAATAGGCTATGTTTTAAATTATGGTTCATGAGGTTATAATCTTACAGGTTACACACCATATAATTTTCTTAACCTTGGTTCCTGCCTGGTACAGAGTTTTTATTTCAAAGTGTTTCATGGTAGATTTGGGTTTCTCCTCTTCCCAACATTGAAAAGGTGGCATGCTTGCCTCTAGGTATTGGTGAATAAATCGTCCACGAACATGTACCCCTTAACCATGTGAAAGTCACTTGATCTATCAGATTCCCTTTGCGTGGATGGTGGGATGGAATTTTCATCACATTGATGGTCATTATCGCTCTTCCAAACCCTAGGTAGATTCTTTCACACGGTCCCTATTCCATTCAATATTTTCATGCAAATGGATTATCTGCTCTACCTGGAACACTGGCATTCAATTCTGGAATGAGGCAGATGGTTATGGCTTGAACTGTGGCATTGCCTTGTCCCATTTATTGATGGGTAAGCTCTATTTTTCTCTCAATATGAGTATTGTTAATGTGTGGGTTTTCCAACAGTGCCACAACTCTTTCACTCACCCTTCATGTCCTTTCTTTTTCTTTTCTTTTTTGCGTTAGGTATCCAACCTCCACCAAAGGAGTTATTTTATTTTATTTTTTTTCCTAGAGTTCGTCATTGCAAAGAAAAGGGTTACAAGCGTGCCTCTTTTTTGTGCTTCTGGAACACAACATTCATGTGGTTGACTAGTCCATTTCACAATATCCCTTGCACTATCAGGGAACTTACTTTTTGTTTTTGTTTTTCCTTCACTGGAAATGTGGGTACTTTATTAGAGGCACTATGTTTGCTGGTTCGTGCAAGCTGTAATATTTATCTTAGGTACTACATATATTCTCTTCTATAGTTCGTATCCCATTTTCTGGGCTAATAGGGTTTCTTTTTTGTATCTTATGGTTTAATTTGTCCACAACTCAAGGCATCTATCCATTTAGGACTGCTATGCTCTTATTTTCCCCTCGCCCATACAGGGAGTATCTTAGTATCGACTCCAAAACATAGTGGCCTCGATCTCTAGAGAAAAAAATATGAGTTACTTTCAGGTATTCTACGAATTGCGTGTCTTCCTTTGGTTCTAGTAAAATATAACTTTTCTTGGTGTTATTGAGGTACAAATTTGTAGCTAGAGATTATTATAGATCATCCCTCCTTTGTATTATTCCAATTGATCCTAACATCGACATCTTTGACTATTTCTTTGCAAACATGCTACTCTAGGGAGGCATATATGGGAGTGTGCACCTCCTTCCTCGAGCACACCTTCATGAATAGGTAAGGGTTTAGGTTCTTATTTATCTTCCTAAAATGTATGCAATAATTTTTCTTTGTAAGTTTTAGGCTTTAACCATATGATACTCATAGCGTGGCTCCCCTATCCTACAGGTTCGTATTACTTCTCACATCAATCTACTTCTTGATCAATTAGTTCGACACTGTCAATAATGACATGCAACCCTTATGGATACCAGGTTGGTATGGTTCCCCTCTTGTGGTTCCAATTGTTCTAGTGTATCAATGGGGTTCCTAAGCAGTGATGATTTGGGTTCATGACTCATAGAGGCACATCTCTTGTGAACATTTACATTTAATGAAATATGGAAGGTCTTTTATCACGCCATTCCCTTCACCAGTGACTGTTGCACCAACTTTAGTTATACTCGGTTCTTGTTTGGTTTTCCAATGTCCCTATGTTATTATGGGCATAGACCCTATACTATTGTACTATCTAGCATGGTTTTCACACCATGCATAAACCTTAATGCAAATATGTAATAAGAACATTTCATCCATTTAATGCTAATACAGTATAAATTTTGGTTTACTTAATGATTGCATTTTGATTATGGCCTTCTCGAGGCGATTTCCTTTCTTTTTTTTTTGCTTCTTCTGTTGCGAAAGTGATGTAATTATACCTCTGAAATTTTTCATGCATTTATATATTTAAGTACCCAGTTCCACTCTCTAGGTCATATAAGTTAAATTTTTGTTCTCGCATTCATATGATGTTAGAGATGGTTGTTGAATTATGAACTAAATATTTTTAATACGGTAAAATTATAGTTGTTGTATTTTTAATTTAGTATCTGTAACCATACATATAACTACATATCTGACTTTGTCACTAAGCAATAGGAGAAATTATTAACTTGCTATCCATGTTATTGTAAATCCTTCCTAGTACCTCTCGATGTTTTGAATTAAGTTAGTCATTTTTTTTTGTTTAAAAGAAGATGACATAGTCATTCTTGATTGGTACTCTAATCTAATTTTTGTTTACTTGTCTCTTCACGAAGAATCACAAGTGTTATCCTATTTTAGATAAGCAATACGACTGTGTGTAGCTTTAGAACCTCGACCAATGGTAAAATCTTTCAAATAATTAGTAGATGAATAAAGTTTGATTGATTTCCTATGGAGGTTCCTTTTGTTGCTTTTATTTCTAATTTTGTACTTAACTCTTAATGATTAACGCCTTGGTAACCACATGTCACTGAGATTAAATTTCCCGGTGCTATAAAACATTGATAAAAAACTCTATATCTCATATTCTGATAACTTTTCTTATAGTTGTGTTTGTCAGCGTCCTTAGTTGTTTTCAATTGTGATTTCCTTCTTCCTATACACCTATCTAATGGTTACATCCTATGCCTTATCTTTTATATAAAAAAAGAAATTGGAAACCCTGTAGATACTAAGTAATACACTCAGCGCACTCGGTTTTCACTTAATTCCTCTCATATTTTTTTATTTTTTTAGATATGGTACATAATCAACCCATTATAACTTTCACCTTCTTCTTCTTTCTGTTAATAACAATTGAAATAACTAGTAGTATTTTACATGCAACGTAGCAACAGTTTTCATTTTCACATAGTTAGATTTAAAATAACAAGGTACATGTATTGAAATAGTGCAGTAAACTCAACCTTCAAACGGAATCATAATTCGAATCACCAAATACCTGCATCTCTACAATAGCTTCAATTTTCTAGCAACTGAATTTGTACTAATAATAATTCTAGAATGCAACATTTACTTATGATTTTTCATGTTTAGATAATAAAATAGAATATAATAGAGTAAAATAAAATAAAATGATATAACAGATAATCCAACCAAAATCATTGATGGGAAACACTTGGGAATCTCACACCTTTCACCACCCAACCTTGAACTGTAATCCTCCAGTTCACCCTTGAGATGAGATGTTCTTGCCAGGGTATCAACAACCTCTATTGATCCCTTCAGTAGGTATTTTATACCTTTCTTCCATTATTTATTTTTTCCTTTAGCGGTGTCCTGCTTTTGTGGTCCTCAACATCCACTTGCCTAGGCTTTTCCTTAAAATCTCACTTTTCTCTCTCACGAAAATTTATGCTTATCCAGGCTTAGCATTTTTCCCCATCTAAGTGATTTAATGGATTTTCTCTCCCATCCATTAAATCTTATCTAGAACTTTATCTAGAATCTTTATCATGAAAGAGTTATCTCAATCTCATTTACCAATGAGATTTTTTTTTGTTTTTCTTTCTTTGGCAAGAATATCATATTCAAGTGTCTCATTCTCAAGTGCTTTCAATCCCATTTATTTGTTTATTAATAAAATTATTTACTTTCATAAACATTTCAATGTACTTCATGGTGTTTTTTCCATTCCTACGATTATAACTCAGTCTAAACAAAAACAACATTACAACAATGGAGGGATATTGCATTGAATATCATACAATCTCTAGCCATGTGACCATAGTTGTCACAAGCATAACACCTCACATGATTGAGATATGTGGCTAGAGGGTCAAACATTTTGTTACTCATTTTAAATCTATACCTCGCATAAAACGTGCCTCTACTCTGTGGGCTAGATCTACAATCCAATGCCTTATGGCCAAATAGGTTACATGAGAAACAAAATCCATTAAATGCATAAGTATACCTGGTAGCTAATGTCCTTGGTTGTCCATATTGTTGCAAGCCCTATTGAATATATATATATATATATATATATATATATATATATATATATATATATATATATATATATATATATATATATATATATATACACACACACACACACACACTTTGCTCCTATAGTTGGATGTAACATGACCATAATTATGACAAGCATAACATTCTACATCATCCATCAAAGGAACAAAAGGGCTTTGATTCCTTTGAAATTCGACATATCTACCACAATCTTCAACCCTAGGAGAAAAATATATTTTGGCGATAGATGCTCCTTAAGTTTTTCTTCTTAGTTGTTGTTATATTTGTTGCTTCATTCCTCCTTTGCTACTATTGTTTGCTACTGGCCTTTTGGGTTTTGCATTGTTATTCTTGCCTACATGTGAGTTGGACTCTCCCATTTGAAAGCTAATACTAGATCTGATCAAGGGAGATCTTTGGATCTTAAGCAAACTATAAAAATTCTTCATATTCTTTTTTTGCTTCAGTTTGTTGTCCTTTTCTTCAATGTTTTTTTTCTTGACTTGAGAGCTTCACCTTCAAGCTATTCAACTCTACCCTCTTTCTATTTTGTTGACTATCCATAACATCCTCAATCCTTTTGGCTTCTCAAAGTTGGATATTAAAGCTAAGAACCTCTTCTCTCAACTCATTTTATTTTTTATCAAAATATACATCAACTTATCATGCTCCATACATGTAGTTGTTAGTCGACTAATTTCAATGGATAATTTCTCTATTATATCCATAGCTTAGTATTATTTAGCTTGAAGAAGTATCAATATATCACATTCATCAACATGAGTGTCTGACTCAACAAGACTAACCTTAGATTTCCCTAAATCATAACTCAAAAATAATTCATTTAAATTTATGTCTTTAGATCTGTCGAATTGGAGCACACTTGGTTCTTCCTTTTTTAATCTCTTCTCATAATCTGCTAAACTATTCACACTATAGGAATGAGATTCTTCTGGATAAGATTCTTGCTTCTGAGGGCCCTTCTCCTTTTCCTTATTCTTACTCTTCTTTTCTACCTTTTTTTCTCTATTGTTGTTGATATCACCTCCAAACAACACTTACATTCTATCAAATATGTTATCTTCTCCAAATCTACATTATGGAGATTCTCATAAGTAATGCATTTCGCTTAAGAATTTTGATGAACCACTTTAGGTGAAAGTGGATCGTTGCCAAATCCTTCACATACCAGCTTCCAATTGTTATATCCACAAGATAATAAATTACATTTAATGTTTTCATGTCATACCTTGAAATTTGTAGTAGTGAGGACAGATACACCTAGAGGATCCATTCTGGAAAGAAAAAAAAAAAAAATCTTTTTTTTTTTACCAACACTCTCTGGATCTACTCTCTAGGGATTAAGATGCAACCAAGATCCCTGGCTCTGATACCACTTGTTGGAAGTGTGAACAATACTTAGAGGTGGGGGTTGAATCAGTGTTGTGACCTATAATCAACTTATACCATTTTTTTCCTTTTCCTACACAACTAAATCATGCATTAGTCAACTAGAAGGATATATAAACAACACATGAATAATCATAAACATGAGAAGTGATCATCATAATAACAAGTAACCATGTAAAGAAACACATCAACATAAAAACATGCACATCATCACACATAGAGACACCAAATTTTAGGTGGAAACCCAAAGGGAGAAAACTATTGTCGAATTTTCTCCTTTGCTCTTCTTCCATTAATAAAAATATTTATTTTACATATGCGTTGGCCACCACTAGCGTACAATCCATAAATTTCCAATCATGCAAGCAACTCTTTCCTTAGGCTACAACCTTTTGGATGTCATCGCTTCATGAAATTTATAGGCCACCACTTGCTCGAAGCCACCACCTACTGAATGCCACAAAACCCAATAGTCTATCCATCCATCACTAGACAGAAGCCACCACTCCCAGGTTCTCAGGCCTCTACCTAAAGGATACCACTACACCTTAAACTCACAACACACCACTTTCTTGGAAAGCCACCATTTTCCCACTAAAGGCCCCAACCTTCAAGCTCCTCTTATGGACCTTGTTTCACAATGTTTCATACTGGATCCACTCCTCTCTGCAATTAAACATTTGTGCGCCACATTTCGTCCATTTTCACACTAGACCCACAACATCTTATATGCTCATACAACTAACAATACGTCAACAAAACCAAATACAGATTTTTCAGTACAATTAGCCTCTCTCAATCAATCTTCCCTTATTATCTCAATAATCACTCAACAACATACATACACATGATTGACCCAAGCATCAAACTTCTCACAAAATCATCCATAGATGCTCTGAAAACAAGGTGTTGAGCCTCCATTTTGATGTAGTTTCATGCACCTTTTTTCCTATAATTACTTATGATTTTACCCAGTTTTTATCATTATCGTCACCGTTTTGCACATCTTTTGGCTATTATCTTAAAATTGAGCATGATAAGGTAATTTGTTAATTATTTAGTATATTTCCTTTATTTTTAATGAATTAAAAATATTTCCATAAGATGTTATTGATGATGGCCAATGTGCAAGGTCAGTTCCTAGGCAAGGTGAAGGGTTCCTAGGCTAGGTGAAGGGTTCATGTTCACTAAGTTTAGTTCCTATTCACACAATGTAATTCATGTTCCTACCTTATAATTTGTCATATGTCTAGCTACCATGATGAGAATTGAGCACATGGATTTTCATAGGGCAAAGGCCCAAGATGGTTTTGTATTGTTCCAATTATGCCCAGGCCCTAAAGAAGAAGCATGAAGTCACTATCAAATATTTGGTCAAACCTCCTTCTATATGCAACAAATCTTCATATAGTAATGATCTTGCTAGCTCATCAATAGTTCATTTTCCAATTCATCAACAAACTATGATTGGGAGTTCTATAATATGTTAGTTAACTATATATGATGATGTATGTGGTCATTATTGACTCTGTTCTAATAATTGGACCAGATCTCATGATACATAGTAACCATATCAGATGTGGAGTCTTGTGATTCATGCTTATTCAGTTATCAAGATACATCTTATTGTTTTGGTCCAAGCCAAGGATGTTTTCTCTTTATGAAGATTAGAATTAGATTAAAACCTAAAAAGATGTATGTGTTGTTTGATCTTTGATCCATGAAATCATAGACATTGGACTTATCCATAGTTGGGATCTTCTTGTAAATATACATTAGACTCTATAATGAGAGAGGAAATAATAGGCAGAAAGGGCTCGTTAAAGGAGATATTTTGTTATTTTTCAAGCAAGTGGGATGATCCTATGCGGTGACCACTGGAATTGAAGTTTACTTTATCACTTTTTCATGTAACAGACTTCATATCTCTAATGAAAATTTGATGCCATATTTATTCATGCATTGTTTCTCATTTTAATACTACTATGATTTAGCTTTTTTCCACAGGACAACGAGTTGGTTAGCATAGGCCCACCAACTCATCTCATTATCCTCTATCTCTTTGTTTTGTCATATGCATTGATATATATTTGTGTGATTTTGGAATAGACTTTTGGTTGGATTTCATACCTTTCAGATTCAAAGCTTGTTATGTTGACTATCATAATGATATGGTCAAATATTATACATGTGTTGTTATTTTTCTTTCGAATATATTGACAGGAATGTGTATATCTACAATGTATGAATGACAAGGTCATATTAATGCAATAAATCTCTTTGTGTAACCTTTATGATACAAATTCTTGAATGTGAATGATATTCTCACTAATATCATTTTTTATATAATAGATCTTTTCTTTACAGATATAAGATTTTGATGCTCTGTGATATATTGTCTCATGATTGTGCGACTTGGATATAAATATTGTAATTTGAGAATCGGTGTGGATATACTTATTATGGGTTCTTGTAAAATCTAGGCTGAAGCCCTTGCAATGATTTTACTTTATACAATATATCTCCTAAATGTGTAATCTATGTGTTGAATTTTGAAATTAGAAGAATGATGTAATTGGGTTATTACAAAGAATTGTTTCTTGTGAAATAAATTATGCTCTACGCAATTCAACTATATGAGGTATTGTCAAGTTAGAATTTATGAATACTTGATCCTAGATTGATATTATGAGACTATCTCTGATCAAGTTTGATATACAGAGCGTTGGATTGGATACAGGACATAATCAACTTTATAAATAGACCTTGATGCTCCATTCAAATCAACCACTATATTCCTTATTATTTTTTATGATATGTAATGAATTCTTAATTCAGATCTGGTTCCTTGTTTATTGATTGTACAAGATCAAAATATTGTATTAGTGTTAACATTTAATGGTTCTTCATAAGATTGTGATAATATTTAAAACTATTTGATAATGCTCTGTATTTATAACTTTGTTTTGTTCTTTTATTTTAGATAGTATCAATATTGAAAGTTAGTAGAGAGTTTTTGGCTTGATTACAAAGGATCTTATCATTGGTTATCCCAAGTGGTATTTCTTCTTTTCCTTTATGCAATAAAAGACAAAGGTAGTGACATGATTTGGAGAACTTTGGACAAGGTCATTGAAGTTTTGGTATTTTTTTACAAGGTGCAATATTGTCTTCTGAGTAAACTGAGAGCCTGAATTCTTTTGTGATCAGAAGGATATCCTTGTGACCTTCTATCCTCTAGAAAACTAATAGAATTCCTAATTCCTTTTGTCCTCTAGGCAACTGAGCAAAGCATTAGTCATTCCATCCAAAGAAGGATCCAAGGTTGGGAATCATTTTCTCCTTTTAGTGTGCACATTATAGGGTTTCCTGATTTCCCTTGTCGTTTGGACAACTGAGATAGAACTTAAAAAGTTTCTCAGCCAAATAAGGAGCCAGAGTTAAGAAACCCTACTGATTATTAGCTAGGGATTTACTTTCCGAATGATGTCATTAGGATTCTAGAATGGAATTCTTTGTAGAAGCCTGGAAGTGTTGATTGGACAATTAGATAGAGAGTGATTCTACAGATTTCTGAGGCATTCTTCTGGCATATATTGTGTTGTGCCTTGAAGCTTATGAAACCCTAGATTGACATATTAAATGTTGGAAAATTAATCTTACATATATAGTACCCAGCACAAGGGAGCAATATCTCTGCAATACAAACTTAATAAATACAACATCCCAAAATCATCTACACATGATAATAGAAGCATACAAATATTTCCATGGAAGCATATATAAATCTTTCCAACATCAACAATAAGAAGCAAAACAATATATGGGAAAATCAAATAATTCACCCTTGCAACACAAGCATGACGAACATATAATAAATAATAACTCAACCATCCTCTAACATATGCTCTTCATGTAGCAACTAAATTGAACAATCTGCCACAAGCTATAATCCATGCGCTTATGAACTGAAACAGTTATATCACTACTCAACCATTGGCTCCCAATGCTCCACAATATATCTCTCTCTAAAAGTAACCAACCTCTCCTTCACAAAGCTTACTGTTATACATAAAATATCTGAACTGTTCAAGCAATAATCACACACAGATATGGAGAACCAAACACTCTTGTTCATACTCACACATTTTCCACCTTAACTTGATCCTTTATCATCTCCATTCAATGAGAGACTTATCTTTGAATTAATCACCTTATAGAATGAATACTAACTCAATTTGACTATAAACCATCAAAAACCTAGGAAAATACCTTGGGAAATTCTCATGGTAAATTATGTGCGCACACGAATCGGAATTTCCTCTTTACATCTATCTTCATTGGGATAGAATTGGCTCCCAGAGAATATTGTCACTTAGATAGTATAGGCATCCCAACGAAGATGATTCTATATTTTATCTGTGCATAATTTTCTCCTAGAGAAGATGCCCTAACTCATGGAAAATCACCTCCTCTCTACCTATAACTTTTCCATTTGTCTTCAATGCTTCTCCAACACCTATAGAGCCTCTAAAAACATTAGACACACCTTAGTAACACATCATCAAGCCTCTAATCATCATGACAAATCCTCAAAACTTTTTGACATCAATTCCAACACAATTGACTCCACGGTTGACTCCTTAGGTAGACATCCTAGGTTGACATCAATGCCAACACCATGAGGCCAATAGTTCTGAGACAAATGTGTATTATAGATTTGGAATAGCAAAGAGATGACAACACAAAGAGGATTTCTCAATTTAACACGGGTGATAGTAAAGCAATAAAAGAAAATATAACAACCCTAGTTGAATGCTCCAACGAAAATTATTTTATTTTTTTTAAATTAAAAAGAAAAATGCAAGAATCATTCACAAAATCTATAAATGTGAATTAAGATTAGATAATATAATTCCTCTACCTATTCCATATAATGAATATATTTAGTTAATGGAAATTATATTTTAAGGAAAAAGAAGGTGAAATTGAAATAGAATATCCTTCTGTTATAACAAAGAAATATCCAAATATCCCTATCAAGAAAAGTTGCCATAATAAAAGGATTTGGAGAAAGGTGCTAGAGGGAAGTCTTAAAAGGGGAGTTCTATCGAGGGAAAAGGGGATAGAAAACTTTGTGATTCATGCATGTAAATTTTTATTAGGTTGAATTACATATTGAAGGATAGTTTCTTTTTAGATGAACTTATTAGTTGACTATAGCATATTATGTTCTTACATTTTTATAAGAGCGTACAACTCGAATCATTTATTCGTTTTATGTGAATTTACTTTTAATGATATTGTTAATTTCTTCAAATTGCCACTTATTAGGTACAAGAATGTATGTTATGCTTTGAAAATGTGCATGAGTATTTTAAGTTTTGTTGAGCTAATGGATTATTTATCTTAATTCAATAATTTATTATTTGATCTTATAGCTTATGCTCATATATTGGATAGTAATAGTAATGTTTATCAACAAATGTATATTTAGTTATATCTATAAATATATTTTTTTAATTTCTAAATGATTATCAACATTAAATTCAATTCATTTCCTAGGTTGTTAATCAAGACTACATTTAACTTGGAAGATGTTATCCTAAATGAATGTAGGACTAATTGTGACCTCATGCCATCAGGAAACTCTCTCCTTTGTTGGTTGAGGAATATTTATGTTATCAACAAGTAGTTACCCTTCCCTTCCTCATTAGTTCAAATTCAAAGCTTAGTTGTGATTTAAATGTTGTTTCAGACTTTGTTTTTGTGTTGGTTGGTGTTTTCTTAGGTTTGCGTGATGATTTAGAGGTAGGATTGTTATAGCCTTATTTTGCACTCCATTTTAGTATGAGGAACCATAGCACAACTTCCTTTAGTTGTTGTCTTGAATGCACCCTTGTTTACCCTTGTATGTTCCTACTTAGGAAACCCATCTCTCCCACAACATTGTCATCTTGTATACCATTTCTCCCATGCTAGTATATATCATGTTACTCAATACACATCATGTCGTCTTCCAGAGAGTGATGGAGCTTAGAGCTTCTAGAGATTGGCCTTCATAATAGGATCAACTTGACCTAGGATTTCATGAGTTGACTTGGGTTCAATAATTGTGGAAGTATCCTAACTTATCTTGTCCCTAAGCATCTAGACATACCCTCCCAAATTTAGGAATTACCTATATAATGATTCCCTCTCAAGGATGGAAGGAAGGAGAAAGAAATAAAAACACTTCAATATGGTGGATAATCACCACTAAAAAGGTATTCTCATGTTTCCTGAATGAACATAATTTGTGAATAAGAAAAGGGAGGAAAAGGGTGTTATATACCTAGGGGGGATAATATGGGGTACCAAGGGAGGTACCCAAGGTAATAATGTAATAATGGGATGGGCCATAGTAATAAATAAGGTGGTTAACCCATATCACGTAAGGGACCACAAGTAGTTAATAATAATGTAATGGGCCCATGGTATTAGTTTGATGGTATGAGGGAACCATGGTAATGATCCATGGTATTGTATGTATGAGGCCTATATAGAGGCTAGAGACTCCACATGGAGAAATAGTGAAGGATTATTGTATGAATAGGCATATGGCTTGTGGAGTGTTCTCCTTCCTTAAGGAGTGAATGTATGGTGTTGCCCTACCTTAAGGGTTTGATCTATAAAGGATCATTTCATATTATTTTTGGGTTTATTTGCATTATCTTTTCATATTTCTAGGTTAGATCAATAACAAGTGGTATCAGAGCTATAACAAAGGGGCAAGGGATCAGAGGAGAGTACTCTGCACCAAGAGGTATATTTTTTCTATTATATTGATACTTTACATAGAATGTAAATCTGGATTTCCCTTCTATTTGATGTATTTTCATGAGATCATAATGTTTTTTTTTGTGTTTAGATAACTTTCTAGTATTTTTAGGAGGTAAAGGAATTGTCCTTATTCATTTGTGTATGTGTGTAGGTGTTTGGATGCAGAAGATAGAGTGGGATATTTGAGTAGGAGTAGGATTTTCAACTACTAGAATGGATCTATAACTTGCATAAACATGCAAAGGTAATAAGGTATTTCACCACCTTTTCCATTTTCACTGAATAAAAGGACTACTTACATTAGGTCTAGGGAAGCTTGATTGTTCATTGTATCCATTGTCTAGCAAATCCTAGGGTAGGATCTATGGGAGAATATTCCCTTAGTCTTATGTAGATTTTAGATAAACAGAATTGGTGATTCCACTAGGGACAAATTCCTATTGTTTGTGTTCTCCTCTTTTCTATATCCCTTGATTTTGTTTGTTTCTGAGTTTTTTTATCAATTGTGATATCCTTTGGCTTTATTTTATCCACACAAATCTGACATTACGAGGTGATTACATCCTCCCATTGCCCCATGCTAGTGTATTATAAGGTGATTGGTATATAGTTTTCCTTCCTTCTGGGAGTGACAGCCTCTTAAAGTTGACGTTTTTGTTGATATTTGATTTGAATTTTTTGGTTTGAGACTTAGATCTATAATTTTCTTCCTATAGAAGATTAGATATGACTCGTATTTGATGTGGGTCTCTTATCCTTCAAAATATTTGGTTTGTTTTCTTTAGTTTGTGTGAGATATTTTCATTTGTTGAGTGTCTTTTTCAGTGATTAATATTATTATTATTTTTCTTGAATTGTGAGCCTGATCTAATCTGCCTAGGTAGTATTTATGTCCTTTCTTATCTGAATGTTTACAATTAAAACCAAGTCTTATGGTGTATTAGGTATGGCTCCCTTGTTAGGATTTATGGTGTATTAGGTATGGCTCCCTTGTTAGGATTTGGGTTTTTTTCTCCTTTGTAGAAAATTGTAGGATTAGTTTGGTAGATGCTTGCATTGAATTACAAATCCAAAATTTATTTGTGTTATGTGTTAGCTTGTTTTTTGTCTCATTTGATAGGCCATAATTCACTTACATTGCTTCAAACACATAGTTTTATCCTTTTGAGTGCTCTTCATCGATGCCTTTGCATTTGCATCTTAGACTGATTAACATGATTTGTTAATTTATTTGTGAATTGGTTTCTTGTGAGAATATTAGTATATTGAGTGATTATTGGGAGATATTTTGAGGTTTCATTTGTCACTTGGAAAAATAAAAGAACTCTTTATGCTTCCTCTAGCTAGTTTTCATTGAATTAAGTGGGTGTTATATACCTAGGGGGGATAATATGGGGTACCAAGGGAGGTACCCAAGGTAATAATGTAATAATGGGATGGGCCATAGTAATAAATAAGGTGGTTAACCCATATCACGTAAGGGACCACAAGTAGTTAATAATAATGTAATGGGCCCATGGTATTAGTTTGATGGTATGAGGGAACCATGGTAATGATCCATGGTATTGTATGTATGAGGCCTATATAGAGGCTAGAGACTCCACATGGAGAAATAGTGAAGGATTATTGTATGAATAGGCATATGGCTTGTGGAGTGTTCTCCTTCCTTAAGGAGTGAATGTATGGTGTTGCCCTACCTTAAGGGTTTGATCTATAAAGGATCATTTCATATTATTTTTGGGTTTATTTGCATTATCTTTTCATATTTCTAGGTTAGATCAATAACAAGTGGTATCAGAGCTATAACAAAGGGGCAAGGGATCAGAGGAGAGTACTCTGCACCAAGAGGTATATTTTTTCTATTATATTGATACTTTACATAGAATGTAAATCTGGATTTCCCTTCTATTTGATGTATTTTCATGAGATCATAATGTTTTTTTTTGTGTTTAGATAACTTTCTAGTATTTTTAGGAGGTAAAGGAATTGTCCTTATTCATTTGTGTATGTGTGTAGGTGTTTGGATGCAGAAGATAGAGTGGGATATTTGAGTAGGAGTAGGATTTTCAACTACTAGAATGGATCTATAACTTGCATAAACATGCAAAGGTAATAAGGTATTTCACCACCTTTTCCATTTTCACTGAATAAAAGGACTACTTACATTAGGTCTAGGGAAGCTTGATTGTTCATTGTATCCATTGTCTAGCAAATCCTAGGGTAGGATCTATGGGAGAATATTCCCTTAGTCTTATGTAGATTTTAGATAAACAGAATTGGTGATTCCACTAGGGACAAATCCCTATTGTTTGTGTTCTCCTCTTTTCTATATCCCTTGATTTTGTTTGTTTCTGAGTTTTTTTTATCAATTGTGATATCCTTTGGCTTTATTTTATC
Source organism: Pinus tabuliformis (assembly GCA_031772625.1). Lineage (NCBI taxonomy): Eukaryota > Viridiplantae > Streptophyta > Pinopsida > Pinales > Pinaceae > Pinus > Pinus tabuliformis. The sequence goes on from CM062817.1 coordinate 668,690,322, forward strand.
CACACAAATCTGACACTTACTATTGTTAAAAACTCAATTTTAGCACCTAGTCACTCCCTGATAGCATATTACGAGGTGATTACATCCTCCCATTGCCCCATGCTAGTGTATTATAAGGTGATTGGTATATATTTTTCCTTCCTTCTGGGAGTGACAGCCTCTTAAAGTTGACGTTTTTGTTGATATTTGATTTGAATTTTTTGGTTTGAGACTTAGATCTATAATTTTCTTCCTATAGAAGATTAGATATGACTCGTATTTGATGTGGGTCTCTTATCCTTCAAAATATTTGGTTTGTTTTCTTTAGTTTGTGTGAGATATTTTCATTTGTTGAGTGTCTTTTTCAGTGATTAATATTATTATTATTTTTCTTGAATTGTGAGCCTGATCTAATCTGCCTAGGTAGTATTTATGTCCTTTCTTATCTGAATGTTTACAATTAAAACCAAGTCTTATGGTGTATTAGGTATGGCTCCCTTGTTAGGATTTATGGTGTATTAGGTATGGCTCCCTTGTTAGGATTTGGGTTTTTTTTCTCCTTTGTAGAAAATTGTAGGATTAGTTTGGTAGATGCTTGCATTGAATTACAAATCCAAAATTTATTTGTGTTATGTGTTAGCTTGTTTTTTGTCTCATTTGATAGGCCATAATTCACTTACATTGCTTCAAACACATAGTTTTATCCTTTTGAGTGCTCTTCATCGATGCCTTTGCATTTGCATCTTAGACTGATTAACATGATTTGTTAATTTATTTGTGAATTGGTTTCTTGTGAGAATATTAGTATATTGAGTGATTATTGGGAGATATTTTGAGGTTTCATTTGTCACTTGGAAAAATAAAAGAACTCTTTATGCTTCCTCTAGCTAGTTTTCATTGAATTAAGTGTTTGAATTCATTATATAGCTTGCATATTGGATTGGATTTGAGTCATTTAAACACCATCTCAATTTTACTCCATACATTTGATTAAAGAACAACCATAAAATAAATAATTAATCAAATCTATTCGATTTTTTGGTTATAACACACCAACAACAACCTTGAAATAGGTTTGGATAGGACATTCTTCAAGGCTATCAAAATGAAACCAGTTCAACTAAAGAGTGTAAATCCAATATCACATCAAATATTTGTTGGGAAATCTCCTCTCACATGGGAGTAAAGCATACATTTACATTGGGAACTTTTGGAGTGACATGTCCACTCCCTTGGTATTAGTGTTCATTGGATTGTGTGCATTCAAGGATCTCTTTGAGAGGCATATGGATCACTCTGAGAAATCTCTCAAGAGGTTTCAGGCTTAGTTATGCTACCTATGCATATGGTCATAATCACATTTTCATGCCATTCATTTGGTTGTGAGGTGGAAACCTTAATGGCTTATCTTTTATGGCTCTTACCTAGGTGATTGTGAGTGGAAAGTCACCACAATACTTGAGGTAGACATCAATCATCATATTAGTTCTCTTGATGGGTGATTCTTAGCTCCATCGAGGCTACTTGGGCTATTCAAGGTTAATATACAAAGTTTTGGGTAGCTACTTCTTATTCCTTCATTAGTCCAAGGTCCTCAAACATTTCATCACATTAAGATTCTTGGATTTTATAAGGTACCTTTGTAGTTGGTTTGCTTGTTACATCTCTCAAAACTTTTTATAGTGCATGTTGTTTGGTCTGACTCTAGTTGGACGTAAGGGTTTTCTAATTAATTAAGCTATCAAACTTATATATTCACCATAGATGACCCAATCATCCATCAATCTCAAATATTGTGAAATATTCCTCCCAAAGAGGAGGGTCCACAACCATAGATCCATAGCATAACTCCAACATCAAATGGCTTAGATCAAACCAAATGTGGGAGGGTTATTTTTTGTTCAGGGGGAGAAGGTCATTTCCTCATTAAGGTCGTAGACAAAATTACATCGCCACACATAAACTCACCTTTGATGAATCCTCTTGACCTCATACCAATACAAGTGAGTGCCTATTTTACTCAACCATTTTCATTGCTCTCTTATCAAATGTTTGGTGAGAGTGGTGCTTCCACCATGGGAAATATGGGACCTTATTCATCATCTACATCTAGGATTTCATTTTTGATGTCCATATTACCTTCAACTAGTGTGATAATTTTAGCTTCTTTTTGAGCCTGTATTTTGCACCAACTGCTTTTATTGGGCTTAACTATGACTCAAATACCCCAAAGTTTGAATTTGTATCTAATGCAAAACCTTCATTTTTTTAGTATCCTTACTCAATGGCACCTCCAACAACCACCTCAACTGCAAAGTTTCCAACATATGTTTTGTCAACATCAACAAGGGCTAATTAGTTACTAAAAAGTGGAAAGGAATTTTTTCATATACAATGTTCACATTAATGTTCTGCAGGAATTTTAAAATTTTCATTTTTTAAACTGTTCTTTCTTAATTTCTTTATTAATTATTTCTTCATTTCTCTAGTTATCGAGGGCACACATAATTAAAGAAAAAAAACTTTATTTATTCTACTTAAGCACACTTTGTGTACTTGAATCTGACAGTAAATCTATGAAATGTTTATAACAAGTTTCTATACAGTAAACATCTAGGAAATGAATTAGCCTTATCATGTTTAGGTATGTTATTGCATGCTCAGCTACCTTGGGATATGAAAGTAACCTTGTGTTGCAAAGTATCAGAAACTTGTCTTCATTCTTGAAAGAGAGATAGAAGACTGTTATACATTTTCATGTTAAATAGCAGTTGGGTACATAAATCTATTTAGGTATTTTTATTGCATAAAGACGAGATTAAAATGGAAAAATTATTCAAATTATTGAGGCATATAATAGATAGATACCATCTCTTGGAATGTGGGGAATTCTACACACCATTGAATATGCACTCAACCCTAGTTAGTTGGGATCATCCATGGTAGGAAGGCCACATGTTCCTTCAAGTTGTGTGAGAGATGGGATTCCATAACATCTATAGGGTATGAAAGAGTGGATAATCATAGTCAAATCCCATCATAGAATTTTGTTCTTGTATTGAATTAGGGTTAGGGTTTTGGGTTGGAGGTAAGATTTTTGGGTTCTTTATTAGCTGGAAGTACCTGAAATTGCAGTGTGAATGAAAGGTGTACTTTTGAGGATGTTTTTTTGGTGGATAGGTAATGTTTGAAATAGTCTTTTGCTTTATAAAGTGGGTGTGGTGATAGTGCAGAATCTGGGAAAGAAAGGAGGTGGGTGAATTTATAGGAATCAAAGTAGGATACCCACAACACCAAAAAAAATGTATCACCTCTGATACGAATTTTGTATGTTGTCTCTCTCATTTGGTTTTTTATTGGGTCTTTGAATTCATGCCCACTTGCAATTACTTGCATATGACTGCTACAAAGGTTATGTATGTGTGTTGAGAATTTCTTATTGCATTCATTTCTATCGTAGAGTATAAGCTTGCATTTCGATTATTAAGCTAAGAAAAAATGCATTGGATGATTTCTTTGGACATTGATGATGAATATGAGAAATTGATCATCATAATGAATCCTCCAAGGTCTGTAACCAAATTTGCAACAAATATGTCAAACGTTCACACAACTAGGACTCCAAATCTGCACTTGTTTCCTGCTTGACAAATATTCTACAAATATTTATGAGTAAGATCCACCATATTTATGGATACATTTGCGGAAACAATTTATGTACCATGCAGTTAGCTTGTTTGACAAATATCCAATTGTTTTTACAAAAATATAAAATCTTTGATGATATTCTCTACAAATATTTATGAGTATATGTACCATGCAATTAGCATGCTTAACAAATCTCCAATATTTTCTACAAAATTATAAATTTACATCATGATAAACATATGAATATCCCATTAAATCTGACCTAAAGATGTTTCAAAGAATCTCACCTTTAGCCTAACCACATGACAGAGTAATTTATGAGGTGTGAAGTTTTATTAGAGGAAATGTTTGTTTGTTTGTTTTGGTTAGAAAATGGTTTGCTCTTGGTTTTATGTCACTTTAAATTTATCATATGTAGCATGTTGAGAAATGGGAAATAATAATGTGTGACATTTATATTGCAGAAATTGATGTTGAATGAAAGGATACAAAGTTTAACCAAGCTACAATCCGCTTTGGTAAAGGCAGAGGAACATCTTAAAAATTTTCCTAAGAATACACCATATACAGAGTTTGAACATAAGTAATATATAGATTTTTATTTTGCAGATATGTTCTTTTTCTACCCAAGATATCACAACAAGAAAAATATTGATATTGTACAAATTGTTTGAGGACCTCATTGAGGTCAATTTTTCTGATGTCACACTTGATTAATACCTTCTCATGATAGGAAGGCTTTAAATATGAATTAATATGTTCCTAAAAAAATCATATTTAGAGTTTATAGATATAAAATATAAAAACAAATGTTAATGCCTTCATTTGATTTTTACTTGACTCTAGTGTCGGTAGGTTATAGGAAATAAAAATGGAAAAAGGATGGGGAGACAATGTAGAGCATGTGTTGGATATGATTCATTTTTTGTTGTCGATCCTTCAAGCACCTGAGCAATCGACTTTGGAAATGTTTCTAGTAGGTATTCCTATGTTTTTTAATGTTTTGATACTTTCACCTCATGGTTATTTTGGGCAAGCAAATGTTTTAGGAATGCCAGAGAAGACATAAGTGGATAGGAAAACAATTTTCTTATAATTGCAATGTCCGTTCCATGGTATCCTCTCTTTATTTTTTGATTATATTTTGTACATTTCATATCCATTTAAACTATCATTTCCATTTAAACAACAACCAAATCTTGAAGATGAAATTAGTATTACACAATATTGATTGAAATCCTTTTAGTTGTTTTGTGTTAAAATATTTTCATGACTATTAGAAAAGTTTACTTTCATGTTCTTATTTGAGCACATGTTGTTTATATACTTGACCAAGTTCATGCATTAGAGAATGAAATTTTGTTGCAAATAAAACGACAAGGATTAGACATCACACCTCAAATTATTTGGTTTCACAAGTTATCTACAACTTGAGCATTTTAGCATGTAACTTAGTCGGCATGATTGTGCCTGAGATTTCCCTCAAGGTTAAATACTAAGTTACTAGGGTGTTATTTTCTATGGTGATGTTTTATTTGCTTTGTTTATATAGGTCATTTGGCCACATAGTGGCCACTATTGCCTAACTGAAGAAACATGTTCTGATTCTTGCTTTTATGGGGTAAAATGGCTTTGACATTGCTAATGTTAAGGTATATGTCTTATAATAGTCTACTTTAGTTTATATTCTAGTGTTCACATTCTTTCATGTCTTACACTCTGCATTGTATCTTTTTTTTTCAGAAAAGGAACTCAGTATTGATGGTAAGAAGCAGGAATTGATGAAAGAGGATAAAAATAACCCTGGAGTGACAAATAAAGAGAGAGAGGGAGAGAAGAGAATCGTTTCAGTGATACCCTTACAACCAATATCCCGCATAAAACACAGGAATAGAGATTGATGGTCAAGTCTTCAGAGTTGGTGAATTCACTTGCAATGCCTTGGAAACACAATGATAATATTTTGAAGTGATGAAACAATATTTCATATGTAAATTGTAGTCCAACCAATATTAAGTTCTTAACTCATATGGTAATAATTGACATTTCATATAATATAATTTATGTGGTTGAAATAATTTATGATTGCACTTGATATTGTTTAGTATTGTAATTAATGTATGTAACTTTGCATTTTATATTAGATAAACATGCATATTGTATGACATTTTTTTATTTTAGTCAAAAAAATTCAATGCACACTGGATAACCATCATCTCTAGGTTGAAAAAGCTGAAATCACAAAAGAGATTCTAGATAAAGTAGCCCAACTCCAGCAAAACTATCACAGGGCATGTCTAGATGAGGAAGAATACTAGAGGCTTAAGTCACATGGTCTTTGGCTTAAAGCAGGGGACAGGAATTCCTCCTTTTTCCACAAGCAAGCTCAGGCAAGGAAATGCACCAATTCCATCTCCAAAATCAAAGATGGTACTACCATTCACAAGGATATTGTAAACATAAAAAAAGCAGCCTCCCTTCACTTTAAAAGCCTGTATAGTGAAGATATAGGTCTGGACCAAAACTCTGATATGATAGACGTGGTACCCTCCTTGATTACTGGTGAAATGAATCACCTCCTTGAAGCTAAAGTCACCAAGAATGAAGTCAAGGATGTTGTCTTTGCCATGGACCCAGACAAAGCCCCTGGATCAGACGGATTCTTAGCCAGATTCCTCCAAATCTATTGGTCAATTGTGGAAAGAGATCTCTTCAAAATGGTTCTAAAGTCCCAAGCTTGCTAGAAAATCAGTGGCAGCACGAACTCCACTTTTCTTGCTCTCATCCCCAAAGAGAAAGGAGCCAACTCCTTCAACGAGTTTTTCCCGATCTTGCTTTGTAATATTGGATACAAATTGATTACGAAAGTAATCGCTAATATATTGAAGCTCATCCTCCCCAAAATCATTCTGGAAAGCCAAGGAGGCTTCATTCAAGGTAGACAGATTGTGGACAATTTCATTCTGGTCTAAGAGGCAATCCACTCAAGTCTAAGTCTCAATGAAAAAGGTATGGTTGTCAAACTTGATTTAGCAAATGCATTTGATCGAGGTAGGCATAGTTTTCTGCTAAAAGTCTTACATAAGCTTGGATTCGGTGCGAACTTTATAAACTAGATTCGGGCTTGCATCTTAGAGCCTTGGATTGCCCCATTAGTAAATGGCAGAGCTGCTGATTTTTTCAAAGCCACAAGAGGCCTCACATAGGGGTGCCCTCTCTCACCCCTACTATTTTTTCTTCAAGCCTTAGTCCTGAGTTTTTATTTAGACAAGAAAATGATGGATCAGGAAATTATTGGGCTCTGTATAGCAAGAGGCATTAAAAACATCAATCATGCCCTCTTTGTTGATGGCACCTTGTTGATGGGAGATATTTTTGTGCGCATGGCTTCCAGATTTAAAGGAGCTCTGGATGAGTTTTGTAGGGTCTCGGAAAGCATACTAAACAATGGCAAATGCCACATCTATTGTTGGAATACATCACCCAGTTTTCTCAACTCCATTTCTAGATGCTTTGGTTTCACTGCCTCCTCAACTTGGACTTCCTTCAAGTACTTGGATCTCCCTGTTTTTGTCAAAAGAGCCTACATCAGAGACTGGATCCTCCAATTGGAGAAATTCAAGAATAAGTTGCTTGTCTGGGGTTTTTCCTGGCTCAACGTTGCTGGTAAGTCTGTACTCATCAAATCTGTTCTTAACAGCCTTCCCTTATTTCAGTTTTTTTTCCTTCTTGCTCCCACTGGTATACTCATAAAAATGGATGAGACCATTCGAAAAAAAAATTGAAAGGGGGGCAAGAAGAATGAGAAAAGGATACCACTAGTCAATAGGGAATCCATCTCCAAACCACTGTTGGAGGGAGGTTTGAATTTCAAAAAATTTTACAATCATAATATTTCAATGGGTGCTAAATTAATTTGGAGAATCATTGCACCTAATCCAGGTTGGGCGCAATTAGCGCTATGGAGAAAATATTTCAAAGGTCAGTGCTCTTGTTTCCTAGATCATCCTCTGCCACAATAAAATTCACCTTTTCTAAAGCTCTATATCAAAGCCTGCCCTCTCATCAATGCTCATGCCTACTGAGTTCCCGATAATGGAAAAAGGATCAATCTATGGACAAATAGGATAATGAACAATTATTTGTTGGAAGACTGCTACTCACTCCAAGCATTGCGCAGATGGATGAACGAGGCTGGTTTGCACTCTCTGTGGGACATTTCCATATGGCATGGTCCTCGTTGGGCTGGTTGGAATCTTCAAACGCCCCCAGAGCTACTTATGGAGCGCGATGTCTTGTTATCCAAGCTCCATGGTTTGGCTCCAACGTTGGCTCGAAAATGTGACTCAAGAGGATGGGGTGCACAGGCTGGTGGATACACTGTAGCTATTGGCTACACCAAGCTATGTGAGCGCCCTCACATGGCCACAAACCCAGCGTCGTGGAAGGGGATATGGCATTATCCTTCCTTGCCAAAGATCAACTACTTCAGCTGGCTGCTTTTCCACTCCAAAATTTTGACTAATGAAAATCTTCATAAGCAAGGTTTCCATGGCCCTTCAAGGTGTAGCCTGTGTAAGGAAAATCAGGAAAGCGTAATTCATCTTATGCTTGAATGCACTTTCACAATGCAAATTTGGTCCGAGTTATTGGGAACTTTGAGCTCCAACTTCGCACTGCCATCCTCCATTTCTGATCTATTCGTTAATTGGTTGCAAAGGTACCCTGGTCCCCCACCAAAAAACAAGATTATCAAAGCTGCTTGGTCTACTCTCCCTAAAATAATCTGTTGGTAGGTTTGGCTTGAGCGAAATAAAATGATCTTCAGAAACTATGATCAGGATGCCAAGCTTGTGGTAGTTAAGATAAAATTCCAGTTAAAAGAGTGTCTGAGAGAGCATAAAGACGATTCAAGTTTAAGCCAGCAAGATATAAATTGGGGCTCTTCTCTCGATCTTCAATTCCAAAAAGTTTCAAATAGTATCTCCCTTTATATTGGCAAATAAGGGATACAGCAAAAGAGTTCCAGGGCTAGATTACAAATCATCTGAGACATTCTCTATTTTTGGATGGGGCTGCAAAGGGAAACCCTGGAAGAGCTAGCACTGGAGGTGTCATATTGAACCCAGATGGCATAGAGTTCCACAATTTTTCCTATGATTTGGGCATAGCTTCCAGCATTCAAGCTGAGGCTTTAGCCCTTTTCCAAGGTCTCAAGCTTCTGAAAGGGCTGAACATCAGGGAGGCTAATGTATTTGGGGATTCTCAGGTTATTATTAACACTATGGTGACTCATTCTAAGCCTTCGGACCTAAGGCTTGCAAGGCTAATCTTCAGAATAATAGATCTTGGAGACTCATTTCAGAAATTGAATTTCTACCACGTGTTGAGAGCTAACAACAAGGAGGTGGACATAGAAGCCAACAAAGCAGCCCTTCTTACGGCTAGAGCTTTGCTCAGAGGCGGAGATGAAACATGGGATCCAATTCCTTAATCTAGTGAGTTGTCATGTTGTACTGCCTATTGTTAAATCAGTTTGTATGTACCCACAAGCTTGGGAAAATCACTAAAATTGACCACATAGTAGCAACTAAAAAGAGATGTGATCTAAGCATAATTCCATGGCCTTCAGGGTTGTGCGGCACTCGTGGAATTAGACTCACCTTTTGTAGTCTGAATTTTGGCATTGAGACCAAGTATCTAATAATATTTATTAACTGTTTTTGTAAAAAAAAAAACCACACACCTTTGAACAAAGAGTGAAAAAACAAGTATGGAAGGATGATATGGCCAAAGAATGTGAATCTATCATGAAGAATGATGTATGGGAAGTGCTTCCGAGACCTGAAGGAAAGTCTGTTGTGACTTCTAAATGGTTGTACAATATTAAGCAGAGTTTGAATGGAAGTATTGAGAAATACAAGGCAAGAATTGTGGCTAGAGGTTTCTCCCATAAAGAGGGAGAGGAATATGATCACATTTTTGCCCTGGTTTCCTGCTACACTACCATTCAATCTATCATTTCTCTTGCTGCTAGAGAAGGATGGACACTTCACCAGATGGATGTGAAGACTACATTGCTACATGGAAGTCTCAAGGAAGATGTATATGTTGAGCAACCATAGGGCTTTAAGGAGCATGATAGGAAGACTCGTGTATGCAAGTTGAAGAAAGCACTTTATGGAATGAATCAAGCCCTCGCGGCTTGGTATTCTTGCATTGGTAGATACCTAATGAAGCTTGGATTTACAAGAAGCAATTTTGACCTGAATCTATACTTCAAAGTTTTCCAAGGTATGGCCCTAATTTTTGTGGTATATGTTGATGATTTATTCTTGGCAGGTGGAGAGCCTCTTATTCTCGAGTATAAGAGGGATTTGGTCTCTGAGTTTGAGATGAAAGATCTTGGTTTGATACACTACCTCCTAGGCTTAGAGGTGTGGTAGAGACTTAGTGATATTTTCCTTTATCTAGGGAAATATGTTGTCAAATTGTTGGAGGGATTTGAAATGGTGGAATGCAAGTCCATGACCACACCGATGGAGATGAACTTTAAGAAGACATGTGGTGAAATTGTGGGACTTGACTTGGAAAATCCCTTTGAGTACCGACAATTGATTAGAGAAATGAGATTTGGCCTCATGAATGCACCCATGACTTGTATTCACCTAATCCATGAGATTTTTCATCCTCACTTGAGTTGTTGAGTCATCATCTATATTGATGATATCTTGGTTTTGAGTTGGATGTGGGACGAACACATCCAACATCTACGCGCCATTTCAGATTTGTTGCATACTCACATGTTGCAGGTCAAAAAGAAGAATTCTTCCTTGCCTTGGCAAATAAGACCACTGGACCTTCAAATAAACTAATGTTTAATATTTTTGATCTCTCATTACCCGATCTGACATCCTTCTTAATCCAACCAATGTGAAGTCTCTTTATGGTATTGCTAGTTCACGACACTACCACCAAGCTGCAGATTTTTATGGGAGTCTAAATATTGACAGAAAATGAATTCCAAAATTTTCCCTATAAGCGTTTCCACTGCATCGCCTTTCCAATCACCCAGAATTTGCTTGAACAACTAATGCCAATCGAGCATTCAAGCATCTGAATCTCTTATTCTGAACCTTCTTAATCTTTAGCAGTCCTTCGATATTTAGTTAGATGCCTCTCAATATGTTATTGGTGCAGTGCTTAAGCAGGGAAGTCATCCTACAGTTTATCATTCCAAGAGCTTACTACCATCTGTCTTGGGCCCGAGAAGTTGGTTACTATACCCCAATCCCATTATCAAGGAGCCAAAAGTAGCATGACAGTTAGACCATCTAATTCTCGAAGAAACTAAAAAACCCTTGGACCATGCTCTCAAATCTATGAGACCGTACATATGTTTTGTTGTCAACACTTTGAGTCAATTTATGAACGAGATTCTACATGCACACTAGGTTGTTTCTAAGCATGTGTTGAGATACCTACATGGGACTATTAATCTTGGACTGAGATATAATTCTAAAAATGTGAGACTACATGGATACACTTATACTAATTGGACCAAAAATATTGTTGACAGGAAAAGCACATCAAGGCTTTGTTTTAGACTAGGGTCTTCCATGATATCTTAGAGGAGCAGGAAGCAAAAGTTTGTTTCTCTTAGCATGACTGAAGTGGAGTATATTTTTGCTAGCACGGCTAGCTATGAGGTAGTATGGTTGAGGAATATTTTTGGAGAGTTTTTTGAGAAAGTTCTGGATACGACTATGATATATTGCAACAAAAAGAGTGGGTTCTAACTTTCATAGAATCATTTGTTCACGATAGGTCCAAGCATATTGAGATTAGATATCACTGTATCTGGTTTATGGTGCAAAGAAGATCCATAAGACTCGATCACATTTGAATTGATGAGTATATAGCAGACATTTTTTCCAAGCCTTTATCAAAAGGGAAGTTCTTGGTCTTTAGAGTGAAACTTGGACTGGTGGATGTGACCCTCCAAGGAAAGGGTTGTGACTGGTCGAGAAGATTGAGTTGTCTTCTTCCCCCGTGTTTGAGCTCCCAGGGTGGGAATGGATCCTGAAGAGATCCTAGGGTTGAGGTTACTAGAGAGAGTTTGATCATTGTCACTAGTGACATGTTGTATCTGTCCCCTACTCCCCTTTGGAGGGATGGTTGATCCTTGCCACTTGTGGCAAGTTGTATATGGTCCTGAGGCATGGTTGATCCTTAATCCTTACAGTAAGTTGTATCTGGTGCCTATTGTGAAGTCTGAAACTTGACTGAGTATACCCTAGTATGCATCCTACCCATAACTTAGGCTTGTTGGGATTACCACCCATCTTTCTAATGGGAGAGGAGATTTGAGACGTGTCTGATCCTTTCCATCTATTGTAAGTTATATTTGGTGTCTGGATGTAGGTGTTCTACCACTTGAATCTTAAGGGTCAAGGTGGGAAGATCAATGGACAATAGGATGTGTGTGATCTTTACCTCACGTGGTAAGTGGTTTCTCACCTATTTTCATTGGATACAGGGTGGTAGATTTATCTCCCCTATGATTATGCTTCTTCATTAGGTCAAGAGTGTTCAATAGATTAGAAAAGATTATATATGATATGATACTGCGATGATCAAGATGAGACTTATGATGCAGTCAAAAATTCCTCCCTAGTTGAGAGGGAGTGTTGAAATTTGGCAATTGAGGGAGAGATTCCCTCCTTAGAGAAGCTCTACATATCATAAAGAGACCCCACTAGTCCTTGGAAAATATAAATATGCATGTGGGAAAATTATAATTTTAATGTTGGTCCATGTCACATCAAAACGTACAAGTTGGTCTAGAAGAGGAAATTTGACCCCCAAGACCACATATAAATACACCTAAGGTCACATCACTCGAGGCATCACATCACATCACTAATTCATTCATCTTCTATTGGTTTGATCTAGTATGAAATTACAGGGTCTGAGTTCACACATGTGAAGAAAAGAGAGGCAATATAATTTGACAGAGTTTGACTTCTGTTTTGGGATGGTTTTACGTGCATTGACTTGAGGAGATTTTACTTAGTTTAATTGATTTTTGGATCTATCTGGAAGGCCGAGTTGATTGGAACGTTGACAAAACTTTTTGTGCACTTTGGCCAGCATTCACTACAATTTTTGAGATAGGGTTTCCAAAAGTCAAACTTTAACTTTGACCAGATTTTGTGGGAAAAGTTTTTGGACTATTTTGACTAATTTTGACCAAGCAAGGAAGCTCACATTCTTTGATAGGTTGACCAAATTTTTTGGAGAATATTTGACCATTGACTTTTGACTGGTTAGGGTTGTGTTCACTGCTATTGACTTTCACTAGAAATTGCAAAATTGAAGTTTGACCAGATTTGACTATATTGCCCATCTTTGATTGGATATTAGATTATTATTTCGTATATCCAAGGCTTTGATATTTGACTAATTTTGAATGTACTTTGACTATGTATCTCTTTGTTGAACGTTTGATGGAAATCTAATAGAAGAAGAATTTGGAAAGGGATTTCTCCCTTGTGGAGTTTTTCCCTAGTCTTTGCCCAAATCTTTGTTTCTAGTTATCTTGGTTGTCTTCTATTGTACATATGGTTTTATGTTCTATCTGTAATTACTTACTAATATTGGGTGATTGAAAATCTATTGGATAATTTATTTCTATTAGAAGAAGAATTTTTATAAGTGTTTGTTACATCATAGAACATTGAAAAATTAACACATGCATTTATGAACCTTAAATTTAATTTCACAAATGACAGATTAAATACTTGCGTCAAATAACACAAGTTAAAATTGAGGATTTCTTAACAATAAATGGCTTGTAGAACGAGTGTGCCTGTTTTTATAGCCCTCATATATACTAATACGAGGCCAATACGATAGATTAATATTCCCAAATGTTGTTTCTGGTGCACTATAATAGTGAGGAAAGTGAATGGTTGATTTTGGGATGATCTAAGGGGAATTTTTATATACTCATGCTATGTGGAAGTAATATTCGTGTTTAGTCATGTCTAATGTGATACTACTCAAAATTCAATACTACTATAATGGGTACCAATAGGGGTAACCTAGACCTATAACAAGGCAAGCCTTAAGTCAATGCGTAACCTTATGAAGTCATAGGGTTTCCCTACATGTACAATTCCCAAACCACAATTTTATTTTCCAATCGACAAATCATGTTGTTATTTATAGACACTAGAGCATGTTTCTAACCTAAATATTCAGAGAGATTTCTTGCTCGGATATGTATTTGTGCAATCCTGTAGAATATTTGCATCACCATTCATTCATATAATTGCTCGAATCAAATGACAAATAAATATCTCAAGTGAATGCTCCAAGTTTAAATCATCGAAAATATGTGTAAAGTTCATGCAATTGATACCTTTCATAAAGATCCATCACCATGAATCAATAATGCTAATTTAGAAAATTTCTTCATTAACTTATGTACCACATTTTCCATAATAATATTGTGTCCTTATAAACTCTATCACCTGCACCAAATGGCGAAGTACATTTTTAAAGTGATTTTCCAATTTAATAATGGTTTCAAGTACTCAAAAGTATGTGACTTAAATGAAAATAAAATGAAATTTACTTATGCCATGGACAATATTATTACTATCCTATATACATATTCTCATTACATTCCATCATCTAAATAAACTTGTGTATCAACATTGAAACCCATTTTTTAAACTAGTGGCAAGTATGAAACTAGAATAGGCTCATAAAAATGATATTGATATACTTTTAGAGGTAAAAATAATAAGAACCCTTTTGATCTAATCCTAATGCTCAAGGGATGTATATATTCTACTTATATCTCTTACATATATAGGCTGATAGGTTTCTTAATAAAATTAGAATGGGAGGACATAGATTATATGTAGCAGAAGTCTAACTTTTGGACCCTCAAACAAAATAGCATTGCAATGACCTACATATAACTGTTGGTAGGTTCCTAAAAAACTTATAATGTGCATTCAACCTTAATTTTGGCTAATTAGTTTAGAAATGACTAACATTGATCCAATCATGACCTTATCCTTATTTAACATTTGAGTAAATCTCTCCTTAGGTAGCTAGGTGGCATGTGAAGGTGCATGGCATTGAATATGATCACAACACCAACAATGCAATAAACTATAAACACAAGAAAGAAAATAAGTGCAAGTATGTCATATGCGAGGAAATTGTTGTATCTATACACATATTGTACAACTCATTTTTATTAGTACATATTTAGTACAAAATTATAGTGAGTGTTCAAAGACTTCTAAGTCCCCAATAAAGTGGTTTGTTGTTTAACTTAGACTAAGTCATTAAAAATATAGAAAAAGATGAAGTGCAAAAAAAATTTACAAGCATGTGTTCACAAATGTTTACTATAATAAGCCTCATTTATTCCTCCCTCACGAGAAAATCATCCTTGATTTATGCTAGAGATGGGGAAATTGTTGCGCAAATGGAAACTTGGAAACAACTTGGCTTGAGTGGTAAAGATCCATCTACATCCAACAAAGGGGTGATGTGATGTTTCCTAGTGATTCTAATGTAAACATGAAGAAGATACCTTTAGGAAGGGGATGTTGAAAATTTGGAATTGTGACCTTTAGATGTTTCATTGGAATATATTCCTCCATGTGAGGTGGGTCATACATCTTCAATTGGTTTGCAATCACCTCATCATGGATGTTGTTGTAACCTACTTTGTATTTTTACATTTTATTTTTGTTAAAAAAAGAAAAATATATATATATATAAAGAAAAAGAAAAATAGAAAAAAGAAAAGGGATGTAAAAAATGTAAAAAAAAAGGAAAAAGAAAAAGAAATCAAATCCCATGCAATAGTCGCGCTAATCTAAATGTCATTGTATATCATTAATTAGTTGTTAAATTGTCTAAACATTAATTAGTGACTAATTAAATCTTTTATAAAGGGTGATTTGACCTTTTGTCAGATATATTCATTTACCATGCTATTTTTGAGCATCAGGATGTTCCCCACCCAGATCAATGGTTGGGGGAACATTTCGGACCCGCCCCCACCCCCCCCCCCCCCCCCCCCCCCCGCGCTTCCAACGTTTAACAAAGGTTTGGGGGGGGCGACGTGGTTTCGAAAAGATGAATTCACAAACCCGACACCTCTGACGTGTCGCTCTCACAATCACTTCAAACTCCCCTCTCCAAAACCATAATCCGCCTACCCACAACCCCACCCCCAAAAAAAACCACCGATCAATCATTTCTGCTCCTGGCAAATAATTAATTACCATTGTGCTCCTGTCATATTCCCATTTCCCATTCGTTCAATGAATTAGACCGTTATATCATTCGATCATTCCACCATGACCATTGCACTTCCGCAGTAAAATCCCCCACTCTTGTCAATAGTTATCACTCAAATGGTTTAATCCATCATGCAATAAATAAAACACAAACATTTTTTACCCATTTCTTTTGCTTATTTCATATAGTAGTTGCATGCACAGGTCCACCACAAACAGTGCCAGTACACAGCATTAGTCACTACATCAAATTGCTAAGCACCTGGTAAAATGACATTCATTTATCTAATTACATCTTCAGCATGTCTTCTTCTAAAGGAAAATCCAAAGTAGTCGCAGAAAACCCAATGTTTCCCCTTGTTGTAGACTTAGACAAATTACCCTTAGTTGACCAGCAGTACAAGATTTCTGAAACCCAATGTGAGTTTCATCTTTATGAACCTCATAATTGGGCTAAACAAAAATTCTTTGATGTTAGGGATGAATTGAGCATATGGGACTCCTTCCTACCCTAATTCATTCTCCCTTATACTCATTCCTTTCTAGAATTTGTAGCCTAGTGTCATTTTAGGTACATTCCGAGTCAGAGAGCCATTATTGCCCAAAACAATGATATCATGTTTACAATATCCCCTAAGTCAATATGCCAAATGCTTCAAGTTAAACCTTCAGCCCCTCTGCATCCTTTTTCTATATATTCTCTCATGGAAATCTATAATAAATTGACTTTCCCTCAAAGAGCCAAAATTTTTGAGATATTGTTACTTGAAAATGCAGAATTACCAAACAAAAATCCTCCATACCCTTCCTCAATGTTTCTAGAGATGACTAGACAGGTTGTTTCAATGGTTTATTGTCTATTAGTTATCCAACTAATCAGTAGGTTGATGAAATTATTATGGTATTTCTATTAGTCTTTTCATTAGGTGAAAAACCATCACTTCTCTTCAACTACAGTGAATTTTTGGCATAATCTATCCATGATCAGTTTCAAAAGTTTTCTACTTAAGAAGCCTTAAAATACAAATTATTTCTTGTATATTTGTTCCTATTTTATCAAGGAGATAAATTTCAATTTCCATTATAGAAGCTAGATGAATAGGGAAATCCTTAGTCTGTAATTCATTGGACTTCCTTGGTAAGGAAGAACACCAATGAATTTTCTTTCAATGATTATACAAATCAGTTTCTATATAGTGTTTCATGTTTTCTTAGTAGTGATGTTGTTCTAGGATTTCACTTGAAATCAAAAGAATTCTTCACCTCAGTGAGAAAACAAAGACTAGAGATTGGTATCTATATCAAAACTACACAAAGATTAGAGTATATGGATTTGAGCTTCCTCCATATAAACTACCAAAGTTTGTGCTAATCAGGAAGATGATGAACATGGATGAGTTGCATTTTCTATCAGCTAAAAATAAGTCTCAATTCAAGTTAAAAGCACAGATTGGGCCATTCATTTGCAATACCATAGCAACAGTGAAGGAGGCAAGTCTTCTTTTGAAACAAATTAAGTTTAAATTAAGTTTTACCTGGTATTATGATCCCTTGGAGATTATTTATAAGTTAAGGGTAGAACAGAAAAGTACTCCTTATGCACACACTCCCATACCAGAAACTAAACAATACATGAAACAAGAATAGTGGCAAGTAAATACATTGCAGGAAGCAAAGAGCAGGTTTTCATTTCAACAACATCACAAACTACAGTTCCACAAGAGAAGCAGGCTAAGAGAATAAGGGAAAGTGTTTCCCTTTCAGTTTTATAAGTTCAGGGGACAGAGTTCATAATTCACAAGAAGAAGAAGAAAAATAATCCCCTTGAAGAACAATTTCAAGAAGAAAGTTCATAGGAACAGACTACATTGGTTCTAACAGGTCCCCATGCTACAACTTTTCCAAGAATTAAGGAGATTTTCTCAAGTTCTCCTGTATCCTCAGTTTTTCAAGATCCATTAGAAACAACTTAGACATGAGATCTAATTCAAAGTGCAACAGAACCAAGTATCTTTTCTAGATACGGGGAGATCAAAAGGAAAAATGAAGCACTAAAGGCCACCACCTATTCTTAATTCTAGACGCAGACTTTAGCCGCTCAGAACAAACTTCTTTCTGCATTCGATATAAAGAAAGGAAAGTTTCAAATGGTCCTCCTAGAGCCTAAAGTTCCCTTCCCTAAGACTGCAAAAGATTACATGAAATTTGTTTTTTCTTTTGATACTAAAAAAATTCATCTTTTTGACTAGATTGACTTATACAAGCAAGCTGGAGAAATGATTTACTCCACTCTGACTAGCTCAGCAATGGCAGCATCCAAGTTGCAAGTTTCAGTAAATAATATTCAGTCACAACTAAAGTTAGAAAAAATATCATCTCTGGCTAAGGATACCAAAATAAAATATTTAGAAGATCTGGTGATTAAATTAGGATATGATCCCAGTAATGTGAAGGTTTCTGAAGAAATGATCAGGAGAAAAAATGTTGATATCCTAGCATTAAGGAAGCAACTAAAACTCCCTACCACAGAAGATCCATAAACCAAATAAGTTGGTGAATTGGAGAAAGAGAAAGAAAGTATGTTCAAGATTATAGTTGAACAGAACTTGCAGATACAGAAGATGGAAACTAAGTTAGAAAATTTATTAAAGGAAAAAGAACATCAAGCCAATGTATCAACAGTTATTCTCATAGAAACAAATTCCATTGCAGGTACTTCAATAGCAGGAACTTCTATTGCAGTAGCCATTACAGTAGAAACACAGTCCATAGATTCATCAATTGATTTAGCTAATTCTATGGGATATTTATCATTAAAGGGTGAAGAAATTTAAAATTTAAAATTTAAAATCTAAACTCAACAATCTTCAGGAGAAGAAAATCAAAACTGACAATGCTTACTTGGCAGAGCTACAGAAGAGTCATGGGTTGACTAAGAGAATAGAGACCCCTGAATATGACTCTGTTATTTCTCAAACCATTGCACAAGCCAAAGAGAATATCTAGCTAGATATCAATGAAACCATAACTTACTTATGACCTTCAATTGATATCATATTTTAGAAAGGAAGAATTATTGGAGAAGTCAAAGGAGGTAATAGAATAAGTAAAGAAAGACTTGGGTCATAAACCAGGAGATGCAACAACATTGATCAGAATTTTGAATTCAAAAACAAAGGAAGAAATTGAAGACTATGATATTGAAGACAGAACTGAAACCATTCTGGAAGTCAGAAGGATACTTACCAAAAGAAATTTAATGTTGCAATTAGAAAATAAGTGTCATAATTTAGAAGCTAGCATCCAAAAGTTTCATAAAAAGTTTAATGTGCTACATCAGAAAGGACTTCCAGGTTTGAGAGGAATGGGAGACAAACTAGTTCCCCTTGAAGAATACCAACATAGATTGCATTTTATAGCTGTAGATAAATCAAGATTTGCTAAGATCGAGGGAACCATTATAGGAAAGGATTTCATTCAAGGTTTGAGTTTTGATTTATTAATTGAACATGAGATCAAACATTTGTTTATAGTCAAACCCATTTTCCAGAATTACACTGAAGTGGATGAGACTTATAGAAAATTAATAAAGTATTCCATTCCTGATGAAGATAGATGGGAAAAAATATGTCATCTCATTGACTGAACAAACAGCAAGTTTCCAGCAGCAGGCAACAAATTTCTAGCAACAGGATGTAGGTTTGTAGGAGAAAAAGGATAGATAATTATGAAAGGAAATAGAATAACAGCATTTATAGCCTCATTCATCAACAGAAGACTCAAATTTTGTGCAATATTTCCAAGTAGTTCAAGTTTCCTATTTTCTAGTTCTATTTTTGTAATTAGTTTCAAATATCTTTTGTAAGTAAATCTTTATTTTTAAATCAAGATATTTTGAAGACATTTGTATAAATACTTTGTAGTTCGAAGTATGACTGGTTGAACCCTTGTGATAAACTAGTAAGAAGAATTGTAATCCTCTGAATTTTTTCTGAGATTAATAGAAGGATTTTGGATTCGTCTTGAAACAGCTTGTGTTATTTTCAGTACTTCTATTGTTACTTATGTTTTCATTTTTTTTTATTCTGCATATGTTTGAAATTAATGGGAAATCTGGGTAAGACAAGATTGAATGTCAATCTATCTAAAAATCCCTATGAAGTTATAATCAATTACAGAGATTAGTTAATTGGAACTTTCTGTTTTAATTAATTCATCTACATCTTTTAATTGTCACTTCCCTTTAAGCTTTAAATATATTTTGTCTAGCTGTAAATGAATTTTACACGCATCAACTATATATGGCTAGTTAAATACTTTGTTTGAAGATTTAATGAATCATATATATTCTTAAGTTAAACCTTACACATCTTTTCAAAAATAAATTTTGTTAAAGGTGAAGAGTGAACCCTTTTAATATATCATAAATAATTAAGAGTATGCACTTGTTTAACAGTTTAAAGCATTAGTCATCCAAAAATCCAAATTAAAACAAAACATTTTAGATGCTCTAGCACAATTCCTTAACCTAGAATTGTCTACAGAGGTACAACATCAGATTGGCGTCGTTTCTAGAGAATGAAAAAATTTTGAATTATCTTTCCCTGGGACAATGATTAGCCTTTCCTTTTAATGGTGAATAAAAGGTTAGTATGTTAAAATATTTAACCTGGCAATTCCACAAAACAAATTTGGCTTCACACACGCACACCAGATCTCTCTCAGATCCTCTTATTTTTTTCCATTATCAGATCCAAAGAGACTGGTGAGAGTTGCCTCTTTAAGACGAAGATTGGAAGCTTCTACTTCTACTCTTGTATCACTTCCACCTGAAATTGTTTCAGAAGCTCATCATTTTAGAATTTTCCCAATTCCTCCTGAACTGTCAAATATATCACCAAAGGTATTAGAACCTTTATCTAAAGGGGTTTTATCTACATTCATATCTTCTTGTTCATCAGTGGTTGAGGGGAAAGTTCCCCTAGGGTCCTTTGGGTTAAGACTCTACCAGACTGAAAATTGCTTATTCAAAGAAACACACACACAGCCATTATCTTTACTGTAATCAAATTCTAATGTTGAGGGTACGTACCTAAGGTCCTACATTTGAGAAGGGCTTTAGGGTCCAAACCCTTCTTGGAGTTCCCTTCTTCTCCTTTGACCTGTAAAACAAACAAATCAAAGAACACAGCAGTACATGGACAAATACTTATACACAAACCATCTTCATGCTATAAAGTTAGTTATAAAAATCTTTGAGTAACTACTTGCATAAGAATTCAAAATATGAACCTCATAAGCACAAAGAAATATTGTTTCGGGAACCAAGACGTGTTTCTTTATATAAAGGCAAGTAAAGTACATATAACGGAAAGATTTCACCTGAAACACCTTCAGCAGGCTCCAAGCAAAGCTTCCTCCCGGATTCGTTCCAGCCTCAAGCCTCCAACAAGAGCTCCTTCCAAGTCTTACTCAATGGTGATATAAAAGATGAATGATCACCAATACACATGGAAACAAGGGTTTCCTATGCAAAATGGGGGAAGTGCAGAAAGCACCAAGGACTTCAGACCTGGTCTAAGGGGAAAATCTCAGCATAATAATCTTGCTCTCTTTTTTCTCTCCCTTAGGCCTTCCCTTTGATGTCTTTTTATACCATCTCCAAAGTAGTTTTTTAGTTAGGAGTTGGTTGGGAACAATTGGGCCACGGGCACTAACAAGTGATCAGCAGGTAAAACCCGCGATCTCCGCCCGAAAATAAGGAATTATTTATTTTTTTAAGTGTTTTAATACATACACGCGGGTTGGGTATACACAAACCCGCGTGTACACGCGTTTAACTCGGGACAATGTCGCGTATAAGGGATAAAACACTGTTTTTTAAATTTTAGGACCAGGTCTGGAAGGAGGGGTTGCCCTAGGCCATAAGTGCAGCATCACAAACCATAAAAGTGAGATTTGGAGCTATAATAGATGCCCCCTAATATATGAGGTCAGAAGGGGAACATGATGGCCGAAATATATTATGTAAGTACATGGAAAGGAAGTCTGTCGAGAGACCGAGGAGGACTTCACCAGAATTCAACCTGCCAAGCCACCAAAAGGAGATCAGAAAGAAACACTGTCTGAGGCGGGCATACCCATGCTCAAAATAAGTAAAGCATGTCCGCATATCAAGTACAAGCGGATCCACTAAGTATACAAGTATAAATGACAGGAAGATACATAATGGATCATCTGATCATAAGGAGCAAGTACATGTCTGAATATCACATATAAGACTGTCAATGATGCTGAAAGATGCAATGGATCACTGATATCAAAGACTAATCCCAAAAGGTACCAACTGAACATGATGGAATAGGATGGTACTACACTGCAAACTCAGGTGCCAGCATATAGAATGTCGCCATGACTGACTGCAACATATAAAGTGGAGTGGTATCAACTAGCAGCAACAGGAGCAACTGTCAAGTGAACCAATGAATGCTGATACAACCTGAGGTCTTCACCGACCGCCGTGGTACATTTCTACACCATGGGAATAAATGATTTGAAGTCGACCATGTGAGAAATCGTTTGATTACCGGTCATTGATGTATACCGTTAACAAACGCGAGACTACTCACCGATAATGATAATGAGCGTCAAGGTACCCAGTACAATCTAACAAGTGTGAATAGATGAGCTGAAGTCGAACACCTGTAAGAATCTATCGATCAGGAGACAATGATGGTTTCCCACTGTCGATAGCGAAGGATCTGCCACTAATGACTGCAAACCCCAAGGTACTGCCAAATGGACTCTAGATCTTTGCCCCAGAGCAATGAGTCGGAGTCGATAGGGAAAGATCCACTAGAAGGAAGGCATTAAGGCATCCTCCATCAATCTAGCGCGAGTGTAACCCGTAGGCCAATAATGTGGAAGGAATCGGACGAAAAAAGATGCAGGAACCCAACCGAAGTACGTTTCCGGCGTACACAAGATGTGGCTAGCGCACGGCAGAAACCCTCTGAACCAACCAATAATGAAAGCTGACACAGAGGCGAGGTATCCACCAATAGGGTCAAATGGAAACCAAGGTACTGCACGAATCCCAATGTGTGATCATGTATGCTGATGTCGAACACAAGGGAAACCACTCAGTCAAAGACCCATGATATTGATCGATGCTGAGCACAAGGTGACCTATCAATAATGAAAATAGGGCCAGGGTGCGGCTCTAGGCCTGTCTTCAGAGCAAGGTGTCGTCGTCGATAAGGACAAGACCCGCCAGCAAGAAGTCAATGGGGACCTTCTCAAACCGGCACGAGTAAAGGACCAATATAGCTGATGTGATGATAGACATGATACCGACAACCAGGGATGGCCGACTGAAAAATGAGTCAAGAGACACCGCAAAGAGGCCGACTCAGGCTAACTTCCCTTGAACAAAAGCACGACTCAATGTGACTATGTGGCAACATATGATGACTCTGTATAAGTTCGCCATGCAGGAGGCACGAACGAACCCTCCATATGATTGGAAGAGATAACCAATCGAGGGAGAACTGACTCAATAACAAGGTTATGGCATACCTAAGTCAAACTAAATCCCACCCATACGGAGGAGACTTTGTTTTGAGTGCTTTGTTCAAGGGCGACTCGACTGACTCTAGCTGCCAACAATAAATGGAAATAATGTCCCTGTTCCCGCTCTTTTTTGGAATATTTAATTTTTTTGTCTTTTTTTGTTAAGTCGGAAAAAGAATAAAAGAATGCTATGGTACAGTGGAAAGAACGAGTGTCGGTGAAACATATGATCTAGTTCCTGGGAAGGGAACGTTCATATGCTCAATGCAGGGAGGTGAAAACTAGTCAGTGACACTCAGAGGTATGTTCCTTCCACGGATCAGGGTATGTCAAGCTACAGAAGTCAAAGGTATGCAAGGTTGATTTTGCAGATGTCATGGTCAAAAGTTGGCTTAAACACGAATCCAAGTGAAGCCGGCTCTAGGCCAAAAGGTGCAAATGGTCAACATGCAATGCAGAAGTACAACTCAACACACATAGGAGCCTCTAGGGTATAAGGCCAGAACGAAGCGAAGAAGCAAAGGGGAATGAGTCTTCAACACATAAGTCATGGCGGGACTAAAGAGGACTCCTGAGCCTAGGGATGAAAAATCAGCATGAGTGCCAAGCGACAAAAAGGTACTAACTAGGGCACCCATGATAAGGTAGGCTCTACCACACAAGTCATGATACTTCTAAGCAATGAGAAGGTTCCACACCATAACTTGGTGGGGTCGATCCTAAGGCCAAATGGGAAAGGAAACTGATAAGTGCACAATGCAGGCGAAAAAACCTAACCTATATGCCAGTTTCGAGAACCAATACCTGTCAGAACGGACCAACCATAAACTTCCAAAGGAGAAATCTTCCAAGTTCTGTAAACATAAATAGGAACACTAGACACGAAGTTAATGCATCCCACGTATAAACTTCATATAAGATCTTGTGTTATAGAATACAAAACTTGAAAATGCGTACCTCATATATACAATATGGTACAGGGAACCACGCAGCCTTGTAACTTACGCATAATAGTTCTTCTGGACAAACCCCTTGCAGGGATCGGACCAAGGACTCCTTTGGTAGTCATAACTCATGGCTTCAAAGAGTTCCTCCTGTGAAGGCAAAACAAGTTCTAAGAAATCATGAGAACTACAAGGATTAAAAGAGGGAATTAAAGGGTCCCATGTCCCTATAGGATGAATCTCTCGGTCAACTGCCGGGACCAAGTCCCAAGAAGGAGAATAATAATTCAAAGGATCCTTCTTAGAAGCAATTGAACATTGAGGACTCAATGCCACATAATTCACCTGTGGCGGGGTAGAGTCTACTTGAACACTTGGAACAAACCAAGGGGCATTCTGCAGTAAAGTCGAATTAGGGTGGTGATTATCAGATGCAAGCTGATCAATAGTGACAATATTCCCGTTATGAGGAAAGCACATTAATCGAAAGAGTGAAGACACCACAGCATTCATAGCATAGACATAATCACGCCCAAGTAGCATATTAAAGTCTAAAGGGCTATCAACCACCATCATATCGATTAAGACAGTCTTCCCACCTAAAGTGATAGGCACTTGAGGAAGAACACCCATAGATTCACCAGGCCTTCTATCATAGGCTAACAACTAACTCTGAGCTGTCAACAACTTTGGGGAACCCAAAGCTTTCCAAGTCAAAGAGGATATAATACTTGTAGAGGATCCTTCATCCACCATACATCGATAGACATTTGTGGAATTCACTCTGACCTTTATTTGGAAAGGTGCAGCGGAAGGAAGACGAGGCTCAACAAGACTACCCCAATCAAAGGAAACACTCTTAGAACTTGGAGGGGGAACATTCGAAGAAACCGGAATGCCCCCTATACTAGAAGACTCTGTACTAGAGATCAAACAAACTCTTTTGTTAGGCACTTCACCCCCCAAAAGAGGAGTGTAATCGGCCAGCGATTGCACTGGCTCTGCCACATTTTCAATCGATGGTTGATGGGATTGATGAGAAACCATATCAGGTTTAGGAGTAGAAGTACTTTCATACTCGGACCATATCCTTTGAACCTCTGGAATACTAGGGCATAAATGAGTAAGATGGTCTCCCTTGCATATCTTACAAGGGAACTTAGGTTTAAAACTTCTACATCCGGGTTTCTTATCAACCTCCATTCCGCCAACATGACTAGCAGTGGTTTGCGGAGAGTCCTGAACATGACTTGCAGAGGTCGGTGACTCTTTGCTAGTATGACTCGCAGTGACTAGACTCATGCCCCCAGCATGACTTGCAGCGGCTGAAGACTCATCTCCAACATGACTGGCAGAGGTTGAAGATGAAGTGCTAGTATGACTTGCAGTGACTAAACTTGTGCCCCCAGCATGACTTGCAGCGGCTGAAGACTCATCTCCAACATGACTCACAGAGGTTGAAGATGAAGTGCTAGTGTGACTTACAGTGACTAGACTTGTGCCCCCAGCATGACTTGCAGCGGCTGAAGACTCATCTCCAACATGACTCGCAGAGGTTGAAGATGAAGTGCTAGTGTGACTTGCAGTGACTAGACTTGTGCCCCCAACATGACTTGCAACGGCTGAAGACTCATCTCCAACATGACTCGCAGAGGTTGAAGATGAAGTGCTAGTGTGACTTGCAGTGACTAGACTTGTGCCCCCAGCATGACTTGCAGCGGCTGAAGACTCATCTCCAACATGACTCGCAGAGGTTGAAGATGAAGTGCTAGTGTGACTTGCAGTGACTAGACTTGTGCCCCCAGCATGACTTGCAGCGGCTGAAGACTCATCTCCAACATGACTCGCAGAGGTTGAAGATGAAGTGCTAGTGTGACTTGCAGTGACTAGACTTGTGCCCCCAGCATGACTTGCAACGGCTGAAGACTCATCTCCAACATGACTCGCAGAGGTTGAAGATGAAGTGATAGAATTATTCTTCTTCTTTGACTTCCTCTTTCTCCTCTTTTTATATTTCTTGTTACAAGAAGGAGGCGAAGAAGGAATCCCAGATTTCTCTTTGAAAGAAGATGAACAATTAGCACCCATGTGATGCCCTTGAAATAAACAATCAACTGAGAGGCTTCAAGAGCATTTGGAATATTCGGAGTGGACCACAACCAAACGGGTAGTCCAACATTCAACCCAGGAATATTCAAAGTGGCCATCAAGGGAGTACCAACGTTTCCAAAGAAAGGAAAAACACAAGGATCCCCTTTTGGAAGGGTACCTTGGTTGGTTTCCACAAGAATATTGGCCATATTAAACTGATCCAAAGACCCTTCCCTTACGGGAATATAGAAATAACCTTTCAAGGAATATGGATAAGCAATCAAAACCTTTTCCCTTGAGGAGGCAACTCCACAACTTCTGAAAGAACGACCAAAAGCCTTTCAAGATTGGTAGAGTGGTAAGCCGGTCACTCAGAACACAAAGTCTAAACGTGACTAGACAAAAATACCTAAAGCAAACTATATACAAGGAACAAAGAGCACACACTATAAAGTCCCTAAAGATACAGCCAGCCAAACAACTTCCGAGTATTTCCGCTCCGGGTGATTAAGACCGGACACCAAAATACGAGAAAGTGAAGTCAGGGGCCTTCCGAAGATAGTCTGGGATAATGACGGCCCAGTCCTATCAGCGAAGGTAACAAAGGAAGTTACGCTGACCTCCTAACAACAGCCTGCGCCGGTGCAAGCCCCCAAGCTTCGCAAGGGTGCCCTCCAGTAGTATTGTCGAGAGTGATACAACGTCAACCTTAGGTGCCACGGGATTCCCCTCCATAGCCACCTGTGTAGTTCCCTAGGAGAAGCAACTATGGATACCAACTCGTCGCAGAAGCCAGGCGGAACAGTCGTGAGGTAAGTTCGGACAAGTAGGAGAGGGGGTATCTCTCTTCCCTGTCTTCACAGACCCTCGTGCTTAACTCCCAAATCCGGAGCTTTCCTGGTCTTCCTAACGCTATTGGATTTTCTCTCATTATTCAGACTCTTATGTTTGACGTTTTATGTGGCCTTGGAGAGTTAACTCTCCACTCGCCTAATCCAAGGCCCTAAAATCCTAATATTGTTGGTGTAACTGACTAAAACAAAAAGTTCTAGTGGATTTTAATTAGCGCTTGATTTTATTAGGCTGTTCTTTAAGTCACAAGGTAATGGTGATGAAACTTGTGGTGTTTTTTGAATGCAAAAAGAAATTAATAAAACTTACCTACATGCATATGCACTTTTTGTTTTCGATGAAGAACAATTTCTATGAGGTTCAGAGGTACTTCTAATAAAACAAAGTTTTTTGCTTTCTTTTCAAACTCCACACTCACAAAAGCTAACAAAGCTATGTATGCATAAAAAGGGATGCAAATCTATCCTAATGCAACAACTATATGTGAATGCAAGATTTTAAGACTACTCTGCAAACAAAGAATGAAAGTTGCTCACTTATCAAATTTGTCTTGCCACTAAAATGCTTAGATAGAATATGATGTGCTACCAATCATTTCGTCCAAACAATAAAAACAAGTTCTAAGATAAACATAAAGCACTTTCACTTCGCAAAAAAGGAAATGATCCGGATTTAAGCAGGAACGCAATAGATTATAGAGATAACCATAAATACAGAGATGCAATAACCATAAACACAGAGATGCAGCGGAAATAATACTTCATTTCATTAATGGAAAATACTGAAATATGCTTACAACCAGAAATGGAAATAAACCAGCTAGGGCGATGGTAGCTTATCTCTGAGAAGAGATGTGCGGCTACATGCCTCTGAACTGTTCCGAACTGTCTTACAATGAGGCTCGAAGGCCTATTTATTGTTGAGAAACAATGGAAAACCCTTCACATCCCGAAACCTAACCCTAGAAGATGAAACGCCAAATTGTGGGCCCCGTTTGGGTAAATTGGTACAGCAATTTCCCGGGGTCGTAACTTTGGCATACGATCTCCGTTTGACGTGTACGATAGCTCGCTAGAAAGATCTATCCGAGTACTACCACTTTGGGAGGCAACATGGGTCCATGGACCCATGTTGCCCCAGATTCCCAAAAAAACGTCGTTTAGGGCCTCAAAACGGCTCCGGAAGTTCAGGACCCGAAAAACTGTTAAAAATAGTAAACTGTGCTGCAATTTAGGAAACTGAAAAGACTGAAAGAGATAGTTGTGGGGGTCCAAATGGGATAGGTGGGTGGCCACCAACATCCACCTGGATCATTCCTCCCCCCTTAGGAAGCAATGGTCCCCATTGCGTTGAGTTCCTCCCTGAGATGAGGAAGCTTCTGCTGAGCTGGGTCTCTGGTGAGCTGTTCTGCACTCTCTGATGTGACCAGAAATGGTGGGAAGCATGGTCGACGACGGTCCACATTGAACACTCGGTGCAAGCCAAGGAATGGAGGAATGTTGTGCTTCGAAGCATTGTTGCCCGTAGCCTTGGTACTAGTGTAAGGACCATGTCGGAGTTGCCTGAGTTTCTGATGGATTCTGGTAAGGCGTTCTCTCTGCAGATGTAACCAAACTTTGTCGCCCACCTGAAACTTGTGTGGTACCCCTGTGGGTGAGGAGAAGTTGTTCCTTTGTTCTGTCATGACCGTATCCCTTTGCTGTTGCTGCTGCGTGGAGGAATCCTTTGCAGGGGTCATGGATGTAGCAACGATCTTCCCCTTACTTTGGGAGTGAACCAGACAAATAAATTTCCTGGTCTGTGAGATGAGCTTGTTGCCTTTCTTAGCAGTGATCAAAGATGTGGCAGTAGGTGGGGCTACCTCTGGTATCCTGTATAATGAATTACTCAAAGAAATAATGGCAGCACGAGGCCTTGACTCATACACAGCATGTCGCCTCCACAAGTATGGCTGGCCTAATAATACATCACAAACATCTAGAGGTGTAACATCACATAATACCTTGTCTGTGAAGGGTTTGATGCTGTAGGGAAGATGGCACTGCTGGCGAACTTTCAAATCTCGTCCTTCATGAAGCCACCCAATACTGTACGGCTGTGGGTGTGGTGTAGTCGGTAGGCCCAACCGCTTCACGACCTCTGCTGAAACCAGGTTCTTTTGGCTACCACTGTCGACAATGAATCGCAGCGGTGAACCCTTCACCCACATCTGTGAGTGGAAAAGACGCTCCCCCTCCTCTGGATCTTCGGGCTCATTTTTCTTGATCTTGGCGGTGGCAACAGTGGCACTGGGATCCGCATCAATGATCTGCTTCCCTTTGCAATTCCCCTTGTCGGGTTCTGGCTCAGGGTCGGAACATGCATCTGATTCGGAAGCCTTCAACTCGGCCACCAGCGACTGCTTGGTCTGACACTCACTTGTGTTATGAGTGGGACTCTTGTGGAACTCACACCACTTTCCTGTGTCCTTCTTCGGCTTCATGGTGTTGTTCTTTTCTTGCGGCTTCGACAGGTTGTCTTGGGTCACCCCGCCTTGGCTTTGTCCTTTGGGCTTCGGATTTGCAGATCCAAAGTCTCGCTTCTTCTGTTTGAACTTTTGCTCAATTTTGACAGCGTATCGGTATGCTGTGCCGAGTGAGGAGACGTTCAAGAAAAACAAAGAAAATCCTCGTTGGGGACATGCAAAGAAAAACAGAGAAAAAGCAGACCGCTCTGATACCACTGATCCGGATTTAAGCAGGAACGCAATAGATTATAGAGATAACCATAAATACAGAGATGCAATAACCATAAACACAGAGATGCAGCGGAAATAATACTTCATTTCATTAATGGAAAATACTGAAATATGCTTACAACCAGAAATGGAAATAAACCAGCTAGGGCGATGGTAGCTTATCTCTGAGAAGAGATGTGCGGCTACATGCCTCTGAACTGTTCCGAACTGTCTTACAATGAGGCTCGAAGGCCTATTTATTGTTGAAAAACAATGGAAAACCCTTCACATCCCGAAACCTAACCCTAGAAGATGAAACGCCAAATTGTGGGCCCCGTTTGGGTAAATTGGTACAGCAATTTCTCGAGGTCGTAACTTTGGCATACGATCTCCGTTTGACGTGTACGATAGCTCGTTAGAAAGATCTATCCGAGTACTACCACTTTGGGAGGCAACATGGGTCCATGGACCCATGTTGCCCCAGATTCCAAAAAAAACGTCGCTTAGGGCCTCAAAACGGCTCCGGAAGTTCAGGACCCGAAAAACTGCTAAAAATAGTAAACTGTGCTGCAATTTAGGAAACTGAAAAGACTGAAAGAGATAGTTGTGGGGGTCCAAATGGGATAGGTGGGTGGCCACCAACATCCACCTGGATCAGGAAATCAAATGAAAAGCAAGTTTAAGAAAGCGAAACTTAAAACTTTCAAAAGATTTTCTTTCAAACAACAAGCAAAGAAGTCTTTTTCAAAGAATACTCTCAAAAATACTGACACCAATGATTGATAAATAGGCAACCAAACACTTTTGTGAATTGACACCTTTCAAATGATGAAAACCCAACAAAAATAAATGCGTTTGAAATCGCTCTTGACAATCAAAAGCAGCAATGAAAGTCCAAGAGATCAAAAGACAAGTTTCAAGAAAATGGTAACAAACAACTTTCTCGAAACGAAGGAGCAAATGGTCACAAAAATGGTTTCGTTAAGCAAACAAAAGGGTCATCAAAACAAAATGAACACAAAGATTGAATCCAATTTTCCTACTCTGCCAAAACAGAGCAGTCAAGATTCTTAACCAGAACTCTTGTGTGTCAAAGAACAATGACGCTTGCAATCAACGAAAACAAGACTAATACTCCTTATAACTAGAGAGAGTTCAGAACAAGATGCCCCCTGTTAAACAGAGGACTATTACTGGAAAATGATTGTTTCAAACTGACCCAAACCACCAGACAAACATTCAGCAAAAAGAAAATTTATAAATCTTGAAAATTATGTAATATACACGCCTGCAGTGATGTGCAGAATGCGTGTACACGTGACTGTAACTGAGGAAACCTGCATATACGCAGGTTCACTTAGTTCAACTTGCGTATATACGCTTCTGTAATCCAGAAAAACAGCGTATCTGAAGATTTTCAAGAAAAATAAAAAACACAGACTGAAAAAACTGGAAAAGCTTAGAGTTCAAGAACAGATCAGACAGTCAGAGCCAGCAAATAGAGGGGTTGAGCCTTGATTGGCTTGAAGACTACCCAAACTAGGAACAACAAGAGTGTTGTTCCCCAGCGGAGTTGCCAATTCTGGTTGAGGGGAAAGTTCCCCTAGGGTCCTTTGGGTTAAGACTCTACCAGACTGAAAATTGTTTATTCAAAGAAACACACACACAGCCATTATCTTTACTGTAAGCAAATTCTAATGTTGAGGGTACGTACCTAAGGTCCTACGTTTGAGAAGGGCTTTAGGGTCCAAACCCTTCTTGGAGTTCCCTTCTTCTCCTTTGACCTGTAAAACAAACAAATCAAAGAACACAGCAGTACATGGACAAATACTTATACACAAACCATATTCATGCTATAAAGTTAGTTATAAAAATCTTTGAGTAACTACTTGCATAAGAATTCAAAATATGAACCTCATAAGCACAAAGAAAGATTGTTTCGGGAACCAAGACGTGTTTCTTTATATAAAGGCAAGTAAAGTACATATAACGGAAAGATTTCACCTGAAACACCTTCAGCAGGCTCCAAGCAAAGCTTCCTCCTGGATTCGTTCCAGCCTCAAGCCTCCAACAAGAGCTCCTTCCAAGTCTTACTCAATGGTGATATAAAAGATGAATGATCACCAATACACATGGAAACAAGGGTTTCCTATGCAAAATGGGGGAAGTGCAGAAAGCACCAAGGACTTTAGACCTGGTCTAAGGGGAAAATCTCAGCATAATAATCTTGCTCTCTTTTTTCTCTCCCTTAGGCCTTCCCTTTGATGTCTTTTTATACCATCTCCAAAGTAGTTTTTTAGTTAGGAGTTGGTTGGGAACAGTTGGGCCACGGGCACTAACAAGTGATCAGCAGGTAAAACCCGCGATCTCCGCCCGAAAATAAGGAATTATTTATTTTTTTAAGTGTTTTAATACATACACGCGGGTTGGGTATACACAAACCCGCGTTTACATGCGTTTAACTCGGGGCAATGTCGCGTATAAGGGATAAAACACTGTTTTTTAAATTTTAGGACCAGGTCTGGAAGGAGGGGTTGCCCTAGGCCATAAGTGCAGCATCACAAACCATAAAAGTGAGATTTGGAGCTATAACAATCAGTTAGAATCATATCAAATTCCTGAAACTGTTTCAGAACCTCCCAAATCAGAAGCAGAATTAGGTTTAGAATTATCCGAACTAAAACCTAGTAATTTCATTTCTTCTATCATTCATACCTATCCATCTACTTCTGCTAAACCTAAAGATAGCTTCTTTGTTTATACAAATCCTTTATTTGAAAGTGAAGGAAAATTTTTCCCAGAAGTGCAGAAGTTAGTTATTCAATCACCATTAATAAAAACTTCCAAAAATTCTACTCAATCATATTCACCTCCTTCATCCCCCATAAGTTCATCTTCATCTTCACCCTCTTTATCCCCTCAAAGTTCATCTTCATCTTCACTATCTTAACCTAATCAAATTGATTGTCTTAAACCTATCATTCAGGCTCGTTATGCATCCTTAGTCCTTCCTGGTCAGCTTAATAATTTTTCCGATGGATATCTAAAGCACTTACCTAGGTTTAATCTGGAAACTGGTTCATTTGGCTGCCTTTTTAGACTTTTCTAATAATATGAACATAAAGCATGAAGATGTGAACATGAGACTATTTGTCCAATATCTTGAAGGAAATCTAGGATCTGGTTTAGACAATTGCAGGCTCGTTCTATTCATACATGGAATGAATTAATCATTATCTTTAAAAACCAATGGGGAATTAAAAAGGATCATGTTTATTATCTTACAGAATTTGATGATTTAAAAAGAAATCACGGTGAACTTGTTGCTGATTTCATAAAAAATATTTAATAAAATTTATAACAAAATTCCACCAATGGCTGCATCAAAATTTAGATTTTCTAAAGGTTTTGATGATGATTTTGTTGTTATGCTTAGAGAAAGGACATATGTTACCCTAGAAGATTTGCAAACCAATGCCATTGAAGTTGAAGCTAATATATCAACATCAGCTAAACTTAAGGCAAAAGCAGAAAAAGTTGAGAGAAAGATGAAAGCTAGGGAAGAAGGTACTTCTTCTTCTAAAAATAAGAGTGAAGATCATAAAATAGATGAAATTACTTCTCTACTAAGAAATATTTCAAATATAATTTCAAAAATGGAAGCACAGCCTAGAGTAGCTCAACCAGTGTCAAATAGACCTCAAGTTCAATATAAGAGACCTTTTCAACCCAAATCTTACAAAGACCTAATATTGATCAACAAATTCAACCCCCATTGATGATTGATGATCAGGAACCTGAAGAAATTGGTCCTTTAGTTACAAATGATATCAATTATTTTGATGATCCATCATCACAAAATGTTATAATTCCAGTTTCTCATGATCAGCCTTCAGTTCAAAATCAAGAGGCTTCTCAAGTTTCTAAATATCAGGCCTTCTCTGAATTTCTTATTGCAGAATTAAATAGAAGATATGATTTCAGACCAAGATCAAGACCTGGTAGACCATT
This sequence comes from Pinus tabuliformis, assembly GCA_031772625.1. Lineage (NCBI taxonomy): Eukaryota > Viridiplantae > Streptophyta > Pinopsida > Pinales > Pinaceae > Pinus > Pinus tabuliformis. Next base: position 668,724,470 of record CM062817.1, read on the forward strand.
TAAAAATGTCACTATTAATTAACCACTGGTCAATATAGTTGAAACACAAACTACATTGATTCAACCATTAAATCAACAAAATGAACAAAATACATCTAAAAAGGTCGTCCCAACAGCTTTTAATGTGGAAAAATAATTAGAAAGAGTTTAGATTCCAATTCCATTATCTGAACTCTCCAAAAATTGAGGTTATAAGAATCAAGTGTCAAAATGGATTCAATCTTCAAGTATGAAAATCCTTCAACATGATGGAAATCCTTTAGTGGTTTTTGGTCCTAGTTCTGATATGATCGATGAAAATGTCCCTCCTTTCTATGTTACTTTGAAGGTTCATGATTTTCTCTTATATAATTGTATGTTAGATTATGGGGCCTCTTATAATCTAATGCCTAAAGTAATTATGGACCAGCTTCAATTACAAATCATAAGACCCTATCATGATCTATATACATTTGATTCAAAGAAGGTACCTTGTCTTGGATTAATCAGAGATCTAGGGTTAGCACTTTCTCAGATCCTTGTTAAGAGTGTAGTTTTAGATATTTTTGTTACAGATATTCCCCCAAAATTTGGGATGTTATTATCTAGATCTTGTTGTGCCAAGTTAGGGGGAAGTCTACAAATGGATATGTCTTTTGCTACAATTCTTGTTTATGGGGGAGAGAATTTGAGATTATACAGAGAGGTGAGATTTATTAATACTGTTTGCAAAGTTGATCAAGCAATAAACCATCCCATTTATGCAGTTGATCAGGATTTTGGATGTTTTACTTTAACAACTAATAATCTCCAAATTATCAACTTAGCATTAAACAAACTATGAATAAACCCCAATGTATAAATACTGATGTTTGGAAGTCGTACTTTGATGGAACCTTTTCCAAAAATGGAGTTGGAGCTGGAATTGTACTTATCTCTCTAGACAAAGAAAATATAACTCAATCTTTTAAGTTAGACTTTGATGTTACAAACAATGTAGCAAAGTATGAAGCCTTACTTTTAGGACTAGAGTTAGCTAAAACTTTGAAAGTCCAAAACTTACGTGTATTTGGTGACTCAGAGCTAATTGTGAAACAAATTAGAAATATATGCCAAGAAAAAAATCCTAGGCTTAGACCTTATCGGAATGAGGTATGGGATTATGTAGACAAATACTTTCAAGCCTTTAATATTACATCAATCCCTAGAGATGAAAACATTTATGCAGATTCTTTAGCAATCTCTGCTAGCTCTTTCAAAATTCTTGATCCTATGCAATTGCAATATCAAATTCAAGTGAAGTACATGCCTTCAATCCCTGACAACCTTAAACATTGGCAAGTTTTCGAAGATGATGAGCAATTAAAAATTTTCTTACAAGCAATTGATGAATTTTCAGCTCTACAAATTGAAGAAGAGAAAATCAATGAAAATAAGTCAAATAATGAAAATGAAACTTCACAACTATATCATAAAATATCTTATCATAATATCATTTAGTTGCCTAATAATTACATTCCAAAGGGATTAATTCCTCTTGAAAAACTCTTTGATAATAATGATGTTTCTAAAACTTCATTATCAAGTTCATAGCAAGAGGATGTGGAAGATTATAATATTGGAACCAAAGAAGAAATCAGAAATGTGAAAATTTTAGCATCATTACCTCAAGAAACAAAAGAAAAATATGTTAATCTTCTTAAACATTACAAAGATGTCTTTGCATGGTCATAGGAAGAACTTAAAACCTATGACACAATTCTTATTGAACATAAAATTACTCTTGAGCCAGAAACTAAACTTTTCAAACAGAAATTGAGAAGAATAAATCCAATTTTTCTTCCAACTATTGAAAAAGAACTTAAGAAATTATTGAATGCGGAAATTATTGTTCCCCTAAGATACTTTGATTGGATAGCAAACCTAGTTCCTATCAGGAAGAAAAATGGTGAAATAAGACTGTGTGTAGACTTCAGAAACCTAAACAAACTATCTTTAAAGGATAATTATCCATTTCCCAAGATGGATCAATTGCTCCAAAATAATTCATGCTCAAACAGAATTTCAATGTTGGATGGCTTTTCTAGATACAATAAGATCTTGGTAAGCCTAGAAGATAGGGAAAAAAATAGCATTCACAACTCCTTGGGGTACATTTACGTATGCTATAATTCATTTGGTGTGACCAATGCAGGAGCTACCTTTCAAAGAGAAATGGACCTAGCATTTATTTGTAAGGTTAACAAATTTGTAGTTATTTATCTTCATGATTTGATTGTATTTTCAAATTCTCATGAGAAACATTTAAAACATTTGAGAAAGGTTTTTGATAGATGCAGGAAATATGGAATTTCCCTCAATCCAAAGAAATATTTGTTTTCTATAAAGGAAGGAAAGCTACTCGGACACATCATTTCAAAGAAAGGAGCAGTGGTTGACCCAAAAAGTCTCTCCCATTGAGGTAATTAACTTACCTAGAAATAAAAAGGAAATTAAAAAATAATAATAATAAAAATAAATAAAAATAAAAATAAAAATAAAAAATAAAATTCTAGGATAGATTACTTTTTTGAGAAGATTCATACAAATTATCCTGAGATAGTCAAGGATATTACTAATATGCTAAAGAAATATCATGAAGTCAAGTGGACAGTGCAGGCAAGGTTTGATTTTATACAGATCAAGAAAGTTATTTCTAAAGCCCCAATATTAGCCAGTCCTGATTATTCAAAACCTTTTAGCATTTTCTCTTTTGCCTCTAATACTACATTAGCCGTTGTCTTATTACAAAAGAATGATAATGAAGATGACTAGCATATTGCCTTTTTCAGCAAAGTAAGGAGAGATGTTGAGTTAAAATATGATATCATTGAGAAGAAACCCTCTTCTCTTGTGCAAGCCCTTAAAGCCTTCAGAACCTATGTCCTTCATTCTCCCATTACTTCCTATGTCCCAAATAATGTTGTAAAAATTGTCTTAACACAACCTAATACAGATGGTAGGAGAGTGTTAGGTCCCTATAATATTAGTGATCCCCCCATTACTATTGTCATTGTATCCCTTATTGTTATTATTGTGCCCCTATTGTCCCCATATTGTTATTATTGTGCCCCATAGAATCCCTCTATTGTTATTTTTGTGTCTTTATATTATTATGGTTAGGTCGGCTTAGTTATATTGTGACCCCGTAGACTCCTATATATAGAAAGGAGGTTTTGTCATTTGAATCATCTAAGAATTGTTCATTTATGTAATGTAAAGGAGGTTGCCCCCTCGAAGATACTTATTCCTAAGGCGTTGATCTATCTTTTCTATCTTTTTGTGAGCTGGTTTCATAACATTTGGTATCAGAGCTTTGGATTCTAGGGTTTTGCTGCTCCAAATAGGTCATCGTGGAATTTTCGCTGTAACTTTTTGTCTGTGACGTTTCAGAAGCTAAACAAAAAACCAGGTTGAGAATAAATCTTGCTGAAGCTCAGGTCTGAATTTTAGATATTGTCTCACTTTATTTTCAGGGATATGATCTGAGGAAGTTAGGTTTTTTGCAAGCTCCAGAATTTCATCTAAAACAGGGCATCGTGGAAGTGTCACTATAACTTGTTCGCTACGAAGTTTTAGAAGCTTAAAAAAAAAACCATTTGAGAAGAAAGTGGTCTGAACCTTGGGTCCAAATTTCAAATCTTGTATCACTATATTTTCAGAGATATAATCTGAGACATTTAGGGTTTTTACAGACTCCCGAATTACATCCTAAACAGGTGACCTTGGTAAAATCATCATAACTTTCTCTCTAAGCATTAAATTGAAATTTCGTAAGAATTTGAAGAACAAGGACAGAATATAGTTTTCTGTGTATCAGTTTCAGGTCCCAAGGTTGAAATAGTGACACATGGAACGTCGTAAAAGTTCGCTCTACTAAACTAGTCTATAATCAGGTCACCGTGGGCAATTTGGCATAACTCTTCCTTGGAGAATCCAATTTTGATCATACTAGTGGCATTGAAAAGAGGATGTAAAGAGACACTACAGGTCACGATTTCAGAACTGGGAGATCCAAAATTACAGAGGTACATCAAATTCAATATCGAGCTCCTACAAAGAAAAGAAAAAAGTGTGTATTTTTTTTAATTTTTGCATAAGCTTGGTTTGAAAAATTAGTTTGAAGGAATTCAAGGGGCATAGTGAAGCACTATTATCAGTAATTTATGCCCTGAAGAAAGAAAATGGAAACACCTAGTAAGCAACCTGAAAGATCTAGCATGACTCATGAAGAAGAGGAAGAAATGCAACATGATATATCAATATTACGAAACCAAGTGCAACAAATTTCATTCACACAAAAGATAACAGAAAATAAGATGGATGGTTTAAAGAAAGATGTAGAAGCTAAGATGGATGGTTTAAAGAAAGGTGTAGAAGCTAATATGAATGACTTGGAAGCTAAGATGGACAGCGTGGAGGCTAAGATGGACGATTTAAAGAAAGGCATGGAAGGTTTGTAGACAAATTTGAAGACAGATTTGACAAAGTTTCTACAAGGAATGCTTACTAATGGCGAAAGGGTAGTAAAGGAAAATTAGGATGAGAACAAAATAAATGTTAATCATTATTTCATAGACTCTAATGTTGGATCAAAGAACCACCATGTTCCAAAGATCGATATGAGGAAGTTTGATGGCAAGGATCCAGGAACATGGATACTACAGATGAAGCAATTTTTCGATCTCCATAATGTGCAAAACACACAAAAGGTACGCATTGCAACTTTATATTTGGAACCAAATTAGTTTGTATGGTATCGATGGCTTTTCTCTCATAAACAAATTATCACGTGAGCTATTTTTTACAGATGAAATGATAGCACATTATGAGGATACAAAAAGCAACACTTTTTTTAGCCAATTGATAAATCTCAAACAAAAGGGTTCAATGATGGAGCACATTGAGGACTCCAAAAATTTAATATAAGGGTAAAAGATATTCGAAAGGAGCATAGGATTGGTGTGTTCATAGGGACTTTAAAAGATAACATCCAACATGAGGTTCACCTTTGGGAGCCAGATTCATTGGAGAAGGTATTCAGGTTGGCAAGAAAAATGGAAAGCAAAATTATGGCAACAAGGAAACCTACCACTCACAATCATAAAGATAGAAGTGTTACTTCCCCTAGCCATCCACAACCGACAAGGTTGACACCACAAAAATTGGAAGAAAAAAGAGCAAAAGGGCTTTGTTACAGTTGTGATAGCAAATACACTAAAGGTCATAAGTGTGCCGAGAAGAAATTATCTTACATAGATTGTGAAGAGGAGGAAGAAACGAACAAGAAATGTCAAAAGAAGAGGATATATGCCAGGAACAAACCCTAGAAAAAGAAGAAATGAATCCGACCATATCTTGTAATGCATTGGTTGGAATTACCACTCCTCACACTATCAAGATAGAAGGGCATATCAAGAAGAAAAAGGTAATAGTGTTGATTGATTCGGGAAGCACCCATAATTTTATTCATTATAATATAGCCAAGGAATTAAAATGCTTCCTATATCCAGCACCAGAGTTTCAAGTGATGGTTGCAAGTGGAGGAATCATAAATTGCTCATGAAAGTACCATAATATAAAGTTATCCATGGGAGAATATGTATTGAATAGCCCAATGCTTTCCATTCCAATGCTTGGTGCTGATGTTGTACTAGGAGTCCAATGCTACAATCCTTGGGTACAATAGCTTTTAATTTTCAAGAACTTTTCATGAAATTCTCTTCAGAAGGAAAGGAAGTTGAATTAAGGGGTATTGCAGGGAAACTGGGAAAGATAATCAGCTCTAACAGAATGACAAAGCTTCTAAAGAAAGAACAACAAGGCATAATTTCACAATTATGTTCACTAGAGGTTCCCACATCGAAATCATCCATTTCTCCAGATCTCTAAAAAGTCTTGGACAATCATTCCAAGGTATTTGAGACTCCCAAGGGCCTACCACCTATTCGTGATCATGATCATGTTATTAATTTAATTCCAGGAAGTTTTCATCCAAACATCAAGCCTTACAGATATCCCTATGTCCAAAAAAGTGAAATTGAACGTATGGTTGCAAAAATGCTAGAGGCTGATCTAATTCAACCTAGTCAAATTTCTTTATCTGCTCCAGTAGTATTAGTTCACAAGAAGGATGGATCATGGCACATGTGTCCATATTATAGGGAGCTCAACAAACTCACTATTAAAGATAAATTTCCCATTCCTGTCATTGATGAATTATTGGATGAATTGCATGGATCAATTTACTTCACCAAGTTGGATCTTCATTCAGGATATCATCAAATCAGAATGAAGACTGAAGACATTCCAAAAATAGCATTTAGAATTCATGAGGGTCATTATGAATTTTTGGTCATGCCTTTTGGCCTTACTAATTCAGCTTCTACATTTCAAGGTTTGATGAATTCCATTTTCAAACCCTTCCTTAGAAAATTTGTGTTAGTATTTTTTGATGATATACTAATCTACAGCAAGTCTTAGAAGGATCATGTCCAACATGTTGACATGGTGCTCAAACTATTGGAGGAGAAACAATTATATGCAAAAATCTCCAAATGTTTCTTTGGAGTACAAGAGGTGGAACATTTGGTTCATATTGTATCTCACGAAGGTGTTAAGGTAGACCCTAGCAAAATTAATGTAGAATTTTCTCTACAAATCAGCTAGCTCACTAATATCATGTAGAAATTTCACCTGCAGATCAAACTAATATATGCAATGTACTAAAGCATAATACTAGATCTACATCTACCATAAACTTTGCAGAATCTTAATTGAACATGAGCAACATCAAGCATGAACAGATATAACTGAGCATGAGAAGTAATCAACCATAACATAGAAGATATAACCTGGGGAAAGCACCAGCCTAAAACCCCATCTCTGTATTATCAATCAAGTGGAAATATAGCCAGTATTACAAAAAGAATCAGCTCAAAAGCTATCCTTCTCTCTCTGCAATACCTCTGGTGCTCATAGACAGTCAAAGACCTCTATCTAACCTCTGGTCTTCCCTCCAAGCCTCCTATTTCTTTGTGCAATTCTAATTGGAGTCCAGTGCATCCACTTGTGTGAATTGGCCTCTTCACACACTCACTAACCTCTGATCCAACTATGCAGTCCTGCAGGAGATAAATCCTCATCATGGATGAGCTTCCTTTATCGGAAAAATATTCATCCAACTAATAGTACATTGTCCCTTCTTTGATCTCAACTAGGTCTCTGTCTGAACTGACATGCATGAGTTATTCAGGAGAGAATCTTCAGTTATCTGAAGTGCAGCAGTTACATGCATGCAAGCATTAACTAACTGAGCTCACATTAATTTAAAAAAACATTTTAAATCAAATATAACTGGACATGACTCAGTTAACTGAGCCAACTAATTACTACTCAAATTAGAACTCATCCTTATCTCTTTAACTGATGGATAAATTCCTCAATTAATAGATAAACTGTTGCATGTCCTCACATAGACTTCAAGTTTGATTTTCCTTAACTAATTAACTCAATATCAATTAATTAATTAATTTTCAAAGCTGTTAATATCAAATTCGAATTTTACTTCCTATTTTTAGTCCAGGGACTGACTAAAATTGGAATCCATCCTGAACTGCTAAAAATAGAACTTCTATTTTTAGCACTTCCATTTTTCATTTCTTGTTGCCCAATCCAGCATTGGTACCCAAATTGCTATTTTTAGCACTTCTATTTTTAGCAATTTCTTGTTGCCATTTTCAACAATTAAAACCATTAAGGAATGGAAAATCCCCACATCCATAAAGCATATACGAGGATTTCTCGGGTTGACAAGGTATTATCGCAATTTTGTTAAGAATTATGGCAGAATAGCAGCACCTCTAACAACATTATTGAAGAAAGCTGCATTTTCATGGACTACAGAAGAAACGAAGGCCTTTGAACATCTTAAAGAGGCAATGTGCCAAGCACCAGTCTTAGCTACACCAGACTTCACAAAAACCTTTATTGTGGAATGTGATGACTCAAGAAATGGAATTGGTGTTGTTTTAATGCAAGAAGAAAGACCCATTGCTTTCGAAAGTCATCCAATCAAAGGAAATTATTTACACAAAGCTATTTATGAGAAGGAAATGTTGGCAATACTACATGCACTTAAGAAATGGCGACCCTACCTAATGGAAAGACACTTCAAGGTAAAAACAGATCATGCTAGTCTTAAATACTTTTTAGAACAAAGATTATCTTCAAAAGAGTAGCAAAAATGGGTCACAAAGATGTTGGGTTATGACTTTGAAATCATCTACAAAAAAGGGAAGCAAAATGTTGTGGCAGATGCACTCTCAAGAAAGGATGAGGATGTGGAAGCATTTCGTTGCGTCATTTCTATTATCCAACCAAATTGGATAAACAAAGCAAGGGATGAATGGAAGAATGACGAGGAAGTGTGGGCACTCATTCAAAAGATACAACAAGATCCCAGTACATCTGATACATTTATTTGGAAAAACGATTTGTTATGGTACAAGTATCGGTTATACTTATGTAAGGATTCCCAACTCAAACAAAATATTATTAGGGAATTGCACACCTCTCCCTTAGGAGGGCACTCAGGATATCTAAAATCCTACCATAGGGTTAAGAAGGATTTTTTTTGGGATGGCCTTAAATCGGATATCCAAAAGTTTGTGGCAGAATGTTTGGTTTGCCAACAAAATAAACTTGAAATAATTAAGACTCTGGGACTATTACAACCTTTATCCATTCCAAGCCAACGTTGGGAGGAGGTTTCAATGGATTTTATCATAGGTTTACCCAAGTCCGAAGGAAATAGTGTTATCATGGTGGTAGTGGACAGACTTATCAAGTATGCACACTTTTGTTCATTATCTCATCCATTTAAAGCGAGTACAGTTTCTACTACATTTATGGAAACAATTCAAAAGCTACATGGAAATCTAGAGATTATTGTAAGTGACAGAGATCCCATTTTCACTGGAAATTTTTGGACAGAATTATTTTCTTGTCTTGGTACTCATTTAGCTCATAGATCATCTTATCATCCTCAATCTGATGGGAAAAATGGGTCAAATGGTTGCCTCTGGCTGAATGGTGGTATAACACTTCCTTCCCTACTGCAACAAAAATGACCCCATTTATGGCACTTTATGGATATCATCCACCATCCATCACATCATATTTAAGAGAAAATTCTAAGGTTCAAGAAGTGGAATATCACATCGAGCATCAGCAAGAAGTTCTCCAACTCTTAAAGGATAACCTCACCTTGGCACAGAATAGAATGAAACAGCAGGAAGATCAACATCGCAGCGAAAGAATTTTTGAGATAGGTGATTGGGTATTCCTATGGCTACAGCCATATAAACAAATGCCCCTCAAGCAAGCTAAGAAGGATAACAAATTATCACCAAAGTATTATGGTTCGTACAAGGTGTTGCAAAAGATAGGTACTATGGCATACAAATTGGAGCTTGCTACAACTTCTCGAGTGCACCCAATTTTCCATGTTTCATGCTTAAAGAAGGTTATAGGTGACAAGCTTCCAGTTCAGACAATATTGCCAGAACCTAATGAGGAAGGAAAAATCATATTGGAACCTAAAGCAGTCGAAGAAACAAGAACTTGACAGCTACGAAATCAATCAATTTCAGAGTATCTCATCAAGTGGAAGAACTTACCCGTTGAAGATTCCACATGGGAGGATGAGAATTTTATACAGAAGCATCCAAAACTACTCAAGCGTTGAGGACAACACTTTTTTGAAGAAGAGGGGCATGTTAGGTCCCTATAATATTAGTGATCCCCCCATTACTATTGTCGTTATATCCCTTATTGTTATTATTGTTCCCCTATTGTCCCCATATTGTTATTATTGTGCCCCATAGAATCCCTCTATTGTTATTTTTGTGCCTTTATATTATTATGGTTAGGTCGGCTTGGTTATATTGTGACCTCGTAGACTCCTATATATAGAAAGGAGGTTTTGTCATTTGAATCATCTAAGAATTGTTCAATTGTGTAATGTAAAGGAGGTTGCCCCCTCGAAGAGGCTTATTCCTAAGGCATTGATCTATATTTTCCATCTTTTTGTGAGCTTGTTTCATAACAGAGAGGAAGATGGATTGCAAAAGTACTAGAATTTGACTTAGATATCAAATCTACCAAATTGGTGAAAGATCAAGGTTTAGCCAAATTGTTGGCTAGATCACATTGTAAAGTTCTTGGCATCAACACTATCATGCAAGTTTCAGCAAAGAAGAACACACAAGAACCTTCTCAAAGTTCAGCAGATAAGAACACACAAGAACCTTCTCAAAGTTTAGGAGAGAAGAACATACAAGAACCTTCTCAGAGTTTAGAAGAGAAGAATACACAAGAACCTTCTTCTATTGCAGATTCAATTCCTCTCCCACTTCATATTGATGAAAAGTTCCTACTGTCTGAATGGTATGTTGATATTATACATTTTCTTCGTGACTTTGAGTATCCTCTTGGATTCACAAAGAATCAATGTAGAACTCTCAGACTAAAGGCTATGAAATATTGCATCATCAATGCCAATTTGTATTGGAAAGATCCATTGAATATCCTTCTTTTATGTCTAACTGAAAATGAAACAGAAGGTGTCATAGAACAATTTCATGAAGGTATATGTGGAGGACACTATGCTTGGAGAGAAACAACATATAAAATTTTGAGAGAAGGATTTTATTGGCTGAAATTATTTTTCACAAGTAGGAGCAAAGGTTAGAAGTTGTATTCCATGTCATATATTTGTTGGGAAGTAACGTTTAGCAACACTTCCACTTGTTCTAGTACTGATTGAAGCACCCTTTTTACAGTGGGGATTAGATTTCATAGGAGAAATAATGTCGACATCTAGTAATTAGCACAAATAGATCCTAACTGCTATAGACTAGTTCACAAAATGGGTAGAAGTCATCCCTGTCAAGCATGAAACAGACATTGTTGTCATCAAATTCATTGAAGAAAACATATTATCCATATTTGGTTGTCCACAAAAAACAATCATTGATAATGCACAAGCATTTAGTAGTGTCAAAATGATAGACTTTTTCCAAAAGTATCAAATCTTTTTGCATCATTCTACCCCATATTAGTCCTAATGAAATGGATTGGTAGAATCATCAAAAAAGAGTTGGGTCAAAGTTATCAAGAAGGTATTAACAGATAATAAAAGGAATTGGGATTCATCTCAAGTATGTAGTTTGGTCTAACAAAGTATCACCTAAGAAATCTACTCGTAAATCCCCTTTCCAACTTGTTTATAGAACTGAGTCAATCATTCCTACACAACTAGTTTTTCCTATGAGGAAATTTTTACAAGAACATATGAGGAACCTAATGATTTCTCAAGAAGAATCAATCAAATCATTGAGTTAAATCAAGACAGAGATGAAGTTTAGTACAGGCTTCATCAATATCAGAACAAGATGAAGATTTTATTTGAAAGAAAGGCTAGGGAAAGGGACTTGAGGCAAGCAGATTTAGTTTTAAGATGGGATGCCAGAGGAGAGGAAAGAGTAAAACATGGTAAATTTGATAATCTCTGGTTAGGACCATTTAGCATTTCAAAATTCAAGGGAAATAACACTTTTATATTGCAGAATCTGGAAGGAAGGTATTCTTCATTGTCTGTCAATGGACAATATCTTAAACACTACATTCAGTACTAAAATTTCTTACAGTTAGTTCATTGTACATTACCTATTTTCTTTAAATTCTGTTGTCAAGTATGATTTTCATAGCAAAAACTCCATAGCCCAAAGAGAAGGCACATGGATCTGCATTTTCTTTGCATCCCACAGGGGGAAGAAGTCCCCAGATGGAGCCGATGTTGTAACCTACTTTGTATTTTTACATTTTATTTTTGTTGAAAAAGGAAAATATATATATATATATATAAAAAGAAAAATAAAAAATAAAAGGGATATAAAAATAAAATAAAATAATAAAATAAAAAAGAAATAAAATCCGATGCAATAGGCGCGCTAATCTAAATGTCGTTGTATATCATTAATTAGTTGTTAATCTATCTAAACATTAATTAGCAACTAATTAAATCTTTTATAAATGGTGATTTGACATTTTGTCATATATATGTATTTATTGCGCTATTGTTGACCATTGGGATGTTCCCTGCCCAAATCAACGGCTGGGGGAACATTTCGGAACCCCCCCCCCCCACCCCCCACCCCCCGGCTTCCAACGTTTAACAAAAGGGGTGGGGGTTTGAAAATCTGAATTCAAAAACCTGCTACGTCCAACATGTCTCTCTCACAATCACTTCATACCCCCCCCCCCCCCGCGAAAACCACCAATCAATCATTTCCGCTCCCGCCAAATAACTAATTACCACTGCGCTCCCACCATCTTTCCATTTCCCATTCGTTCAATGAATTAGACTGTTATATCATCTAATCATTCCACCATGACCGTTGCACTGTCATAGTAAAAGACCCCTCCTGTCAATGGTTATCACTCAAATGATTTAATCCCTCATGCAATAAATAAAACACAGACGTTTTCTACCCATTTATTTTTCTTATTTCATATAGAAGATGCATGCACAGGTCCACTACAAACAATGCCAGTACACAGCATTTGTCACTACATCAACCAGCTAAGCACCTGGAAAATGATAGTCCTTTATCTAATTACATCTTCAGCATGTCTTCTTCTAAAGGAAAATCCAAAGTAGTTGCAGAAAACCCAATGTTTCCCCCTATTGTAGACTTAGAAAAATTACCCTTAGTTGACTAGCAGTACAAGATTTCTGAAACCCAATGTCAGTTTGATCTTTATGAACTTCACAATTGGGCTAAACAAAAATTCTCTAATGTTGGGATGAATTGAACATATGGGACTCCTTCCTACCTCAATTCATTTTCCCTCAGACTCATTCCTTTCTAGAATTTGTAGCCTGGTGTCATTTTAGGTACATTCTGAGTCAAAGAGCCATTATTGCCCAAAACAATGATATCTTGTTTACAATATCCCCTCAGTCAATATGTCAAATGCTTCAAGTTAAACCTTTAGCCCCTCTACATCCTTTTTCTGTAGATTCTCTCATGGAAATATATAAGAAATTGACTTTCCCTCAAAGAGCCAAAATTTTTGAGATATTTTTACCTGAAAATGCAGAATTACCAAGAACAAATCCTCCATACCCTTCCTCAATGTTTCCAGAGATGACTAGACAAGTTGTTTCAATGGTTTCTTGTCTATTAGGTTATCCAATTGATCAATGGGTTGATGAAATTATTCTAGGATTTATATCAGTGTTTTCAGTGGGTGAAAAACCATCACTTATCTTCAGTTACAATGAATCTCTGGTAGAAGCTATCCATGATCAGTTTCTAAAGTTTTCTATTGAAAGCGCCTTTAAATACAAATTAGTTCTTGTATATTTGTTCATGTTTCGAGCAGCGAAACCCTAGAATCCAAAGCTCTGATACCAAATGTTATGAAACCAGCTCAAGAAAAGATAGAAAAGACAGATCAACGCCTTAGAATTCAGCCTCTTCGAGGGAGGTGCTGATGTTGTACTAGGAGTCCAATGGCTACAATCCTTGGGTACAATAGCTTTTAATTTTCAAGAACTTTTCATCAAATTTTCTACGGAAGGAAAGGAAGTTGAATTAAGGGGTATTGCAGGGAAACCAGGAAAGATAATCAGCTGTAATGGTATGACAAAGCTTCTAAAAAAGGAGCAAAGAGGTGTAATTGCACAATTATGTTCGCTAGATGTTTCCACATCGGAATCATCTATTTCTCCAGATCTCCAAAAAGTCCTGGACAATCATTCCAAGGTATTTGAGACTCGCAAGGGCCTACCACCTATTCATGATCATGATCATGTTATTAATTTAATTCCAGGAAGTGTTCCTCCAAACATCAAGCCTTATAGATATCCCTATGTCCAAAAGAGTGAAATTGAACGTATGGTTGCAGAAATGCTAGAGGCTGATCTAATTCAACCTAGTCAAATTTCTTTCTCTGCTCCAGTAGTATTGGTGCACAAGAAGGATGGATCATGGCGCATGTGTCCGGATTATAGGGAGCTCAACAAGCTCACTATTAAAGATAAGTTCCCCATTCCTGTCATTGATGAATTACTGGATGAATTGCATGGATCAATTTACTTCACCAAGTTGGATCTTCGTTCAGGATATCATCAAATCAGAATGAAGACTGAAGACATTCCAAAAACAGCATTTAGAACTCATGAGGGTCATTATGAATTTTTGTTCATGCCTTTTGGCCTTACCAATGCACCTTCAACATTTCAAGGTTTGATGAATTCAATTTTCAAACCATTCCTTAGAAAATTTGTGTTAGTATTTTTTGATGATATACTAATCTACAGCAAGTCTTGGAAGGATCATGTTGAACATGTTGACAGGGTGCTACAACTATTGGAGGAGAAACAATTATATGCAAAAAGATCCAAATGTTTCTTTGGAGTCTAGGAGGTGGAATATCTGGGTCATATTGTATCTCATGAAGGAGTTAAGGTAGACCCTAGCAAAATTAAAGCCATTAAGGAATGGAAAATCCCCACATCCATAAAGCATTTGCGAGGATTTCTCGGGTTGACAGGGTATTATCGCAAGTTTGTTAAGAATTATGGGAGAATAGCAGCACCTCTAACAACATTATTGAAGAAAGATGCATTTTCATGGACTCCGAAAGCAACAAAGGCCTTTGAACATCTTAAAGAGGCAATGTGCCAAGCACCGGCCTTAGCTACACCGGACTTCACAAAAACCTTTATTGTGGAATGTCATGCTTCAGCAAATGGAATTGGTGCTGTTCTAATGCAAGATGAAAGACCCATTGCTTTTGAAAGTCGTCCAATCAAGGGAAAGTTTTTAAGCAAAGCTATTTATGAGAAGGAAATGTTGGCAATACTCCATGCACTTAAGAAATGGCGACCCTACCTAATGGGAAGACACTTCAAGGTAAAAATGGATCATGATAGCCTTAAATACTTTTTAGGACAAAGATTATCCTCTGAAGAGCAACAAAAGTGGGTCACAAAGATGTTGGGTTATGACTTTGAAATCATCTACAAAAAAGGGAAGCAAAATGTGGTGGCAGATGCACTCTCAAGAAAGGATGAGGATGTGGAAGCATTGTTGTGCGCCATTTCTATTATCCAACCAGATTGGATAAACGAAGCAAGGGAGGAATGGAAGAATGACGAAGAAGTGTGGGCACTTATTCGAAAGTTACAACAAGATTCCAGTAGTCTGACACATTTAGCTGGAAAAATGATTCGTTATGGTACAAAGATCGTTTATACCTCTGTAAGAATTCCCAGCTAAAACAAAAGATTCTTATGGAATTGCACACTTCTCCCTTAGGAGGGCACTCAAGATTTTTAAAAACTTACCACAAGGTTAAGAAGGAATTTTTTTGGGATGGCCTTAAAACAGATATTCAAAAGTTTGTGGCGGAATGTTTGGTTTGCCAACAAAATAAAGTTGAAACAATTAAGACACCGGGTCTATTACAACCTTTATCCATTCCAAGCCAACGTTGGGAGGAGGTTTCAATGGATTTTATCACAGGTTTACCCAAGTCTGAGGGAAAGAGTGTCATCATGGTGGTAGTTGACAGACTTACCAAGTATGCACACTTTTGTGCATTATCACATCCATTTAAAGCCAGTACAATTTCTACTACATTTATGGAAACAATTCAAAAGCTACATGGAAACCCAAAGATTATTGTAAGTAACAGAGATCCCATTTTCACGGGAAATTTTTGGACAGAATTATTTTCTTGTCTTGGTACTCAGTTAGCTCATAGCTCATCTTATCATCCTCAATCTAATGGGCAAACTGAGATAGTAAAAAAATGTTTGGAAGGATATCTTCGTTGCTTTGTATCTGATAAACAAACACAATGGGTCAAATGGTTGCCTCTGGCTAAATGGTGGTATAACACTTCCTTCCATACAGCAACAAAAATGACCCCATTTATGGCACTTTATGGGTATCAACCACCATCCATCACATCATATTTAAGAGAAAATTCTAAGGTTCAGGCAGTGGAACATCACATCAAACATCAACAACAAGTCCTCCAACTCTTAAAGGATAACCTCGTGTTGGCACAGAATAGAATGAAACAACAGGAAGATCAACATCGCAGTGAAAGAAGTTTTGATGTAGGTGATTGGGTATTCCTATGGCTACAACCATATAAGCAAATGTCCCTCAAGCAAGCTAAGAAGGATAATAAATTATCACCAAAGTATTATGGTCCATACAAGGTGTTGCAAAAGATTGGTACTATGGCATACAAATTGGAGCTTCCTGCAGCTTCTCGATTACACCCAGTTTTCCATGTTTCATGTTTAAAGAAGGTTATAGGCGACAAGCTCCCGGTTCAAACAATATTGCCAGAACTTGACGAGGAAGGAAAAATTACATTGGAACCGGAAGCAGTCACAGAAACAAGAACTCGACAGCTATGAAATCGATCAATTTCAGAGTATCTTATCAAGTGGAAGAACTTATCCACTGAAGATTCCACATGGGAGGATGAGAATTTTATGCAGAATTATCCAGAACTACTCAAGTGTTGAGGACAACACTTTTTTGAAGGAGAGGGGCATGTTGGGTCCCTATAATACTAGTGATTACCCCATTACTATTGTAGTTATACCCCTTATTAATATTGTTGTTCCCCTATTGCCCCCATATTGTTATTACTGTGCCCCATAGAATCCCTCTATTGTTATTTTTGTGGCTTTATATTATTATTGTTAGGTCGGCTGGATTATATTGTGACTCCTTAGACACCTATATATAGAAAGGAGGTTTGTCATTTGAATCATCCAAGAATTGTTCATTTATGTAATGTAAAGGAGGTTTCCCCCTCGAAGAGGCTGAATTCTAAGGCGTTGATCTATCTTTTCTATCTTTTCTTGAGCTGGTTTCATAACAAAAATACATTGAAGGAAGCAGAAGAGTAGGTTTTCATTTCAACAACATCATAGACTCTAGTTCCACAAGAGAAGCAGGCTAAGAGAATAAGGGAAAGTGTTTCCCCTTCAGTTTCATAAGTTCAAGAGATAAAGTTTATAATGTACAAGAAAAAGAAGAAAAATAATCCCCTTGAAGAACAATTTCAGGAAGAAAGTTCACAGGAACAGACTACATTGGTTCTAACAGGTCCCCATGCTACAACTTTTCCAAGGATTGAGGAGATTTTCTCAAGTTCTCCTATATCCTCAGTTTCTCAAGATCCATTAGAAACATCTCAGACAGGAGAGCTAACTCAGAGTGCAACAAAACCAAGTATATTTGCTAGATATAGGGAGATCAAAAGGAAAAATGAAGCACTAAAGGCCACCACCTATTCTGAATTCTGGAAGCAGACTTCAACCTCTCAGCACAGACTTCTTTCTACATTAGATACTGAGAAAGGACAGTTTCAAATGGCCCTCCTGGAGCCTAAAGTTCCCTTCCCTAAGACTGCAGAAGATTACAAGAAATTTGTTTTTGCTTTTGATACTAAACAAATTCATCCTATTGACTAGATTGAATTACACAAGCAAGATGGAGAAATGATTTACTCCACTTTGACTAGCTCAGCAATGGCAGCATCCAAGTTGCAAGTTTCAGTAAATAATATTCAGTCACAACTAAAGTTAGAAAAAATATCATCTCTGGCTAAGGATACCAAAATAAAATCTTTATAAGATCTAGTGATTAAATTAGGATATGATCCCAGTAATGTGAAGGTTGTCGAAGAAATGATCAGGAGAAAAATGTTGATATCCTAGCATTAATGAAGAAGTTAAAACTCACTACCACAGAAGATCGACAAACCAAAGAATTGGTGAATTGGAGAAAGAGAAACAAAGTATGTTCAAGATTATAGTTGAACAAAACTTGCAAATACAGAAGAGGGAAACTGAGTTAGAAAAATTATTAAAGGAAAAATAACAACAAGCCAATGTATCAGCAGTTATTCCCATAGCAACAGCTTCCATTGCAGGGACTTCAACCTCGGTAACTTCTATTGCAGTAGCCATTACAGTAGAAACACAGTCCACAAATTCAGCAACTGATTTAGCTAAAGATATGAGAGATTTATTTTTAAAGGGTCAAGAAATTGAAAAGTTAAAAGCTCAATTCAACAATCTTCAACAACAGAAAATCAAAACTAACAATGCTTACTTGGAAGAGCTACAGAAGGTTCATAGGTTGACTCAGAGAATAGAGACCCTTGAAAATGAGTCTGCTATTGCTCAAACCATTGCACAAGCCAAAGAGAATATCTAGTTGGATATCAATGAATCCATAACTAACTTATGACCTTCAATTGAAATCATTTTTGAGAAGGAAGAATTCTCGAAGAAATCAAAGTAGGTAATAGCAGAAGTAAAGAAAGACTTGGGTCATAAACCAGGAGGTGCAACAGCATTGACCAGAATTTTGAATTCAAAAACAAAGGAAGAAATTGAAGACTATGATATTGAAGAGAGAATTGAAACCATTCTAGAAGTTAGAAGGATACTTGCCAAAAGAAATTTAATGATTCAATTAGAAAATAAGTGTCATAATTTAGAATCTAGCATCCAAAAGTTTCATAAAAAAATTAATGTCCTACATCGAAAAGGACTTCTAGGTTTGGGAGGAAAGGGAGACAGACTCGTTCCCCTTGAAGAATACCAGTGTATATTACATTCTATAGTTGTAGATAAATCAAGATTTGCTAAGATCAAGGGAACCATTATAGGAAAGGCTTTCACTGAAGGTTTGAGTTTTGATTTATTAATCCAACATGATATCAAACATTTGTTTATAGTCAAACCCACTTTTCAGAAATACACTGAAGTGGATGAGGCTTACATAAAATTAATAAAGTATTCCATTCCTGATGAAGATAGATGGGAAAAAATATGTCATCTCATTGACTGAACAAATAACATGTTTCCAGTGGCACACAACAAATTACCAGCAAAAAGATGCAGGTTTGTAGGAGCGAAAGGATAGATAATTAGGAAAGACAACAAAATAACAGCTTTTATAGCCTTAGTCATCGGCAAAAGCCTCGAATTATGTGCAATATGTCCAAGCAGTTCAAGATTCCTATTTTCTAGTTCTATTTTTGAAGATATTTTGTAAATAAATCTTGATTTTTAAATCAAGATATTTTGAAGACAGTTCTATAAATAATTTGTAGTTTGAAGTATGAAGGGTTGAGCCCTTGTGATAAACTAGTAAGCATAATTGTAATCCTCTAAAGTTTTTTTGAGATTAATAGAAAGATTATGGATTCATCTTGAAACAGCTTGTGTTCTTGTGAGTACTTCTATTGTTACTTATGTTTTCATTTTGTTTAATTCTGCATATGTTTGAAATTAATGGGAATTATGGGTAAGATAAGAATGAATGTCAATTTATCTGAAAACCCTTATGAAGTTATAATCCATTACAGAGATTAGTTAATTGGAATTTTTTGTTTTAATTAATTCCTCTACGTCTTTTAATTGTCACTTCCTTTTAAGCTTTAAATATATTTTGTTTGGTTGTAAAAGCATTTTACACGCATCAATTGTATATGACTAGTTAAATATTATGTTTGAAGATTTAATGAATCATAGATATTCTTAAGTTCAACCTTACACATCTTTTAAAAGCTAAATTATGTTAAAGGTGAAGAGTCAACCCTTTTAATATATCATAAATAATTAAGAGTTTGCACCTATTTAATAGTTTAAAACATTGGTCATCCAAAGATCCAAATTAAAACAAAACATTTTAGATGCTTTGGCACAATTCCTTAACTTAGAATTGTCTACAAAGGTACAACAGATGCCAAGCAAAGATGGGAGGTATAACTTGGAGGAATTAGTACCTATTTGTTGTATGATGTTTCAAGAAGCATATTGAATGGAGTTGAGCTTGTAATATTGATATTTGAAGCATTCTTTATATATATTTAGTGAAACTAGATCACTAATCTAAAAATGTGAAGAAACTTGATGGAAATCACGAAGTGCCTTATACCTACTATCTTTGATAAACAATGTCATGAACCATGTTGTGTATCTTCACTAAGTTCCACACAAAATTTGATTTGTCTTGCTTTGTCTACCCATGGGATGTGGATGAAGTTGTAAGAGAAATTCAAATATCGTAAGATCCAAAACATGAAATGCCAATACAAACCTCAAAATGGGAGTCTTTTGTAAAGACAATTTTTTCATACTTGTATTACAAAATACAGAACTACTAATCCCAAGGACTCTTTAGTTTTCTCTATTGGTGGTAGACATAAAAGTGTGAACCAAGATTATGTTCACTACCTTGACTTGGCCATCAATTTGTGGAAGTGTTGAAATAGATAACTAAATCTAAAAACCTAAATTCATCCATATGGATTTCCAAAAGTGGCTATGAAATCAAGAATTACAATAAAAAAATTATTGTCGATGGTAATCCAAAATGGATCCAAACATTTTATAATAATAGTTTGAAAACTTACAAACAGTTTTGTTGCATAATGTAAAAAGGTGATCATGGAAAATGGAAACTACTAGCTCAAAAATGCAATCACAATTTCACTAAATGTTTAATATTCCACTAACGAAATCCAAGGATATGGATTCTCAAGCCCTCGAGGGAATCAACAAAGGTTGGTGCAACCCAAGCTTCATGTTGGCAAGTTTGTTTTGGTTGTAATGTGAACATATCTAGATGTAAAAGAATAATATATACAAGAGTAACAAAATTATGTACATGTGAAAAGTGGTCTCCTTGATAAGAAAATGTTGAGTTGATCAGACAAGAACACAAATTTATTTTAGCTTGTAAAAAACCATCGAAAACTATCTAGTCAAAGGTGGGGGTCTAATTGAGCAAGGTGAGTTTCTCTATTGACCCCATGACTATATAAATGTAAGGATTTTTACAAAACAAGGATTTACAAACATCATACACTACACCTACAAGATATAAGATAGAAAGAACCTTATCCAAAGGTATACCTAAGAAATTTACCTATTTAAGCAACCCTTATTATAATTAATGACAAAATTACAATGTTGAATTCTCAATGCCCATTTTAAATGTCTTTTCTCCTAAATTCTAAATTAATGGATTGGTCATAAGTGTGAGAGATGGATTCCTTAACAATTATATAATGCAACCATTGGTTGAGAGACTGCACCAACAAGTAAAATTCCTTGTAGTAAGTGTTGTAGATGACATTAGCTTGGGATAATTTATCTTTGAATGATAAGCCATTGAATGTCCTCCCTACCTAAGATTAATGCTTATGGAATAGTGTGAATCATTTGTCTCAATCTCAAGAATTTATTACAAGTTGGAAAGTGCAAGCAATAATGCAGTGCAAGGAGTAACTATGATGACTGAATAATGTGGGGATAACAATAGTTCAATTTCTTACAAAAATTTATTCCTCTCAAGAAGCTCTCAAGAACAATAATATTGGTAGGAGTGAGTCAATGCTTCAAAACTCGAGCTTTGTTACCCTCTATTTGAACCCTTGAAGCATCAATCATATACCTTGGTTATTCAACAAAGCTTTGTCTAAAAATTTATTCTTAATTTTGGCCTACAATGTATGCTAGTAAAGGGATTCCAAGATAGAAGGAAAATGCTTCAAACTATATTTCCAATGCCCATATCATCTAAGTAAACCATTTCAAAGTTACCAAGATATGTTTGGAAGATGGAATTAATAATCCACATGACAACAGCAAGGGAAATAGCGAGGCCAAAAGGCATGATAAACCATTCAAAGAGACCAAATCTGGTTTGGAAATCCCTCTTCCATACATCATTAGGTTCCTTATGCACTTGGTGATAGACTGAAGCAAGGCCATCCTAGGGAGATATCATTTTTCCCTTTGCAGTAATGAAGAATGTCGTCAATTTGGGGAAATTGGTGGTGGTTACTAATATTGACCTTCTTAAGGGTCTTCTAATTTGTGTAAAGATACCTTTGTTGCTCCTTCTTGGGAACCACCACTATAGTGGTCCATAATTCCCGAGTAATGTTGTCAAAACTAGACTGGCCATCGAACTGGTAGATGCCCCAGACTGGGAACCAGTTAGAACCATATTAGAACTAGTAAAAAAACTGAACCAAAAAAAGGTCAACCAAAAACACATAAAATATTCAAAATTTAAAGAAAACATATATATTCATGTGCATCCATATGAATCCAAACCATTTATACCAAAAAAAAAAAAAATCTCATTTATATAGCATGTAAGGGTGTACATAACCAAAATAGCACTGAGTGCAATCCATCTCTGAACCGAAAATACATCAACAAATAATCCCTAAATGGCCTCTGACAACAACAAAAAAATCATGCTACAACAAATACCTACACATCATCAAAATAGTTTCCCATATTGGGATCTTCGTCATCAATATTACCCTATAAGCATTAAAATAAGATATAAAAATCTTAGCATGTCAAGATTTTGTTTGAGTTATGGGTACATTTTTTGTAGGATCATGATATAGTAGTTCAATAATCAATGCCACTAACATCAAGGTACATAGAGAGGTTGGTGTCCTCTATTAAATGCTAGTTCCATACCCTCATACATGATAAAACCCAACAGAAACATTGCAATCCCCCAATCCTTGAATCCTAAAAAACTATTAAGTCTATTGGATTTTGAGTGGGATCTAAAATTATAATTTCTCCATATGAAATTCATTGAGTTCAGAACCACTCTCAAACAACCTAAATCGGTTAATGGTAATGTTAAAAACTTAGATAAAAGGATGAAAATGAAAGATAAAGGAGAATGTCACTTTTATCTCATAAAAATTAACAATACCATTAATGTTAGTAGGGAAATATGGTCAACTACTAGTCTTCCCCAGTCATAAATCATTGTTTAAAAAAAAAAATGTGTTCAAAGGGTCCTTGGTAGAATTGTATAAAATCAATCGGTTTTGTACAAGAACCAGTCGGTCCATACCAAACCAGCCAAAAATGGTTTAGTTCACTTGTCTGAACTGGATTTTCCCTCCAACTAATTGTACCAATTGGATTTGACCAATCCAATCCGATTTTGATAAAATTGTTCCCAAGATAGTTGCTCGCAAGGGGGTGTGTTAGCTTGATATTTCTATGTTGCAAGAGTTGTGTGAGGGGACATGCAACATGCAAGAAAATGGTGCAAGAATCAAAGAACCAACTTGATAAAATGGTGTATGTTATAAAGAGGATCTAAACAACTCGATTCTTACAATACATGTTATGAATAAATGGTTCAATATATATCAAAAAGATGGAGATCCCATTTGTTTTATTCCTTAATGTTATACACTTAATGACATGAATTTGTTAAGAACCCTATTTAATAATTGATCTTCCAAAAAGCACAATTGTAGTGGAACAAGTCGAAGTTAGTTTGTGAATATTACCATCCTTGTGTTGCATGTAGGTGTTCAGAAGTAGCCATCATATTATGCATGTTTAGTTAAATGATAACACCCTACCTAGAATCAAATTAGAAATGTGAGTAGAATCACACTCCACTATGACACATAAGGGTCCAATGGCAAATGGAATGGAGCACCTTACAGTGATAATAGTACATTTTTTCTATTCATTAACCCATATGAGTTGATATGGCCTAAGGTGATGAACAATGGGCTACCAAAACTCTACTACGAATTATTGAGATATTAATTCTTTTATATTCAACTGTTCACAAAGATAGAAGCCAATTCATTCTTGAGTTGGTTCTTATGGGTAAACAAAGCTTCCTCCTCATTGTGTATGTCATTCTTGTCCATTAAAACTAGAAGTGGATATGAATTTAAAAGGTTGATGACATCTATGTCAAAACCAACTTTGACTAATTGTTGTTGTTTAGCAAGGAGGGTTAGTCCCTCTTAGTGGCGTTGTTAACCTTCCACTCATCATTTTAATGGTCATAATTTTGTGATAGGAGAAACACTTACATTGTATCCTAATATAAGGTTCTCTATTGTGAAGCATTGAGTTTTAGCAACTAGTATTGGGATTCCCATTAGATGTGGTAAGGGTTTAATTTATTATGAGTAATAGAATTTGTTTTACTCAACTTAGCCTCTATTTTCGAAACAAGCTAAAGGGTGTGCTTTATGGAAGTTATATAGAATAGATCTAGTTTCTTCCTTAAATGTGGCAATATGTCAAGGGTGAACTTAACATAGATTATATCTTTAGAGTCTCTCAGCTCTTGAAGTGATTTTGTTGAAGATATGAATAAACTCTTGGTGAAATTTTTTCAACATTTATCTAATTTGTAGCCTCTTTACAAAGAAATAATATTTGTACTCTAATGGTAAAACCTCTTACAAACAAAAAATTTGAAGTCTCCCCAAGTATAAATTGAGGGTTGGTTGTTGGCTACCAAAATTTGGGTGCCAGTTTACCACCATGTGAGGGCCAAGTCCTATATGTAAATTTTAATGACTATAATCATTTGACCTCTATTAATTTCCACGGTTGTGTATCCAAGAATCAAACTTGTTGACATTAATAGCCCCATCAAATTTAGGCACTGATATATTTATATCCAACTTCAATGTTGAACAATAAGAACCACCTAATGAAAGGTTAGTTGGGGTTGAGGTTGTGGTCAAGATTTTCATTGATGAGTGATGTGTTCTTGGAGCAATCTCACTATATCATCCATAATTTTATCTTTTTGGGTGTGTTTTCATTGTTAAGTAACTTGGTTTCCAGCAAAGGAAATATTGCTCCTTCAAAATCTCTTGGTTCAAGATACTTTTGGCAAGGAGCCATGGGACTTAGGACATGCTTGAAAGTTCGAAGAAAAAATTAAAACAATCAAAAAATCAAGGGCCATGAAAGGTAATAATTTGTAATTTATCACTTCATGAAAATTTAAAACCTCTTTTGATGCAGAAGCATACAGCTCAGCAATTTCATTATGTTTTAGCTAAATTAGGGGGTCTTGTGTTTTCAAGGAAGTTGGATTCCTATGTATCAAATTCCTGTAATTATTAATGTTTTGAGTGATTAGAATAGGAATTAATTAGATACTGTGAGGATATTTGTAAATGATCTCGAATGTAGGAGAACATGAGTGATGCTGAGTGATGACGATAGAGTTGGAAATAAATTGTAAGTCTTAGACTAGAAAGTGGTGTCATGATTCGTGGAACTAGAGAGGATTCTTAGGGATTACTAGAGTTAAAAGTGGACTTAGAGGATATTCAGGATTTAGTTCAGCAGATTAAGGATCTGAACCAGAATTGATTAAACATAACCTTTTGTATAAATGTAAGCCTAAAACACATAGTAAAGGTAGAGAGTTAGTCAGTCAGTCAGGAGTCAGAGAGTCAGTCATTTAGGCCTACAGGCAGGAAAGGAAAGGCCACTGATATTGAAAATCAGGCCGAGGAAGAAATTCCTGTGTAAATGGTTGTTTATTAATACAGATAACTCGATTATGAGTTTGTGTGATGTGTATTTGAATTATAAGTTGTGTGTGAACTTGAGTAATTCTACGTAACATAGGTTGCAGGTGTGCAGAATCAAAGAAGAAGTGCAGAGAGGAGTGTCATGGTTTTACACACAGACAGTATTGGAGGAAGCCTTTAATGTTACAGCAAAGGTGAAGGAAGCATAAAGGCACAAGCGGAGATCGAGATCAGAACATGTGAAGATCGTGAGGCAGTGCAAAGGAACTATTAGATCAATCAGATCAATGAATGAGAGCAAGGGAGATAGAAGACTAAGATTAAGTCACGCAAAATAAAGTGAAGAAGATGAACGGCAGAGATTAAGCGCTAACCCTTTTTTAAGCTGAGTTTCTTTAAGTTTGATTAAGCACGTGGGCAGTTTCCAAAGACGGGAAGCAATTTCTCGCGCGTTCTAAAGGTTGTAAGCAGTCTTTCAAAATTTCACACGATTAATCTTAGAGGCCAACACATAGCAAACGGTGGAGAGAGAAAACCACTTTTCTCGCGTGCTCTCAATCGGACAACGGTTGTGCAAATATTTGTGCGAGATTGTGCGATAACCGTTAGATCAAGTGGGATTGATCGCACGATAGTCGGATCGGACGTAGCAGATCAACGGTGGAGATTGTCCGAGATATTTAATGATCGGGTGACGCGATAACTGTCGAATTGAGGAATGAGATCGACGGTGGAGATTTAACGCACTAAGGAGAGCATCGAAATATGTGCAAAAGGTTGAAGAATGGAAGAAAGGTAAGTTTTAAGTGTGTTTATGAGATATTTCTACTATACGAGAATTATAATAGAAATAAGCGGGATTAGTGTATTTCGGGTTAAGTTAAGAATTAACCAAAGTTTATGAAAGGTTGGGTAAGGTTCTGCTTAAAGTTTATCAAAGGTTTAGACTTTGAATAGTTAAGTCTAACGTTTCTGCATTGAGTTTATTTAAGAAGCCTTGAACCTTGATTAAGTGAAGATTTTACGAAGTATGGAATTTTGAGAATTCTTGGGGCACACACACAAGTGTGACATGCAATTGTATTTGCATACTATGTGTATATGCGGCTTAGGTTGCATCATTGGGGTATATGCAATTTAGGCTAGCATCATTTCGTATCAGAGTTGAACAAGGAAATTCTGTGTGTAAGAATTCTTTGAGAATACTTAGAAAATATTTATGTTTTGAAGGTATGTATGCAGGCAAGAGGAGATCAGATTTTAAATCTAACAAACAGTAGGCACACAGAGATAAAGTGCAGCAGAATTTGCAAATGCAAGGAAATAGAGAACAATCTAAGCGGCTAGTGGAAAAACTCAAACAAGCTAAGTTGGAAATGGAAGATTCCATTTGTGAAGCAGAACAGGGTGAAGTTCTGGATAAAGATGAAGACTGGAGATCTATGGAAGATCTTATGAATTATTTTGAGATTTCAAGACAGAAAGGAGATATGATGACTGAAGCATCAAGTGAGACCACAAGGTCTTATGTTTTTAAAACTAATAGTTTGTGTATGATTGCAGGTATCGCAGGAGAAAAGCAACTTTGTGAAGATTTCTTCAGAATAAGTGAAGATCTTGAAGTAAAATGTGACAAGGAAAATTTCTCAGAGGATGAATAATTTGATTGGTTACAGTAGGAAGAGTTGGTGGATGAGTTACTTAATGAGAGAAGAAAGTCATTTGAAGTTGTCATAGAAATGGAAGATCGGGATCTTATTCTAATGAAGAATGAAGGAATATTGTCTCAGGGAGGTAATCTAATGAATTTGATTAATGTTATTAATGAAGAACAAATGTAGGAGAATATTAATGCAGATGATGAGACAAGGATAGCTCTTGAAGAAGGGTTATAGAGAGATAGCAAGGCAAAATGTATTGAAGAAGAAGGACATCTACTGAAAGATGTTAAGAAAAAAGAAGTATATGCTAAAGATTTAGCAAAGGGAGAAAGGACATCTGATGATTGGTCACTAACAAAGGAAGGTTTTGCAGAGGATGAGTAGTCTTTTGAAGCTGTCAAAAGTATGGAAGAGTATCTTTTAGAAGATGAATACTCTGAAGTAAAGAAGGATGGAGAATGTCTCTTAAATGGGAAAAACAGTGAATTATGGCAGCAGAAAGAACTTAGTAATACATTGATGTTTGAAGTTGTTACACTCCAGGAATAATTTCTTGTGAAAGAAGGAGATGAGAATCAGTCTGAAGCGCTGATATGTGAAGCAACAGTTGATATTTTTGAACCTTGTAATTCTCAAACTGATAAATTATGTATAAATGCAGGAATTATAAGTGATGATGAAATACTTATGAAGTGTCAAAGAGAAATTGAATTGCTAGAATATTTGCTAGAAAACTCATAATATGACAATGTGATTGCAGAGGAAGGAGTTCACTACAATGGACAATAGCAGAAAGACATTATTGAAGTAGATGGTGTGGAAGAGAGACTTGCTGACAGTTTCGAGAGTCCTTTGGAGGATTCTTTAGAGAGGTTGGATCAGCATACTGATGTGCTGATAGAGGAGAAAAAATCAAAGCAACATACTGAAATGTTTCCAAAGGAAGAAGAGGCACTGATGCCTTATGTTTTTCATTTTAATAATTGTTTTGTGAGTGCAGGTTTTGTTGCAGATGCTGGAGAAAATTTGACACATGTGAGCAACCAAGTAAAGATGGAAGAGGAAGAAAAATATGCTGGAATCAATGAACAACATAGTGATGTATTTGAGGGGAATCAAGTACAAAGGAAATTGGAGGACAATTTACTTTTTGAAAGTAAATTTACAGATATTGAACAAAGGTTGTTTAGACAACAACAAGAGGGTAAGGATGAAAGGGCGGTATTAAGAATCCAACAACTTCAAAGAGAAGACGGTAAACAACAGTTTGAAGATGAGTGGACAGAGTACAACAACAAGTGGCAAAGTAAATATCAGTCAAAAGATAAATTGGACTTAGAGATTGAAAGAATAATAAGATTGATGATGAAGGTGCCTCAGAAGAAAACAGTAGTAAGAAGGCCAAGGAGCAACAGAAAGAGAAAGATAGAAGCAAATTGTGGAAGCATATCTAGTGGAGCAAAGCAACATAAAGTGTGGAAACCTGGAGAACAGCAACAAACAACAACAGCAACCAAAGACAAATTGCAGAACAAAGTATGGGATCCAGGAAGACAAAGGTCGAAAGCACATGATCAAGAGATCATGATTATTTTAACCTTGGGAGTCTGATGCAGGAGCATATAGCTCAGCAGTTTCATTATGTTTTAGTTAACTTAAGGGGTCTTGTGTTTTCAAGGAAGTTGGATTCCTATGTATCAAATTCCTGTAATTATTAATGTTTGAGTGATTAGAATAATAATTAATTAGATATTGTGAGGATATTTGTAAATGCTCTCGAATGTAGGAGAACATGAGTGATGATGAGTGATGATGAGAGAGTTGGAAATCAATTGTAAGTCTTAGACTAGAAATTGGTGTCATGATTCGTGGAACTAGAGAGGATTCTTAGGGATTACTGGAGTTAAAAGTGGACTTAGAGAATATTCAAGATTTAGTTCAGCGGATTAAGGATCTGAACCATAATTGGTTAAATAGAACCTTTTGTATAAATGTAAGCCTAAAAGGCATAGTAAAGGTAGAGAGTCATTCAGTCAGTCAGGAGTCAGAGAGTCAATCATTCAGGCCTATGGGCAGGAAAGGAAAGGCCACTGATATTGAAAATCATGTCGAGGAAGAAATACCTGTGTAAATGGTTTTTTATTAATACAAATAACTTGATTTTGAGTTTGTGTGATGTGTATTTGAATTATAAGTTGTGTGTGAACTTGAGTAATTCTACATAACGTAGTTTGCAAGTGTGCAAAATCAGAGAAGAAGTGCAGAGACGAGCGTCATGGTTTTACACATAGATAGTATTGGAGGAAACCTTTAATGTTACAACGAAGGTGAAGGAAGCATAAAGGCACGAGCGGAGATCGAGATAAAAACAAGTGAAGATCGTGAGGCAAAGACAAATACACAGGCAGAAAGTTGAATGGGCGATCATACAATAAGAAACAAAAGAGTGTAGCGGTGCATAGGAACCATTAGATCAGTCAGATCAACGAATGAGATCAATGGAGATATATGACTAAGATTAAGTCATGCAAAATAAAGTGAAGAAGATGAACGACAGAGATTAAGCGCTAACTCTTTATTAAGCTGAGTTTCTTTAAGTTTGATTTAAGCATGTGGGCAGTTTCCAAAGACGGGAAGCAGTTTCTCGCGCACTCTAAAGGTGGTAAGAGGTCTTTCAAAATTTCACGCAATTAAGCTTAGAGGCCGACACGTAGAAAACGGTGGAGAGAGAAAACCACTTTTCTCGCGTGCTCTCAATCGGATAACGGTTGTGAAAATATCTGCACGAGATTGTGCAATAACCATTAGATCAAGCGGGATTGATCGATGGCAGAGATCAGCCAAGCTTGTTGGTGATCGGGTGGTGTGACAGTCGTTGGATCAGACGGAGCAGATCAATGGTGGAGATCATCCTGGATAGTTAATAATTAGGTGACACGATAACCGTCAGATCGAGGAATGAGATCGACAGTGGAGATTTAACACGCTAAGGAGAGCATCGAAATATGTGCAAAAGGTTGAAGAATGGTAGAAAGGTAAGGTTTAAGTGTGTTTATGAGATATTTCTATTATATGAGAATTATAATATAAATAAGCAGGATTAGTGTATTTCGGGTTAAGTTAAGAATTAACCAAAGTTTATGAAGGGTTGTGCAAGGTTCCACTTAAAGCTTTATCAAAGGTTTAGACTTTGCATAGTTAAGTCTAACATTTTCGCATATAGTTTATTTAAGAAGCCTTTAACCTTGATTAAGTGAATATTTTACTAAGTATGGAATATTGAGAATTCCTGGGACCCACACACATAGTGTGACATGCAATTGTATTTGCATATTGTGGGTATATGCAGCTTAGGCTGCATCATTGGGGTATATGTGGTTTAGGCTGGCATCATCTTTACCCTTAGACATTTTTAGGGAAGGAATTTGATTCATGATTGTAATTTCAAAACCTAGAGAGATTGAGAAAGACTGTATGAGGAAAATATTGAAGAAGCTCAAAATTTCAAAGCTCTAAGGAGGCCCTAATCATCATTATTTGATACCAATTGAAATGAGAGAAATACCAATAATGAAAATAAATATTCACACACAATAAAGCATGAAAGAGCTTTTGAAAGAAGTTTTCATTAATGTCAAAGGTTGTCCAAAAAAAGAGTAAGTTACATATTCAAATAACATATTTAGAAATATTGTTTTAGGATTTTTGATGCCCCATTTGGATCCCCTATCTTTGAATGCAATTTTACTCCATTTACCTAGCTCAAACGGAAGCATAACATATATTGTAGGAAAAAAAATCTAAGATCATTCGAAAGGTATATGGAACTCTGTCTAACTCCTCACGGTTGAGGAGAAATGATTTTTTGAATATTCACCATACATTGTACCAGTTGCACAAGCCAGACCAACCAGTAGGAAAGTTGGCCCAGTCTATACCCCGAATGTACTATAAATAGGCACGAGAAGGAGCATTTCAATTCATTCGCTCAAGCGAAGTTTGGATATGTTCAAAAAAACAAACAAAAGGTGTTATGAGGTTCATACCTCATGAACCAAAATGAAGAGGAGCTGATTTAGAGAGACAAGTTTTTTGGAAAGAAAGTTTTGGCACATTTTTGAAGGGTTTTTTGGCTTATTTTGAAAGCATTTTTGTCACACCTTTTGAAGGTTTCTAACCCTAGTTAGAAGGATTATTTCAAACCTAGGGCCAAATTTTGTGCCCTTTGAAGGTAGAATTTCATATTTGTGTATAGAGACAAATTCCAGTGTGGAAGGTCAAATTTTAGGACCAGAGTTATGGTATAAATAATGCTAAACTTAGGCTTCCTTTGAGGGCTACATTCTAGTGTGCTTGAAGGCAAGTTTTAGGTCTATTTTGAAGATCTAACAATATCCTCTACTGAGGAGGCAGAGTTCTAGAGGCCAAATTTTGTTCATAAGGAAGTTGAGTTCAAGGATCATTTGTTGAGGGTAGCTTTTTTGCTAAGAAGGTCATGTTTAGGAAGCTAAGTTCTTGTGTGAAGGAGAAAGGAGCAGCTTCCATAAGGGAAAACTTTATTTGACTAAGATTGACTCTTGTACAAATTTTGGTGCCAATAAATCAAGGAGTTGGTGCCTCCTTTCAGTTGGTGTTGATAAACCAAGGAGTTGGTGCTTCCATTTAGTTGGTGCAGATAAATTTGAATGCACTATATATATATATATATATATATATATAACCATTATGTGGTTTTCACATAAAAATATGAGTTATGTATATTTACGTTCTTTGACTTATAATAATGGATGCATGTACAAATTTTTGAAGTTAAAAATTGTTAACACTAACTCTCGCCCCCACCCCCACACCACCCCACCTCCCGCACCCCCCACCGCGCCCCCCACCCCTTCTCAATATTGTTGAATATTCCAACAGGAGAAATTAGGTGAGTTTGAGAGGAAATTGTTGGCATTGTACAAATTTATATCACTAAATATAGAGTGGGGAGAGTGAAAAAAGTTAAGCAAGTCTCCAATGACATAAAATAAATTGGATGTGTATTAATAAAAGTGAAAATACATTTTTGAGAAATGAGAGAATTAAGGAGACCAACAACTTTCTCAATGGAGAGGGTTTACCCAAATTATCACTTGATTTGCAAGATTAAAGAACTCATAGACGTAAAGAAACCCACCATCACTTGCATGCAAGACCACGATATACCAAATCCTAATTCATGTCAACCACATAATATTACCTTGTTAACCATTCACTCCATTGAATCTAGATATGGGGCCACCTAAGCATAGCGGATGATTGGACATCCAAATTCTTTGCAACCTGAATTACCAATTCCAATGCCAAAGGTTTCATTGCTACTCCATAGGATCAAGAGCCAAGACTACAAGCTAAATCAATTAAATAATTTATTTTGGATCTGGGTCCATCAGGATATGTTAATAATAATAATAAGAATAATAATGTCATTTTCGAATGTATATGTTAAATAAATTTAAATTGAAAGTAACAAATATATATCTTAAAACAAAAATAATAAATAATAAAGAAAAGGCAATAATAGTAAATAAATAATATTATTTATTTACTATTATTGCCTTTTCTTTATTAATTATTATTTTTGTTTTAAGATATATTTTTGTTACTTTCAATTGAAATTTATTTAACATATACATTCGAAAATGACATTATTA
Organism: Pinus tabuliformis; assembly: GCA_031772625.1. Taxonomy (NCBI): domain Eukaryota; kingdom Viridiplantae; phylum Streptophyta; class Pinopsida; order Pinales; family Pinaceae; genus Pinus; species Pinus tabuliformis. Next base: position 668,757,321 of record CM062817.1, read on the forward strand.
TTACTACTACTATTATGGGGCATTACAATGTTAACACTCTCGGATCTCTGAATAAGTTGTATATCTCTTCACACGAAATGACAAACTATGGAACCTTGACCTCTTGCCCTTCGAGCTCAATTCAGTATCCAAGAATTTATTTTTCTTTGACAAATTGCTTGCACCATAATCTCCCAAATTATCAGATAATTGAATGGCACAATGGAACCATAACTTGTTGGAACTTTTACCTTTCAATCCATTTAAATGTGGATATAATCCCTTGACCATTGTCATGTACACCCCAGATTTCTTGGAACCCTAGATATCAGGATATTTTTCGTTGTCAAACCTTCTTTTCCATTGAATCTAGATCGGGTCCTAAAGAAAGCCTATGAACTGTTGGACCTTAAATCACTGAATTCCCAGATGTCCTAGAATTGTGGGCCTTTTTTTGATTTTGGCATAAATTTCTTGTTTGTCACTATTTTAGCTAAAAGCTAAATACACTAAAAAACTTCATCAAACCAATCCTTGGTGTGAGTCCAGAGGCTTCCACATCGAAACTTCAAGAACCAATCATAACTTGACACATGGATCATTTACCACATCATCATTTCCATATCACTACCACATCATCATTTCCATATCACTACCACATCATCTTCCACATGCTATGCCACATCATCACCATGTATCACTTAGAATAGAGCCACTTGGCCACCCAAAAAATCCAAATCTCCTTACCACATGTCCACACCTCAGGGTGCCACTTCTTCATCCTTGGCCACCATGTGCCATCTCTCATCCTATCTATATTGTCATGTTAGTTCGGATCCACTTGATGACTATTAGAGAAGTTGTTGTGGAGGTAAATCCCCTCTGCGGACAGAGGCGATCCCTACTAGTCCAAATAGGGTCTAGCAACAATCAAACAACGCTAACACGTAGGTTCCTAATTGCAAATTAAAGACAAATGATGAAGGCCTACCTGGATTCCAACGCTAGTACTTGTAGAAGAGTCGACACTCCCGTTCCTTTGCTCCGGCTAGTCACAGTCCTCATGATCCTCGTGCACAGACACCTGCACATGCAAAGAACGATACAAACACAAGCATGAAATCCAAGAGATGCAACTATATATCAGTCAGAAAGGATACAACTCAAACACCATCATAACGACATTAAGAGTGGAACCACAATGATAGTCGTCTATTATTTAAAAACAAAGAAGAATACAACCATAGTTCTGACGTCAAATCCTTCTCAAGAGGGTCTAGCCAGCAAGTTCCTCAAGCATTCACCCTTGAAGATAGATCTCCCAAGACAAACTCTCTCACTCACAAGTTTACACAAGATCAAAACACTTCACAACCTTCCTTAAGCTCTCTAACGCTCCCACACTTGTCACACCAGCTACCCATCAAGCTCACACAATATCAGCAACACTCCAAGCACTATGAATTCCAAACTAGCAGCTCATAGCAATGGTGGAGGCTTAAATAGGAGAAGGAGTCTCCATGAATGGTGGGAGGATGAGCTTATCTCCAAGGAAGGTGGCTCAAATGACGAAACAGACATGCCAGAGAAGGGAGGGCGACATATACAAGGCCAACAACCAGGTCTGGAGTCATCTGGAAGGCCGGCTGTTAGAACAAACTCACCCAGACTAGATCATCGCGGGTGCATAACTGCACTGGAGCGCTGACATCGCAACTGCATAACGAAGAAATTCATGTCAGCACGATCAAATACAAGCAACAATCGCGCTATCTCATGAAATTCAGCCATCGCGGGAATCACGTGTACTTCCGCGCTGGCAGCGCGTTCGGTCTGTTTTGGAGCACTCATCAGCGCATTTATTTTTACAACAGTCGTGATGATAGAAGAACTTTGGCAAAGTGGGTCATTTTGCAACATTAGAGAGCATGAGCATGGATGATTTGGACTCATGACACAGTAGGAAGACTGGTAGGAAGGCAGTGACAAATTACTATGTAACAGTGCCCCTAAAGCATGAAGCCCGAGAGAGTGGGAGGGGTGAAATGCTTTACGAAACTGACTGAACTGGAACACCACCGAGAAGAACCTGCATGCAAGTACAACTGATATCTCTGATAATCAATTACATGTAGTCTAGGCATGGGCGCAGCCATCCAAAAGACATACGAAAGAGGTCTGTGGTATGGACGCAGCCACCCAGCTAATGAGACCGTGATGATAATAAAGGTATGGTCGCAGCCATCCATGAAGACTCAGGTATGGGCGCAGCCATCCATCAATGAGTCATGTAATGATCATAATAATCCACAAAATCGCAACCTGGATCTCAATAGACAAAATCCAGGGTCTTGCGCTCCATCTCGACCCGAACAAAGTACAAGTCCAAGCATGTGAATATAGGAGTTGAGGTCGAACATGCAAGAACATCGTCTGATTACCAGTCAATGATGAAAACTGTTAACAGACGCGAGAGGTACCACCAATAATGACAATGGTCCTCAAGGTACTATAGGTACAATCTACGGCGTGCGAATCAGTGAGCTGGCGTCGAGCACCCGCAGAATCATTCGATCGGAGGCCAATGATGAAAACCTCATGTCGAACACGAAGAACCTGCCATTGAGGCATGCAGGCTCCAAGGCACCTGAAGGGAGTCTCTAGGTCAACTTCCTGGATAATGAGCTGAAGTCGACAAGAAGTGACCTTGATCGAAGGTGGGCCATAATGTTTCCCACATCATCGACATGAGACAGAGGAGGATAAGATATTTTTCATGAGGTATCAGAGGGAGGTTGAGTATTCTTGCAGAGGTCAACTTCTCTTGAACATATCGGCGACACAACAGTAGACTTGGCAGTATTTGACATTAAATGATCAGGGGTCATGGTGACAAGGCAATGAGCAGATGAGAGGTCAAACAGGATAACCCAAACCCACGGAAGCAAGTTTGAAACAACAAGATGAGATATCCCCACCCAGACACGAATGCAGACAAGTGCCATGTTCAAGAGCGACATACTTCCGACATGAAAATGGTTGTGGTTCCATTTTCCCCACCATTGCTGGCAAGTACCCCGGTTATTTTTGATGACAAGCTTGATGGGGATAGCATATGCTTGAAAAACGTCATCCGATGTCATTAAGTTTTAACGAGTCTGACAAAGGAAGAACTCAGCGTCTTTTCCTGTTTAGAGAGTCTGAAAAGACAGCAAAAAAGTGAACTCTAGGGGGGTCCTTTTTTGTAAAGTTGTGTATCTCGAGCCCGAAAAAGTATAAAACAATGCCCGAAAGAACCGCTCGACCAGTACGATCGAGGAGTACTTTTCATAAGTAGTGACTTCGACCCGAAAAAGTAGAAAAGCGGTCAGAAGCACGTCGTTTTGTAGCCAATAACGAGCTCGAAACGACAAAAACCCGGCGATCTTTTTAAGTTTAAACGGTCGAAAAAAGAGCTTAAAGGCGACCGCCTCTCGCTTCTTTTAACGAGTTGAGAGGGAGACTCGGCTATCTTTTCTTATTTCACGTCGAAAAAGAGCTTAAAGACGACGTTTTGGGACCAAGTGCGTATAGAACTGTCGTAATTCCACCAGCTGAGATCCTGCACAAGGAACACTGCACGCGTAAACCCGTTCGAGATAATATAGACAATGTGCATAAAAACATAGTAAAAACTATATCGGAACCAAGCATATAGTAAAAACCATCATAAAAACCCATATTTATGAAAAATAATATTTAATTTTTTAAAATTACCATAAATAAGGGGGGTAAACAAATTTTTTTACCATTGTTACCATTGGAGCTTTGTGGAGCGACTTGAAGCATTGAGGTTGGCGAGCGAAATTCCACCCCGTACGTGCATCATCCATCCTGAAATCAGTTCCAGGTAGATACATCTTGCCCTACACTCCATTTTGAAGTCTTTTTTCTGCATTTTAACGGTGGGAAGTGGTTGTTTGAGCGGATTTTTTGAAACGCATTCCGCTCTCGGTCAGCGCGGATTTCCCTATCGGGTCCACGCTGACCGATAAAAACTTCCACAGGCCACTCCCGGATCAGCGCGGAAGAGTGATGTACTTCCACGCTGACCCGAAAAAAATAACAAAGGCGCCCATTATCAGCGCGACTGTTTTAAAAACAGTCGCGCTGACGTCGCGCAACAAGTTTTTTGATAAAATTAACGTATGAAACTTTGCAAGGAGGGTGCTAATGAGATTTTTTGATTATGCAGGGTATAATGGCGTTCGTTTGGCAGGAACGTGCTCACAATAACGATGACATAGCGGCTTTTGCCGATGCTGGGTGCCGAAATGCATTGCGGAGGTGCGGGTTGCTTAAATTTTTCTTAACTCCACGCTTGCGGGCACAACCTGACCTTTTGGAACTCTTGATCAGGGCCTGGAATCCCACTGATGGGAAGTTCGTTATCCGAGGCCGAGACATTGAGTTTGATTACACAGACATCTATTTTTTGACCGGGTTGTCACGTCGAGGTGAGAGGCCTATTCTGGAGGGGCAGCGACCCGGTGGTGATACTTTAGACATGCTGATGGCTCAGGTGTGCCCACGGGCACGCAAGTCGCGGAGCAGAAAGATAGCAATTCCTATGGTGGAGGACATCATCCTTCGAGCTATGCTCTTCATGGTGACACGGGCAGCGGGCTCCCAGGCCCAACACGAGGCCTCAAAGACCCATCTCCGACTGGCTCTCGAATGCTTGAATCCTACCATATTTAACTGGGCAGAGGCAGTAGCGGCAAACATGAAGAGACAACTGACCAACTGCCGTCGCGGTGAGACGAAGCAGTTTGGCTATGGATCGATCTTACTCCCGCTCATGCTGGAGCGGGTGTCGGCATTGCAACTGCAGGATATGGTTTTGGACCCACCTAGGCCTCGCGAGACGAGGGCCACACGATGGGGCCATGTCATGCCACGAGGAGGTGGTGGTCGACCAGTGGCATGGGGGGTATACTTCCGAGAGTGGTTGGAGCGGCAGACTATCTTTGTGGAGGACTGGCTGTATGCTGGCCTAGACTTCCGTGGAGACCCAAACATGCCGTTGCATGTTGGAGAGCAGTGGGATGACGGTGGTAAGACACTTGATCTCATTTTTTTATTTTTTATTTTTGTGATGTTTTTTATTTTTTTTCCTTTTTTTCATGTACATGTCCTAATGACGAACGCTATGGTATGCAGATGTAGGACCGGCGAGACCCCTCGGCCTGGCTCTAGAGGCACGGAGGGACGCACAGGGCATTGGAGCTCTAGCCCTGGCTCCTCCGGGAGATGACGCGATGGAGACCGTGATATGGAACCTCGAGGGCTTGCTGACAGGGGTTCCAGATTACCTGGGGATAGAGGAGGTCCCCATAGCGTCCCAGATCCATACAGTGGGAGTAGAACCTAGGATGCACCGCCTTTTGAGGTGGGTGGCACGAGCGGCTGTGCAGTATAGGGAGCACAACCCGCCACAGTAGATATCTAGGTCTTTATTTCCTACTGGTGATTTTTGAGAGACATGTGTCTCAGATGTACAGAGAACACAGGCCCTATTTAGACATGTACACTTATTTTTGAGCGCCTTGGTGCGCCACACGATATATATATATATATATATATATATATATATATATATATATATATATATATATTCCTATGGTCTATTATTGTGCTTTTATGTGCTTTCTTGTATGATGTTTTGATTATATGTTACACAAATGTCTATCCAATACATGATTAGCCAATGCATCAGATAATGTGTTTAATCGTCGTGGAATATGCTGATATGTAATGTAATCAAAATTCCTCTCTAACAATTTAACACGTAAATACAACCTTAAAATGTGACGGTCTCTGACGGAATATCGCCCATTGAGCTGATGGACGACAAGTTGAGAGTCCAGGTTGACAACCAATGTACGAATATTGAGATTAATTGCCTCGGCCAATAATTCAATCACAGCACTATATTCAGTGACATTGTTTGTGGTACAGCCCAAACACACACCTTGAAGATCTATCAACTCACCGTGAGGATCGTAGATCACCCACGCCGCAGAAGACAAATTGCGAGTGCTGCGGCAGGCACCGTCAGCGAAACCAACATAAGGTGCACCAGACATCTGCACAAGAAGCAAAAGACACAATAAGCGGCAATCACGCCTTCACACCAAGCCAAAAACATGAAAACACACACACACAACACACCTGCTAAAACATACGCATGTACAAAACGAAGTGCATGGAATCATGCATAGTACTTTTTCAAGTACAGCCCGTTGTGGGGCTTATCGAGAGGGTTACCTTCGTAGTCAACTAGCTCATATGCCCCTTTCTGTAAAACTCTCTTTACAATATAAGGGCCTAGCCACATGGGCTCGAGTTTGCTTGCCCCCAGCTTGTCATTCGCTTGATCGTATAGCAGGACTAAATCTCCCTCAACAAAGGAACGAGGATGGATGGTATGGTCGAAGTGAGTTTTAACTCTCTTCTTCTGTGCTTCGATAGCTAGAGAGGCTAGCCGACGGGTCTCGTCCAGCCATTCTAGGTAAAGAAGACGTTCCTCTACCGGAGTAGTGTTGGGAAGCAACTCGACGGCCAATTTTAACGAAGGGATTTCGCATTCGATAGGAAGGGTAGCCTCCAGTCCATAAACTAATTGAAATGGAGTGAAACCGATGGCATCCTTTACAAAGGTTCGGTAGGCCCACAAGGCGGGAAACAACATCAAATGCCAATTAGACTTATGCATGCCAACGGTACGTTGAAGCATCGTAACCAAAATCTTGTTAACGGCTTCAACCTGGCCATTGGACTGTGGATAGTATGGGGTCGAACTATCATGTCGTAAGCCTAGTTGGGTTGTTAGTTCGGTCATCATGTGATTACGGAAATGCTTCTCGTGATCCGTGATGATGGCCTGAGGAACTCTGAACCGTGAAATAACATGGTTGAACAAAAATTGTGCCGTTGTGTGACCATCTTCAGTTAATGTGGGCATCGCCTCGGCCCATTTTGTAAAGTAATCGACGGCAACGATAATATACCCATGCCCCCCAGCCGAGCGAGGGTTACAGGTCGTATAATCAATGCCACATTTTGCAAAAGGGCCACCGGTGACAACAAGGTGCAACGGAGCTAGTGGTGGCGCACGCATCTTCCGCTGGTATATCTGGCATGCGTGACACGAACAGACGGCAAGAATGCAATCCTTAAAAATGGAGGGCCAGAAATAACTGGCGCGGAGGATTTTTTGAGCTGTGGCATATCCGGACATGTGACCACCACAGGCGCCAGAGTGGCAGTCATTCAGGACTCGCTCAGCTTCCTTGAGAGTTAGACATCGGCGGAGGACGGAGTCAACGCCGAGACGATACAGGGTGTCCCCAATAATACGGTAGGGTTGAGACTGATGACGGATCCGTCGCCGAGCATCCTTGGACACAGCGGGACGGAAAGAGGACGTCTGCAGATATACAATGATATCCCCGTACCAGGGGTCGAGGGTGCTGATCAGGAATAGAGTTTCGTCCGGGATATGGTCCTCTGAGTGAGAGGGTGCAGAAGGAGATGGCAAAGAGCAAAGTAACTCAGCAAAGACCAGGGACTTCTTAGACTTGGCAGCAGTGAATTCCAAGTCAAACTCTTGGAGGATGACGATCCACTTTGAGTATTTGCCCCCCAGCAACTAACGTGACAAAATGTACGTCATCAGGTTGCAATCAAAAATCACAGTCGTGGTACGCAACAAGATATAATGCCGGAAACATTGGACGGCACAAACGGCGGCCAATGCCAACTTCTCGACGTAAGCGTATCGAGTTTCCGTGTCTAAAAGGTTGCGGCTGAGGTAATATATGACATGCTCAGTGTCATCATCGTCGTCTTGCACGAGAACCATGCCGATAGTGGTATCGGTGGCGGCCAAATACAGAGTATAATCGCGATGGTAATTCGGAGGATGCAATAATGGAGCAGAAGCAAGGAGACCCTTGAGACACTCGAAAGACTCCTGAGCGATAGCATCCCAATGAAAAGGGGTATCTCGCTTCAATAATCGTGTAAAGCCTTTAGCCACCTCGGCATAGTTCGGAACGAATCATCTTAAGAAATTTGCTTTGCCCTGCAAGCTCTGCAACTGCTGCAAAGAAGCAGGGGGAGGAAGATTCAGAATAGCTTCGACTTTGAGGGGATCCAGCCGGATGCCCTCTCGGGAGACGATAAACCCGAGCAGTCTGCCTGATTCAACGCAAAAGACACATTTATGAGGATTAAGCCTGATGTGGTAGTGTCGACAGCGGAGAAAGATTTCACGAAGATGGGAAGGGTGGTCCTGGCATTTGACTGAATGAGCTGGTAGATCATCCAGGTATGGTTGTACAATGTGACGGATGTCATGAAAAGCATAGGACATTGCACGTTGGAAGGTAGCACCGGCGTTCTTCAAACCGAAAGGGAGCTTTTTGTAAGCAAAAGTGCCCCAAGGACAGATAAAGGCAGTCTTATGCTGATCAGCAGGCGCAATATTGATCTGGTTATACCCAGAAAAACCGTCCATAAATGAATAGATTTTGCTCCCCGCACACTCATCAATGAGCTGATCAATGAAGGGTGTGGGGAAGTTATCCTTAGGACAGGCCCGGTTGATGTCATGGTAATCAACATAGACTCGAATGGTACCCTGCTTTTTGTTCACAGGGACAATATTGGAAACCCAATCTGTAAGTGGAATGGGATAAATAAAACCAGCCTTAAGAAGCTTTTCAACTTCTGCTTAGTGGCTGCAGCCTTCTGGGGGTGCACGGGGCGTAGACGTTGGCGAACAGGCTTAGCACCCGGATACGTAGGTATCTCATGCACCACTATGCTAGGGTCAATGTCGGGCATCTCTTCGTAGGACCAAGTGAAGACATCACAAAATTCGCGAAAAAGATCGGTGTAGAGCTGAATTTCCTCTGGAGTACAAGTGACTCCAATGTGAATGTGCTCGACAATCCCTGGTTTCGCAAAGATGTCGATGGGTTGGGTCTGCGTAATGTTTCCCATATTTCCTTCAGAGGACACTTGATAAACTTGAATAGGTGTTTGAAGGGGCTGAGATGGGAGACAAGGAGCAAACCGCTCGAGACAGGTGATCATTTCCTGATGGGCAGGGAGAAACGAGGAACGGTGGTGATGATCAGACCAAGGAGGTTCCTCGAGAGACATGGTCTCGATAATGGCTTCATCGGAAGGAAATATTTCCTTTAACGGATCTGAAGTAGCGTCATCTCCAAGCCAAGGGGAATGAACATACGAGTCGGGAACCCTGCTCAGAGGAGCAGGTTCAGGAGGGGGAGCCGATGCAGCAACGATTTCAATGTAGTTGAGCTCGGCAGGACTCAACGGCATCATATCGCCCCAAGATTCTATCTGATTAGCGGGAGGAAGGACCCACGGATCAGAGCGCACGGAAATCATATTAATAGGAGCGAGATTAGGAGGTGGGAGGGAAAAGACACCCATCAGGGCGAGATATTTAAAAAGTCCGGCTCCCACACTCTCACATGATTTGGAGGTATGCTCCACGAAAGGCACGTTGCCTTCGGAAGAGGAGGTGAAGAAGGAGAGCTGGTCCATGGTGAAAATCTTCCCCTGATGAGGGAAATGAATGACACGGAAAAGAGACGAAGCCACAGCTTGCATGGCGTATGTCCAGCTACGTCCGAGGAGGAGGTTGTAAGTAAGATTAGCATCGACAACTTCAACCTCCACTTCGACCGTCTTCCCTTCCAAAGAGATGGGCAACCGTTGGAGTATACCATAAGGACGAGACTCTCTTCCGTCAAAGGCTTCCAATGTTGTAGGAGACTGGCTCAGCGTCGGAGACCCAATAGCTTTCCAACAGGCAACAGACATGATGCAAGTCGAAGCACCTTCATCAATGACTGTACGATGAATCGTTTTAGTGTTGATAATGACATGTATGAGGAAGGCGATTTGGTGAGGCAATCTCGGCGCATGGCCTTCCAGGTCAAAAGAAATCAGATCCGAGTCAGCCGGGTCTATGCCACCGATGGCCGATAGCAAGGACTTCCTCTTGGAGGGGCAGCTCTGGAGCACTTCTAAGGCGGACGGAGCTTGAGCTAAGTCCTCAACAATGTTGTAGTGCTGGGCAGCATGAGCATTAGGGTTGTAAGAAGACTTCCGGAGTAAACCTTTTGGAGGGGGTCGGATGGGCGTCTCAGTTCTACGTCTCTCGATATGGAGTGGACCAGAACTGGACGGAGGAGCGCTGGAGGGGACCTCAGGCTCTTTCCCGACATGCGACGGATATTCTTTTGCCCGAGTACTGATGTGGACGAGAATCGTCCCAGCCATAAATACTTGAGAGCCAAATGAAGAAGAGGGTTGTGATGGGTCAGCCACCATTTGAGTTTGCTATGAGGGGAAAGGTTCTTTGAGCACAGCAGGAGTCCCGAGAGCACCTTTCAACAATCGACTAACTTCGGACCGCCTGGGGCAGTCTTTAGTATAGTGATCCTCGTCACAGATAAGACAATGATACTTGGGTTTACGTTTGGCTCCTTCTTCGGGTGGAGGTTTAGGGGAGTCTTGTCTAGGCTACTCAGATTTATTCTTAGCTTTCCTTTTCTTCTTTCCTTTCGAGGATTTATCCGCCGTGGTGGACTGGATGGTGTTAACCTCGGAAGTATTTCCAGAATTAGATTGACCCTGAGAAGTGTTTTCGTTTGAAGCATTCGATTTTTGCTTCCCAGGGTTCACGGATGATTTCTTTGAAGATGTATTTACAGAGCCAATAACACCGTCAACAGATGGCTTTGGCAGAGCTTTGGATGTTCTGGGTCTCGAGGCATCTGGAAAATAATCATATAAGGTACCTGACTGAGAATACACTAAATGGAGGTACTGAGCACGTGCGATAGCTTGCTCTTCAGTTACACGAGCTCCCACAGCAATGTCTCGCGCGATTGCAGGGACAAAGGAGGTTGTAAACCAATCGGTCAGGAGCTGATCAGGAATCCAGAACTTGATCAAACAACGACGCCGTCTCCATTCATGTATGTGATCGGATATATGTGTGGCCGTGTCCTGTTTAAGAGACGTGAGGAGATGTGTTCCTGTCTCATACCGAATGGGAAACTGAAATTGAGTTAGAAATGCCATTGCCAACGAGTTGAAATCTTGAAAGGATCCGCGATTCAACTCAATGTACCACTTAGCAGCTGAGCTGGTGAGAGTCCTTTGGAAAAGGCGAAGCCTGATGGAATCGTCAAGCCATGAATTTGACGAACACCAAAGGTGATAGGTCATGACGTGGGCTTGAGGGTCCTCTCCAGCTTTGCCATCGAATTTGGGACAATCACCGGGTATCTTGGTTGGAACTGGTGGCCAGTATGGATTATGAAGAATGGGATCATTAGTCAATTTGGACACATCTGGCAATTCCAATGTTGCTAAGAAAGGTAACTAAGGATTGAAGGACATCTGTGGCCACGGATAAGAGGTAATACCAGAGTTCCAACTAGGTGACGGTTGCCCCCATGGACTTTGTCTGGACGGGTCCGGCCCATAAGGGTTCTGCCCATAGGGATTCTGTCCATAGGGGTTTTGTCCATAACCGAACAGTTGACTCTGGATCTGCCCCCCAGCACCCCATGGATTACCAACTTGACCTGCAGGAGCAACATACTGTTGCTGATAATTCTGATAAGGAGTGACCTGCATTTGTTGATAATTTTGATACGGGGCCAACTGAGTTTGCCCCTGGGGTTGTTGGTAACCATACGGTTGCTGAGCTCCATACTGAGCCTGGTGACCAGGCTGCGCTTGGTAAGAAGGTTGGGATTGCAACCCACCTTGCATCTGAAGACCAGTTTGAGTCTGGGGCCCAGAAGGATGTCCTTGAAAAGGTTGAGCTTGGGCCACCTGGCCGGAAGGTTGTCCTGGCTGAGTTTGGGACGGACCCGTTTGCCCAGAAGGATGAGCTTGCTGGGTATTAGGTTGTCCTTGTACAACCGAGGGTTGTCCTTGCGGAACAGATGGCTGAGCGGGCTGGACGGCCGGTTGACCTTGAGGTTGACCAACTTGTCCAGATGGATGACTAGGCTGGGCAGTGGGTTGGCCTTGCTGCACGTAAGGCTGACCGCCCTGCCCAGAAGGGTACCCTTGCTGGATTCCAGGTTTTCCTTGTTGCATATAAGGTTGTCCTGCTTGTCCAGATGGATAACCTTGCTGGACACTAGGTTGACCTTGTTGGATGTAAGGTTGTCCCGGTTGCCCAGACAGGTAACCTTGCTAGATACCAGGTTGCCCCAGATTGCCAGAAGGTTGAGTAAGATAAGTGAAAGACGGACCACCAGCGGCCGAAGGTTGTCCCTGAAAGGGTTGTCCTTGTAGGCCCCCAGGTTGCCCTGGGTAAGACTGGTCGTAATATTGCTGCCCTTGGGGGGTTTGCACGTAAGACAGCTGGCCTTGGTTAGGCGGTCCCTGAAGCTGTGCAGGCATCGCTTGGCCACCATGGTAAGTGGTGGCGCCCCAAGCAACGGATAATGGTACCGAGACCTCAACAACAGGCTGAGTAGGCAAGGGCCTAGAAAGATAGAGGTACTGACCAGTGGAATCGTAGTAATAGAACGGACCTTGCGAGCTCGGATCCTGGACAGTTTGCAAATATTGATCATATGGCCCCCCTCCTGGAGTGGGACCAGAAGAGGGCGGTGCACTTTGTGCAGGATGAACAACTCTGGGTGTATGTGCCGATTGGCCACTACTTACTAGGCCGTGAGACGGACCAGCACCAGTAGTCACAGCTGAAGATGTCATAACGGCACTAACAACCGGTGTTGAATATGCTACACAAACAGTCAGAACAGTTGGAACTGAAGTGACGGGTGTACTGTGAACTTGTGAAACAAAAGATCCCGTAGTGGGAGTGATGTGGAGATCCCACATGGTACTTGAAGAGGGGATCCTAGTACCCACATTATCCCTCAAGGACTTATAGCGTGAGGGTACCGGAGATGTGGCCAGGATAGGAGTTTCGATACTCGACAAAACAGGTGTCTCACTCACTCTAGGAGATGTATCATCCATGTCGGAGGAAGACATTGGGGTCGAAACACCAGGAGGGGTAAAAGGAATATCGTCTTCGTAAGGCTCCCAAATGGGGTTCCAGTGAAATTCGTAAGCCTCGTCGTCTGGAGCACGAGAGTTAATTGGTTGGATACTCGGGATAACAGGGAGAGTATCACTCACAACCGGTACCTCAGGAGCAACAGAAGACGGAGACCCTTGATCACTTGGAACGGGAGACGGGATTGATGATTCTGCCAGGATGACAAACTTCAAAACAAATCCTAGGGAAACTAACGAGAAAGGACCCTACTCAAACTAACGCAAACAAGATCTAACCGGGTAAATGTTAATCGCGGCCGAATAAATTTTAAGACGCAAGGACATAACTTGACCTTTTCATTTTTTAAGAGTCGAGAAAAGGACAAAAAGATGACTCTAGTCGCCTTCGAGTGTTTAATGAGCCTGAAGTGACAAGTGCTCAGATGGACCTTTTCTTTTAGAGAGTCCGAAAAGGAACGAAAGTGACTACTCTGGAGAGCTAGGAAAAAAGGTTTACCAAACAAATCCGTAAAACTGCATATACACCTTGGCAGTCATATGAAAACCAAGGATTTCCCGTACGACAGTCAATCTTCCCAAATGCTGTGTTCGGTGCGTTACAGCTTGTAAGGCGGCAGACACGGCTTCCTATGGATAAAGGATGATAACCTAGTGGGGTCTCCCCATATACTCGACGGTACGTGGGAGCTCAAATCCGTGCTAGACCACTGTTGCATCACAGAAGGAGGAATCACCCAACCTTAAGTGAAACAAAAGTGACTAGGTTTAACGACGCCAGAGCACGTCTCTAGCCTAGACCTCTAAACAGTGAGCGTTATGTTCCAATGCGTTTTTAAGTTCATTCAGTTCATTTTAAGGTTGATCTTGTATTAGGTTTCGGTTTTCAGGCCTTACCATATGAAATCTCTCAAAATTTCCTAAATGCAAACTATATGCCAAAATATGTCATTCCATTCGATGAATGCTAGTTACGAGAGGGTTTGAGGGCTTTCACGCAAACGAAATGATCACAAAACAACAAATAGCTTCCCTAATGCAGCTAATGGAAATTCACAAACTTTTCTTCAAGATCACTAATCACTAATCAAAACGAAAAGCTCCTAATTTTCATTAACTAATACAAAGAAAAAGAGATTTTTCTTTTTATTGATGGAAAAGTGCATTAAACAAACTTTGAGAAATAATAACAAACAAATGTGAAAAGAACCGGTTGACCCCAAACAACTGTGATCCGTGTCCGGGTAGTGAAAAGAAATCGAAACAATGTCAAGATTGGTTCAACAATGATCACTTAAACAACCAAGCAAAAGCAAGCAAAGAGGAAGGCTTGACCAAACCAATAGCAAGCAGTAAACGAATCTTTTCAAACGAGTAACCAAGCAAAGCTGATCCAACAAACTTGGAATGATAAAACTAGGTCACAAGACAAAAAAGGCAAGATCCGTTCAACAAAACTCACAAGAGAGTGCTTCAATCTCCAGACAATGAAAATCAAGTCATAAACCAAGTGAAGATAGCAGGGGATAGCAAGACCAACAGGCTCAGGAGGCAGAATTGAAGAAATTCAATTCTACAGGAATCAGCGCGGGTGGTACACAGCAACAATGCGCTGATAAAGAACTACGCGTAGCAACAATGCGATGTCAGCGCGGAAGTACACGCCTTACCCGCGATGGTCCGATTTTCAGAACCGTCGCGACTGTTTGGTGTATTAACGTGATGATCAGGAGGTCACAGAAAGGGTTGCGCGATGACAGCGCGACTGTTTAATTATAAACCGCGATGATGCTCAAAAACGGCCACAATCAAGCCAAAAACTCCCAAACCAAGGCAATCAATCTTTAAACAAACAAGGCACCTCCCAGACCGAACCAGGAAACCAAAAAATAGAGAACTAATCCCCAAACTTTGAAAAGAGAGCAAAAACAAACTCAAGGAAAGAATGAACAAAAAGGACAAAAGCCAGCTCCAAGCTGTTCAGTTCGTAAACCAAACCGGAGATTGACTGAAGTGGCGTTGATCTACTTCGCTAATGCAGAGCAATAGCGTTTCGAAGGCTATCTGGCCGTGCTTCAGGCTCCGTCTAAAGTTTACAAATCAAACAACAAGGTAAACTCCCCAGCGGAGTCGCCAAATTGTTGTGGAGGTAAATCCCCTCTGCGGACAGAGGCGATCCCTACTAGTCCAAATAGGGTCTAGCAACAATCAAACAACGCTAACACGCAGGTTCCTAATTGCAAATTAAAGACCAATGATGAAGGCCTACCTGGATTCCAACGCTAGTACTTGTAGAAGAGTCGACGCTCCCGTTCCTTTGCTCCGGCTGGTCACAGTCCTCACGATCCTCGTGCACAGACACCTGCACATGCAAAGAATGATACAAACACAAGCATAAAATCCAATAGATGCAACTATATATCAGTCAGAAAGGATATAACTCAAACACCATCATAACGACATTAAGAGTGGAACCACAATGATAGTCGTCTATTATTGATAAACAAAGAAGAATACAACCATAGTTCTGACGTCAAATCCTTCTCAAGAGGGTCCAGCCAGCAAGTTCCTCAAGCATTCACCCTTGAAGATAGATCTCCCAAGACAAACTCTCTCACTCACAAGTTTACACAAGATCAAAACACTTCACAACCTTCCTTAAGCTCTCTAACACTCCCACACTTGTCACACCAGCTACCTATCAAGCTCACACACTATCAGCAACACTCCAAGCACTATGAATTCCAAACTAGCAGCTCATAGCAATGGTGGAGGCTTAAATAGGAGAAGGAGTCTCCATGAATGGTGGGAGGATGAGCTTATCTCCAAGGAAGGTGGCTCAAATGACGAAACAGACATTCCAGAGAAGGGAAGGCGACATATACAAGGCCAACAACCAGGTCTAGAGTCATCTGGAAGGCCGGCTGTTAGAACAAACTCGCCCAGACTGGATCATCACGGGTGCATAACTGCACTGGAGCGCTGACATCGCAACTGCATAACGAAGAAAGTCATGTCAGCGCGATCAAATACAAGCAACAGTCGCGCTGTCTCATGAAATTCGGCCATCGCGGGAATCACGTGTACTTCCACGCTGGCAGCGCGTTCGGTCTATTTTGGAGCGCTCATCAGCGCGTTTATTTTTACAACAGTCGCGATGATAGAAAAACTTTGGCAAAGTGGGTCATTTGGCAACATTAGAGAGCATGAGCATGGATGATTTGGACTCATGACACAGTAGGAAGACTGGTAGGAAGGCAGTGACAAATTACTGTGTAACAGAAATCCAAAATTCTGGTGATTTTGTTAAGAAACTATTTTGTTGCATCCACAAATACTTGTATGCCTGGATGCAGAGAAAATTTGGTTCATTAGCTCTTTGGTTCAGTGACTCAAATGTAAAATGACTTGGATGTCCAAATATGTTGAAGAACCTAGATATATTGAAGAACCTATATATGTTGAAGCACCTGGATATGTTGAACAACCCAGATATATTTAAGAACCATAATATGTTGACATTGTTGAGACTCGGATATTACTTATGGATCTTTGACCAGCCTCGGAAACTTGCATGACATCTTCACTTCAACTTCATTTTCGTCTTGATTCCTATGGAGTTAGGAGAAATGCTATATATAATTAGAAAGGTCTTAAAGATGGGTATCCAACTTAAGACTTGGCATGTGCTTCTGAACAAAGTAATTATGGGAAAATTGCCTTCAAAGTTAGTCTACACAAAAAAATGAAACTATGAGCATCATGCATGACCCCCAACAAGCTCCCCCTGAGCTTGACATCACTCGTTATTAATGACAATACTTGACATCACTGACAACCACCACCAACTTGCTCAACAAAATTCTCAGCATAAAGGGGTTCCTTAGTCAATGACATCCCAATATTGTTTATCCACTCAAGAAATAATCGATTTGAACTTCTTGGAAACCCTTTTGGGAGAAAACCCCAAAATTTCTTTTTATAATTATTTGTAGACACCAATCCCCACTGGTACAAACTTTGTAGGCACCAACCTATTCTTCTAGATCTTCATAGGCACCAATCTCCATTACAAAGCACCAACTTAGTAAGAAACACCAATATCCTTCCTTGTGTGACATCAACTTGCATATAGCTTCTTCAAAAATGATATACTCACCATAACACCAAATCTACTTGTTGCTTCTTCAAATCTACTCATTATGTGCCAAGTGAAAATCATGGCAATTTTCCCAAAACTTGTTGACTTTTTTCCTCTTTCCAAGAGAAAACTTGTATAGTGTGTCTTGTGTCCAATTCTTTATATCCAAGTCTAAAAAAAATTCCATTCACTTTGGTATGTCTCCTAAGATCTCTAAAAATTTCATAGTATGAAGTGTCACAAAAAAAAGAACTGTAGCAAAAAATTTCATGATCACTCCTTTAAAATTGATTTCAAGACCATTCACAAGACCTATCTTCCATAAAGAATATCTTGTAGTGAATTAGAGTATGCTCATTATACTCAAAATTTCATAGACTAATTCTTCATTGAAAGAAAATTATAGAAAAATTCCATGTTCACTCATTTAAAACTAATTTTAAGACCATTCACAAACCCTAACTTCCGTAGAGTATATCTTTGGAACTATAATGAACTAGAATATGAATTTTTACCAAACATACTTAGAGTTGTTTTTTAAATATGTTCAAAATTTCACAGTCTAATTCTTCATAGAAAGAAAATTATAACAAAAGTTCCATTTCACTCATTTAAAATTGATTTCAGAACCATTCACTAACCCTAACTTCCATATATCTTGAAAATTATAGCAAACCAGAGTCTTAATATTTTACCAAATGTCCCTTGCAATGTCTTCTCAACCTGTTCAAAATTTCATGGTCTGAAACATCCCCAAAATAAAAATAATAGCAAAAAGCCCAAAATGGTTCATTTGAAATAAATTTAAGGACCAACCACAAGCCCTAACTTCCACAGTGTGTATATCCGAAAGTATAACGAACCATAATTTGAAACTTTAACCGAATATTCCCCTCAATATCTCCTCAATATGCTCAAAATTTCACCATTTGAAGCATACTAGGAAAATGAAAGAAAAAAAAGTTGTAGCAAAAATGCCAAGATAACCCATTGCCTCCACAAATTATATTTTTACACATACACATTTTCCTTTCAATACGTTATGCTTTTATACATTATCATAACTCTTCATGAAAATGGGTGTTAAATCAAAAGAGATGTCAATTTCATTAATTAAATAATCAATTCCTTTTTTATTTCACTTTTCTAAATACCATGGGCTTCCTAAACCATGGGTTTGAAACCACCATTTCACTTTTATTATATCCAACAATGAGGGTTCACTCTGGATCTTCTAAATCATTTGTCCAGATCTTGAAGCAAGAACCAAATCCCTCTCCTCCTCTCACGAGAGGAAGGATACCCAATTGCAAACAAATATGTTATGAGGCAAAAAAGAATATCCTCTCCAGATATCAAACACTTCTAAATTTTACTTTAGGGAAGGACTACAAAATCCAATGATAGTTATCTTTGGCTTCTTACTTTTCTTTGTGATCAATTTGTACAACTCTATTCTTTTGCTAAGGAATTTGGCAATAAAAGTTGCTACAAGAAAATTCACTATCTGCTCCCATTTCTTTGAGGGGGAGAAATGAAAATCCAAAACAATTGCAAATTCAATAAGATACACACTTAACACCTTTTGTGTGCTTCTCATTAGCTCTGCTACAAACCTTTTTTAATATAAATATTCCCTAGTTTTGATTAAAAAGAAAAGAATGGCAATTTACATAGTCATTTAAAAGAGATAAAGATAAAGCAAAAAGTGTATTAAAATACAAAATAAAATAGTACAAATATAATACATGATCACACATGTTTATTAGACTAAGTTTCATCAATGTAAAATTGTCCATGTCTCTATAATGAATTTCATAGACTTGCATGTAAAGTAGAATATTTGAACATATATATAGATTAACATGTGATGTTTCTTAATGCATAGCTTTAGAGTAATTTATGAAAATTTGGTTGGTATAATCTATAAAATTGCATTTTACAACCTCTCATTTTTTGTCTAACATCCTTAACAATATTACTAAATGGGACTACATTTGGTCTTCCTCAAAATTATGGACTATACATGTATGAAAATGACGAACAAAAGGTAAATTGCAAACAAATAAATTATGAGGCAAAAAAGAATATCCTCTCCAAATATCAAACACTTCTAAAATTTACTTTAGGGAAGGACTACAAAATCCAATGATAGTTATCTTTGGCTTCTTACTTTTCTTTGTGATCAATTTGTAGAACTCTATTCTTTTGCTAAGGAATTTGGCAATAAAAGCTGCTACAAGAAAATTCACTATCTGCTCCCAATTCCTTGAAGGGGAGAAAGGAAAATCCAAAACAATTGCAAATTCAATAAGATACACACTTAGCATCTTTTGTGTGCTTCTCATTAGCTCTGCTACAAACCTTTTTTAATATAAATATTCCCTAGTTTTGATTAAAAAGAAAAGAGTGGCAATTTACATAGTCACTTAAAAGAGATAAAGATAAAGCAAGAAGTGTATTAAAATACAAAATAAAATAGTACAAATATAATAAATGATCACAAATGTTTATTAGACTAAGTTTCATCAATGTAAAATTGGCCATGTCTCTATAATGAATTTCATAGACTTGCATGTAAAGTAGAATATTTGAACATATATATAGATGAACATGTGATGTTTCTTAATGCATAGCTTTAGTGTAATTTATGAAAAATTGGTTGGTATAATCTATAAATATGCATTTTACAACCTCTCATTTTTTGTCTAACATCCTTAACAATATTACTAAATGGGACTACATTTGGTCTTCCTCAGAATTATGGACTATACATGTATGAAAATGATGAACAAAAGGCAATGTCATGGGTTATAGTTAACAGCCACTAGAAAATTACATGCATATATACACACATACATACACACACATGCATAGACACATAGACATACATACATACATACATACATACATACATACATACATACAGATATATATATATATATATATATATATATATATATATATATATATATATATATATATATATATATATATATATATATATATATATATATATATATCTATGTATGTATGTATATATATATATAGATATATATATATATATATACAAACAAGCATATAGATAGACATATACACATATACATACGTACAAATAGAAAAACATAAATACATACATACACATATACACATACAACATGAGCCCATTTCTAATCATCTCCCATATTTCTGGTATACTCAAAAGTCCAACTTGGTATTCATGATCCCTGGCATATTTAGAGATGATCCTAAAATATCTTTGGAGACAATGTTATCGCAATGAATAGATGTAGTGAGAAGTTAAAAAACATATTGAAGAAAATATAATTGTAAAGAATGCCACAAAAATTTCTTGCAGAGTGAGTTAGAGTCACATGACCATTCATGTTTACACCGAAGAGAAGGTATAAAGATTTAATGATAATTTATATATCCCAAATTTATTATTAGACATTGGAATTTTAATATTGTTTTGAAAACTATAAATAAAGTTGATAAGGCAGCAAATATTTATTAAATTTTTCAAGGAATAGCTCATACAATATGATCAAATCAAAAAGTAAAGGATTTGACACAGACTATTTCCATATTATAGCTTTCACAAAAGATTGCACCTTGGATGCATTTTATTCACACATAAGAAACAAAGAATGTGTCCTCTAATGAGTGCAACATCCACCAAGTAATATCCATCACTACACAATAGACTTGTTATCAAAGAAGAATCTAGCCATTACCATATAGAAGAAACATTGTTAGAAAGAAGAAAGAAACCACCTAAGAAGAGAGGAAATTGAGCCATTGAAAAACATTTGTAAAAGACATTTTTTGCTGCTTGTTATTAAGAATAGAGCAATAACCAAGAAGAGGGGAAATCAAGGCCAACTTGATTTAAATCAATTCTATAATTTGAAATAGTTGTATCAAGGAGACCCAAGGTCCTACCATCATATATGTGACAAAAGACAATACATGTAGAATGCAAAGAGCTATCAAGGAGATGCTCGAAGTTGAAACATCCTATTTGTGAAAAAAAAACAATGTAAACATACTCAAATCATTTTGAAGAACAAACTGCCATATAGAGAAAAGTTCCCAAAAAACAATCCAACATATTTATAACAAGACTCTATAGAACAAAACTAATTATATGCTCAAAATTATTTTTGAGACAAAAGACAATACATTGTAGAATGCAAAGAGCTATCAAGGAGATGCTCACAGTTCAAACATCCTATTTGTGAAAAAAAAAACAATGTAAACATACTCCTCAAAAATCATTTTGAAGAACAAACTAACATATACAAAAAAGTTCCCCAAAAACAATCCAACATATTTCTAACAAGCCTCTACAGAATAAAACTAATTATATGTTCAAAATTATTTTGTGACAAAAGACAATACATTGTAGAATGCAAAGAGCTATCAACGAGATGCTCAAAGCTCAAACATCCTATTTGTGAAAAAAAAACAATGTAAACCTACTCCTCAAAAATCATTTTGAAGAACAAACTACCATATAGAGAAAAGTTCCCAAAAAACAATCCAACATATTTCTAACAAGCCTCTACAGAACAAAATTAATCATGTGTTCAAAATTATTTTTGAGACAAAAGACAATACATTGTAGAATGCAAAGAGCTATCAAGGAGATGCTCGAAGTTCAAACATCCTATTTGTGAAAAAAAAAACAATGTAAACATACTCCTCAAAAATCATTTTGAAGAACAAACTACCATATAGAGAAAAGTTCCCAAAAAACAATCCAACATATTTCTAACAAGCCTCTCCAGAAAAAAACTAATTATATGTTCAAAATTATTTTTGTGACAAAAGACAATACATTGTAGAATGCAAAGAGCTATCAAGGAGATGCTCGAAGTTCAAACATCCTATATTTGAAAAAAAAACAATGTAAACATGCTCCTCAAAAATCATTTTGAAGAACAAACTACCATATAGAGAAAAGTTCCCAAAAACAATCCAACATATTTCTAACAAGCCTCTATAAAACAAAACTAATTATATGTTCCAAATTATTTTTGAGAGGTATATGCACAAACTTCAAAAGTCAAGACAAAAGTTTTAATAAGTTCAATTAGTAAGATAACAAATTTTGAACATAATTTTGTGAATGACATAAATCCTAGATAAAGGTAATTATCTTTTTAAAGAATCAAAGAGGTTAATAATAAATGTGGTGATGGTTAATTTTTTTTATGAACAACTTTGCAATTTAAATTCTATAAGATGGAAACTCAGCAAGGATGAATAGTTGGTAGTTTGGTTGGGGGAGTTCAATTGTAATCTACCTTCATAAAAAAAGGAGGATGATGGTAGTGCCAGAAAAGGTGATTGTTTAGGGAAACAATTGGATATCTACCTTCAAAGAGAGAGTGATGTGAATCAAATTAAGGACCTACAAAATTTTGAGCACTAAAAATGTTGCATCATTGACAATTGAACAAGAATGTTTTCCAATTTTTATAATTCTTTTTAATTACTAAATCAAGTTTTGATAGATCTTAAAAAAAACAATCATGTTAAAAAAGAGGGTATTAGAATAATTACCTCCTTATAATAATAATAATAATAATGTTTGCAGGTGGTAGCACAATTGGCAAAAAACATGTTATAAAGCCTTTGTGAATCCAAATAATCGGAAATTCAATCCCTGGACATGTCTTACCAACGAAACATACAAATAATAATAATAATAATAAAATTACCTTATAATAATAATATTAATATAAAATTATATAATTAAAATATGCAATAATAAATTTAATAAATAAAATTAAGTCATTAATTGTTGAAGAATGTAACTAGGTTTGGTCTTCATAAATGTATTTAAGTCCCAATATAACATATTTGTCAAAAGAAAGAATAAAATTTTATTATTATTAAAATTGACTTATTAAAGCATGGGTTTCATGCTTTGGTCAATTATTTTTAGGTCAAAGTCTCCATTTCAGGCTTCTAGGGTTTGTGTCAAGTGTTCTTGTCCATATCGTAATGTAAAGAACACTTCCTGGGAATTAATTTTCAAGAAAGAAATTAATTTTATATTAAAATTAGTCTTTTAGGCCTCCTCCACCAAATCAACCTCAAACTGGAAAAGTCAGCCTAAACTGGGCAACATAATAACTATATAAAGGCAACAACTCAACCTCATTTGTCACACACACTCAACAAGTTCAATCTACAAATTTTGGGGCCAGAAAAAGTGTGAATTTCAGGGAAAAAGAGGAATAGGGATAGCTAAGGAGAAGGTCTCTCACAAGCATAAGAAGTCAAAAATTCCTTTGTCTTTCCCACACATGTGAAGTTGTGAAGCTGGTAGAAGGGGACTAAAATTCTACAGTAACTGGAAGGCCAAAATTCTACTACTGGGAGTCGAAATTCTACAACTAGGAAGTCGAATTTATGTATTGTTGTTGGGATGGAGCTGCTGGATAAGAAGAGACTACTATATCATCTTGGAAGTCTGACTTGGTGGAGGAGGAAAGTCTATTGGTCTAGGGTCTTGGTCCATCTCAATATGAATTATTGAAGGAAGATTTATTGATTGGGTTTTCCCCTGTAGAGGGGTTTTAGTCCTAGTTGTCTACCTACATCTAGTCTCCATGATATTCGTGATTTGCTTTTGATAAATGCTTGATGAAACAAAGATAAAGAAGAACATAAGAATATCATAATAAATTATCAACATAAGAAAATATTTTTGCCTTTCCGATTTTCTAACATCGTATCAGAGCTGAGGTGAAAGAAGGAAGAGAAAGGTAGGTTGAAGATCTATTGAAGAAAAGGATCAAGGAAACGTTATTAAAGAGGAGCATATAAGGAGATAAATCTACCATTTACAGGAACAATGACAAACTCAATGAAGGGAGAAAACAAATTAGAAGGGGCCTCCAAGTACAAGGCCTGGAAAAAGAGAATAGATCTCATTCTCGAAAAGAATAAAGTTTTAGATCTAGTTCAAGGAATATTTAAGAAGCTAACTAATGAATCAAATAATGAAAATAAAGTAAAGTTTAAATAACTTGAAATTGTGGCTATGAATCTAATAGTGGATGGGGTTAAGGATAACTTACTTCCATACATATCAAACATAAATTCTGCTCAACAAATGTATGAGGCTATCTTCAAGTTATTCACAATCAAGAACATTGGTCAAATAGCAAGCCTCAAGAATGAACTAAGACCTGTCAAGATGACAAATGATGATACTCCTCCATTGTACTTTATAAGGATATCTAGAATCAGGGATGAACTCCAAGCAGTAGATGAAGTTGCCTCGGAAAAGGAGCTCATAATTACTACCCTTCTAGGACTACCTAAATCTTGGAGTTCCTTTGCACCAAGACTCAATAGTTGGAAGGATATGCTAACATTTGAACAAATTTGGAATGCATGTAGTCAAGAAGAAGTCAGGATATCAATGGTAAACAACAAAAAGGAGAATGAAGAAGAAAAAACCTCGAATGCTTACTCTACTCATCACAAAAAGAAGGGAACCTTTAATAGTTTTAAAGGATCAAAGAAGAAAATGGACCTATCCAAGGTTGAATTTTACAATTGCCACAAGATGGGACATTACCAGAGTTATTGTCCTGAGAATCCAAGAAATAAGAAAAGAAATAGGGATCAAGCAAATGTCATTGATGAAGCTCCATCTAAGAAGAACAAAAGGCTAAAGAAGAATCAAGAGTCAAGGACTTGTACTACTAATTCCTTCCTTACACATATCCTCCCTTGGTCTTCTATTCTAAGCTTTGAATTTCCTTATGTTTTCTAAATTTATAGTTCTAACATGTTGAGTTAAGACATGTTGACACCCAATCTTTGGGATCAGGAAAATTATGTAAATAATGTAAATAGAAAATAAGGAGATTAGGAATATGAAGAGACATTAGGAGGGTAATCCCAAGAGTCTCTTACTCCATGTATATATCTATGAGAAATCTTAACACAAAATCACAATTCGCAATGTGGAGTTACTTCCGGGCCTACATGGTATGAGAGCCAACTCCCAAATTAGTTTATGTGTTGTAACTCCTATCAGCTCTCTGCCATATTTTGTTCCTATATTCCCTGCCATATTCTATGCAAGATTTTGTGCATTCATATTCCTCAAGGAGGCCACGAATATCCACTGTGAGTATTTTTTTGTGAAGGCTAAGGTTTTGTATTTGATAAAGTTTATATTCTAGCTTTGTAAAGTGATATTCCTAGCATGGAGTCGAGTGCTACTACACTCTCCCTCGGCCCATACACCTCATATAGTGATATATCACTATCTCCTGCACAGTCAGCTCTGCTCCGTTGCCACTCCCCCAAACCCAACTCAATGTTATACAGTTGTCATTTGGTGCTCGACTCCCAGACCATACCACCGGTTGAACGTTGCACCACTCCACCATACCATTAGTTACACTCCTCTAGAGCTCACACCGCTTACCGTGCTCCTTCCACCAGTCCCCTCGCACCCCATACTACATTCCTTGTGTTTTAATCCACTCCAATTTTTACGTTAACACAGCCTGTCATACCCATACCTCCACATACCCCATTCATTTCCTCTATCAAGCCTCGTTTCCATACCAATACATACCACTGCAATACCACACTACCTCCATACCGCTCATATGAAAGTTGTATCGTTTCCGTGGTCATGTATCATTGTCATGGCTCCAGACCACCCTCCATACAACACTCCCATACCATATATTACATACCGCTCCAAATGTTGTTGCATTTATTATATGTGTTTGTTATATGCGTTTTGTTAATACCATAATCTGCCTCCCTCATATAAGCCCTCCCCCATATACTCCCTCTCCCATATAACAACTACCCCAAATAATACCTCTATCCCATATATATCGAATTGCAATTTTTTTATATTGGTAGCAAAGTACATTTTTAAGATGCATTCACTAATATCAATTGTTGGAGTAGTCCTCTATGGGAAAGAGAACTATCCATAATGGTCGCGGAAGATAAAACACACTCATTTTCAGTGAGTTGTGGAAAGGAGTTTGTGTAGGAGGAGATAATGAACCTGCAAATCCCACCTCATATAAGGAGATCGCCATTTGGGAAAACAAGAACAGAAATGCCTATGCCTTGATTGCAGCATCTGTAAATGAAGAGGTGAGTCGCTATATTTCACCATTTTCAAATTCTTTTGAAGCCTTACAAAATTTGAAGGAACTCTATGACTCACATTGTGAACTTGAAGTTGTCTAATTGATGATTAAATTGTTCAGTGTTGAATCAAAAAATGATGATCCTCTTGCTTTAGCATCAGAAGTAAGATCTATTATGCATGATATCAAAACCACTGGTGTTCAAATAGACATTCCTCTCATAGCTTATGTCAAGGAACTATATCCCACTTATTCAAATTATCTTGAGTCATTGCAAGCAAGTGGAAACCTCAAGGAGATTACCTTTCACTCCCTTGAGAAGAAGTTTGCTGAGAGAGAAGGATTTTGGGAAGAAGACAGCTCCTCAGTCTTCTAAAGAAGTTGTGTGTCTTGCACATAGAGAGAAGAATCATGCTCAAGATTATTCTAGAGGAAGAGGTGGCCGAAGAGGAAGAGGAAGAAGAAATTTTAGAGGCAAGGGGGTAGACAGTTTCAAGGAGAAAAGTCTGATCTTCATTACATACGTTGCAATAGAGATGGACATGATGCATCCACATGTAAGTTGCCTTGGGATAGAATTGAGTAAGAAAGAAATGAACCCAAAGGTAAAACCCATGACAAAGAGAAAGGTAAAGCACCTCCACTCATTATGTTGTGGCACATTGCAATACTGGAGTAATTGAAGACGTGTTTAATGCTTCACTTGCTTCTTGGAAAAATGATTGGTTGTTTGATTTAGGAGCAACTTCCCACATGACCTTTAGAAGATATTTTTTTGAATAATTTACTGACAATGTTGATGGAGTAGTATACTTTGTAGACAAACCAAAACTCAAGCAATCGGGGCTTGGCACCATCAGGCTCAAATTTCTCAGTCTTCTAGACTTTATTCTACATGATGTTCTATACCTCCCGGAGTTGAGGAGAAACGTGATGTTTTTAGTCTACATTTGCCAACAAGGACAGTCCATTCATATGTTTGATGGAAAGGTTGAGGTCAAAAAAGCATCAGATCACTCACTTGTCATGACGAGGATAGAAGAAGAAATACTTCTGAAGTTGCAAGGTACCTTTGCTCCTACACAAAACTTCTCATACAATTCTCATTATGATGAAGGCACATTTCCATCAAGTCTTTTATGGCATGCTAAGTTTGGACACTTGAATTATGACAGCCTTCATATGTTGAAGAAAAGTGGTGTTATTGGTTTGCCTACAATTCCTAGGAAACATAAGCAATGTGATGCTTGTATTCTAGGAAAGCATAGCAAACAGTCTTTTGATGATTCACATTCCAGAGCACATAGAAAACTTGAACTCATTCAAACAAATTTATGTGGCCCAATGCCTATTCCTTATACAAATGGAAATAAATATATGATGACATTTATTGATGACTACACCAAAATGTGTTGGGTTTATTTATTGAAAACCAAATCTGACGCTTTTCAAACATTCAAGATTGTTCATGCATGGATTGAAAATGATGCACAATCGTGTATTGGCTCTATTCCAACTGATAATGGAAAATAATACACTTCAAATGAATTTGAAAATTATCATCGCCGGCATGGGATCAAAATTCAAACAACTGTGCCTTATAATCCCCAACAGAATGGAGTAGCTGAAAGAATGAACAT
This sequence comes from Pinus tabuliformis, assembly GCA_031772625.1. Classification (NCBI taxonomy): domain Eukaryota; kingdom Viridiplantae; phylum Streptophyta; class Pinopsida; order Pinales; family Pinaceae; genus Pinus; species Pinus tabuliformis. The sequence goes on from CM062817.1 coordinate 668,785,376, forward strand.
GACAATCTTAAATATGGTATGTTCCATGATGTTTTTCAAGAATGTAAAATTGATGTTTTGGGTTTATGTAATTCTATGTGTTGCGTATATAAAGAATAGGTGTCCTTCTAATGCTATTAGAAACAAGACTCCTTATGAAATGTGGTATGGCCACATTCCTTCGGTATAGCATCTCGGGTCTTTGGTTCCACTTGTTATGACTTGATACCAAAGGAACAAAGAAACAAACTTGGTGCAAGGAGTCATAAGTGTATCTTCTTGGGGTATTCAAATACCTCCAAATCATATTGTCTTTATGATGAAGTTAATAAGAAGTTTGTTGTATCTAGAGAAGTGATCTTTCTTGAATCTTCCAAGGCTGACAATGTTGTTGAGCGGTAGTTTGATCGCTTGGATAGATTTGGACATGCAAAGTCATTCCAAGAATTTGATAATCAGATTCCACATCTTGTACGGGGCATTCCTATACTGGATCAATCTGTGGAATCTTCTTCTGAAGCACTTTCTCCCCCACATGAAGCTCCAACCACTGATGACAATTTGAGTGATGTGATTGACAGAATTGGGAGACTCAATCTTGATTCAATCCCAACTCAGTCAACTGAGCAGCCTCGGCCATCTCAAAAAGGTCCTCCAAATGCTGACAAACACTTGAAAGTGTTCATCTTGATGAGGTTGGAAAGACGGGAACAAGAAATTCAACCAAGAAAAATGGAGGTGATATAGACGATTCTGATTCACCTGTTGATATGGATGTTTCTTATGATTGTGAATTGAATTTGTCTACAGATTTTGAACCAACTTCCTTCAAAGAAGCCTCTTCTCATGATGAATGGAAAGAAGCAACGCAGAAAGAGTATAACGCCTTGATAAAGAATGGCAATTGGAAGTTGGTTGATCCTCCATTGGGAACCAAACCAATTGACTACAAGTGGGTCTACAAGAACAAGTATAAAGTTGATGGCTCACTTGACAAGCACAAAGTCAGGCTTGTGGCAAAAGGTTTTGCACAGAAGGAAGGGATTGATTATGAGGAGATTTTTCCCCCACAACGAAATGGGCTACCATTCGGACACTCTTTGCCTTGGCAACTCAGAACAGTTGAAAAGTCCATCAAATGGATGTAAAAACTGCTTTCTTGAATGGAGATCTAAAAGAGAATGTTTTTATGTCCTAGACAGAAGGATTTGTTGTTAAGTGTAAAGAACAGAAGGTATGCAAGCTTGTGAAATCCTTGTATGGCCTCAAGCAAGCACCACGAGTCTGGTATGAAAAGTTAACTAAGCATGTTCTGAAACTCAACTTCAAACATTATGATCTTGATGATGTGACTTTGTTTGTCAAGAAAGTTAGCAAAAAAGTTGTATATATTGTGGTGTAAGTAGATGATCTTTTGATGACAAGGAACAATGAGAGCTACATCGCATCCATAAAGAAGGAATTGAGGAAAGGTTTTGAAATCACTGATTTGGGCTATGTTCATTACTATCTTGGTATTGAAGTAACTCAACATGCGAAGTCTATATTCCTTTCTCAAAAGATGTACATTGGAGATCTGTTGAGCAGGTTTGGCATGGCTGAGTGCAATCCTCTAACCACTCCAATGGAACAAAACTTAAAGCTCACATCTACAGAAGGAAAAGAATTTGGGGATGCAACAAAGTATAGACAGCTTGTAGGAAGTCTCAACTACCTAACTACTACCAGATCATACATTTCATTTGTTGTTAGAATCCTCTCCAGGTTTATGCAAAAGCCTTGTGGGGGACATTGGTCTGCTGCAAAAAGAGTTTTGAAGCACTTGAAGGGAACTCAAGACTTTGGACTCAAGTATACACAAGTGGGTGACTTCAGCTTGATTGGATACTCTGACTCAGACTTCGATGGAGATAAAGAAAGTGGGGTATCTACTTCAAGTTATGTTATGTCTTGGATCAAGAGTTGTCTCCTGGAGATCACGCAAACAATGAACTCCAATAGATTCCACAACTGAGGTAGAATACATGGCAGCAGCTGAAGCAACAAAAGAAATTGTGTGGCTCAGGAAAATTCTAGAAGATTTGCAGGTGAAACAAGTGCATTCAACTCCAATCATTATTGACAACACTTCTGCAATACAGTTGGCCAAGAACCCAAAGTTCCATGATCGAGCGAAACATATCAATACAAAATACCATCTGATTTGACATCATGTTGAGGCCAAGACTATCCATCTATGCCATTGTTCAACCAATGATCAGATTGCAGACATCTTCACCCAAGTGCATGGGGATGAGAAAAGTTTGAAAGATTCAGAATGATGCTTGGACTCACCAACATCCCTTCAAATTAAGGGGGGGGATGTTGACACCTAATCTATGGGATTAGGAAATTTACGTAAATAATGTAAATAGAAAATAAAGAGATTAGGAATATGAAGAGACAGTGGGAAGTGAAGCCCAAGAGTCTCTCCCTCCATGTATATATCCATGAGCAATCTTAATGCAAAATCACAATTCGCATTGTGGAGTTACCTCCTGGCCTGACAAGACATTTTTGAATTATTTTTATAAGTTGTAGGTATCCCTCAAGATTGGATTAAGAGGGAGCTCTCACCATTTTACCAAAGATAAGTGTCTTACTCCTTGTCTTATCTTTTATGTTTGGTTCCCCTCTCTTATCAAGATGTGTTTGTATTATAGAATAATAACCTTTCTTTTTATATTTTCCCTTGGCTAGGAAAGATCGATAATTTCTCAAGGGTTGTGGAGAAGACCTCAATGGATAGACTTGAAGCATGAAAGAAGTTATATTGAAGCCCTTCAAGCAGTGATGTCCTATAAGGTTTGTTAAGAAAAACAACCCAAGGTATGTCTTAGCCTATAAGCTTTGTTACAAAGTTCTCTTCATATAAAGGTACGATCATTCTTTTTTTAAATTTTGCTCTACATTACTAACATCGTTATGTCTAGGGTTTTGAATCGTAAGAGATTCTTGTTTGGGTGATTAATCATTAGATTGAATCTACCCTCATTATATTTTGATCATTCGTATGGAAGCATAAAAGAATCTCAATAAAGCCCTAACCTAAGGGTATGTCTATAGTTATAAAGCCCTAGTCTACTTAGGGTTAATGATGAAGTCTAGAAATCATATTCTCTTTTTTAGAGTCTTGGTATTGTTATAATAAAAACCCTAGTCCTTTAGGGTTTGTTGTTAATGTTTAAATGAAGCCCTAGACCTTTAGGGTTTGGTAAATTAGGGTTTATGACCAAAACCTTTGTAATGTCTATAGTAAGATTCTAGGGATAAAACCCTAGGTGTATATTCATTTGTATGACCAAAAACCCTAGTCTGAATAAATTGATTTGATGTATTGATATTTGTGTCCTAGGTTTACCTAGTAAATATTGATGAGAAATGCATCCTAGATATGTATATACGAGTATGATAACCTAATTGTTGTTGCTCATGTAAATTCTAGGGTTTGTAACAAAGCCCTAGTAGAGATTGATATTCTAGGATATGATGATATTGTTTTCGATATGATTTAGTCTAGGGTTTGCATCAAACCTTAGTAAAGTCTAACATTGTTGAAACATTAGATGCATGGTAGGATTGTTATTAATTACTGATATCTAAGGCTTTGTGTCTCTAAGATGGAATCTAGGGTTTGTAATGGATCATAGTAGAATTTGTCATATATCTCTGAAAATAATATTGAGGCCCTAGATAGAATGAGATTGATCTAAGTTGTTTTATGTAGTCTAGGGTTTGTAACAAAACCCTAGCAAAGAAGTTGAAGTTTAGAAGTATATGTCTCCTAACTAGGTTTAGGTATTTGATGTCTAAAGTATTTGATTGTTTTGATGGTTCCATTATATTGACATAACTTTGATATTTTTAATTTAATGCTTATATATATATATGGTTGTACTTGTTATTAAAGTTTTGCAGGTACACAAGATGTCTGTACGAGCAAGATCAAGATGACCTTGATGAAGTTGTGAAAGGTTGAAGCTTCTCTGATGTTATAGAAGAAGAAAGTAGTTGATCTCCCTAAGTTAAGAGGGATTCTGGATAGAAGAAAGGGTACATCTCCCCAATTGAGAGGGAGGGCACATTATGACAGTGAACATCTTGAATTAAAGAAAAAGACCTGAGAAGGACTGAGAATGTATTTGGTGTTGCTGAATAAATGAAAAGTAGAAAGTTTCTTACAAAATTGTATATGGATAACTTGATCCAAATGAACGAGGACCCCAATGGTTTGTGTTTATTTGTATGTTTGAAATTTCATCACTGATTGGGGTTGTGATTGTATAGGTAGATCTCTCCATGAAGAAAGATGATCACTTGAGAAGCATGCTTGGATAAATGGATATATCTAGTTTATTAGGAGAGTTGAAGCATCTAATGGCAGATGCTTGGGAGGACATATGGTCGGCTTGTGTGTTGATGTCTAGATCCCAAAGAGGGAGGGTGGCGTTGGTCTTGAAGCTCTGCCCTTGGATACGCACCTATATCTCTAGGTTGATGGTTAGTTAGTAAACCTGATGGTACCTAGACTGGTTGAAAGTTTTAGTCCATCTTCGTCCCACCTGGATAAATAACCCTGGTCAAGTATCTAGTTTACTTGTATGTTTGAAAGTTCATTACTGATTGGGGTTGTGATTGTACATGGATAACTTGATCCAAAGAATGAGGACCTCGATGGTTTGTGTTTACTTGTATGTTTGAAAGTTCATTACTGATTAGGGTTGTGATTGTACAGGTAAATCTCTCCATGAAGAAAGATGATCACTTGAGAAGCATGCTTGGATAACTTGATCCAAATGAATGAGGACCCTGATGGTTTGTGTTTACTTGTATGTTTGAAAGTTCATAACTGATTCGGGTTGTGATTGTATAGGTAAATCTCTCCATGAAGAAAGATGATCACTTGAGAAGCATGCTTGGATAAATGGATATATCTAGTTTATTAGGAGAGTTGAAGCATCTAATGGCGGATGCTTGGGAGGACATCTGGTCGACCTATGTGTTGATGTCTAGATCCCGAAGAGGGAGGGTGGCGTTGGTATTGGAGCTTTGCCCTTGGATATGTACCTATAGCTCTGGGTTGATGGTTAGTTAGTAAACCTAATGGTACCTAGACTAGTTGAAAGTTTTAGTCCATCTTAGTCCCACCCGGATAGATAACCTTGGTCTGGGATCTAGTTTACTTGTATGTTTGAAAGTTCATTACTGATTGGGGTTGTGATTGTACATGGATAACTTGATCCAAATGAATGAGGACCCCGATGGTTAGTGTTTACTTGTATGTTTGAAAGTTCATTACTGATTGGGGTTGTGATTGTACAGTTAAATCTCTCCATAAAGAAAGATGATCACTTGAGAAGCATGCTTGGATAACTTGATCCAAATGAATGAGGACCCGATGGTTTGTGTTTACTTGTATGTTTGAAAGTTCATTACTGATTAGGGTTGTGATTGTATAGGTAAATCTCTCCATGAAGAAAGATGGTCACTTGAGAAGCATGCTTGGACAAATGGATATATCTAGTTTATTAGGAGAGTTGAAGCATCTAATGGGGGATGCTTGGAAGGACATCTGGTCGGCCTGTGTGTTAATGTCTAGATCCCGAAGAGGGAGGGTGGCATCGGTCTTGGAGCTCTGCCCTTGGATACGCACCTATATCTCTGGGTTGATGGTTAGTTAGTAAACCTGATGGTACCTAAACTGGTTGAAAGTTTTAGTCCATATCAGTCCCACCCGGATAGATAACCCTGGTCAAATATCTAATCCGTGGCACTAAGTGTGCCTGAACTTTTCGTAGTTCATATTGGAGATCTTCCATGTACCTCTATATGGTTGTAATTACGAATACTTACCTAATTAAAAGGGAGTGTTGAAGAATGTAACTAGGTTCGGTCTTCATAAATGTATTTAAGTCCCAATATAATGTATTTGTCAAAAGAAAGAAAATAAAATTGACTTATTATTAAAATTGACTTATTAAAGCATGGGTTTCATGCTTGGGTCAATTATTTTTAGGTCAAAACCTCCATTGCAAGCTTCTAAGGTTTGTGTCAAGTGTCCTTGTTTGCAGCATAATGTAAAGAACCCTTCTGGGAAATTATTTGTCAAAAAAGAAATATATTTTATATTAAAATTAGTCTTCTAGGCCTCCTCCTCCAAGTTGGCCTCAAACTAGACAAGTCAGACTAAACAGGGCAACAAAATCACTATATAAAGGTAGCAACTCGACCTCATTTATCACACACTCAACAAGTTTGATCTACAACTTCTGGGACCAGAAAAGGTGTGAATTTCAAGGAAAAAGAGGAAGAAGGATAGCCAAGGAGAAGGTGGCCTCTCACAAGCATAAAAAGTCGACATTTTCTCTCTTTCCACGTGTGTGAAGTTGTGCAGCTGTTGGAAGGGGGCCGAAATTCTGCAGTGACTGGAAGGCCGAAATTCTGCTGCTAGGGGTCGAAATTTTGCAACTAGTGAGTCGATTCTGGATTGTTGTTGGGTTGCAGCTGCTGGATAAGAAGAGACTACAATATCATCTTGGAAGGCTGACTTGATGGAGGAGGAAAATCTGTTAGTATAGGGTCTTGGTCCATCTCAATCTGAATTACTAAAAGAAGAGTTCTTGACTAGGTTTCCCCCTATATAGGGGTTTTAGCCCTGGCTGTTTACTTACATCTAACGTCCATAATCTTCATGATTTACTTTTGATAATTGCTTGATGAAACAAAGAGAAAAAAGAACATAAGAAAGTTAATAAGAACATAAAAATATCACAAGAAATTATCAACATAAAAAAATATTTCTGCCTTTCTGATTTTCTAACATTAATTAATAAAAAAACCTAAATTAAATAAACTACAATTTCAATGATAAATAAAAACAGGAACAATGTGTATGTATTTCGCATGAATTCATTTCTAACCATCTCTCATCTTTATTGTATACCCAAAAATCCATCAATATCCATAAACCATCTTGAAATGATCCAAATATTCTCTCAATTTCGTTAATCGGCCAACTCGAGAGGCATGTCCACGGGAATGTTGTATATAGTTTAGCAGGCAATATACAAGTGTATCATATCCTTTCCTTTTTTTTATCGAGACAATTGTAGAGATTGAACATGTAAAGAAACATATATAGGAATTGCCCAACTGTAGCAAAATAAAAGAAATAGCGTGATAGGCACACCCCAGAACAAAATTTCTTGCAGCATTCCAAAACATATTCAAGGGCAGACCTCATATGACTAGCATTCCAAAACATATTCACTGGTTTTATCATATGACTTCAATAATAAAACCAGTGAAAAATGAAGAGAGATCCGCTTGAGCGGCACTAACTTCATCAAATGGACAGTTGAGCTCTATTCCGTTTTGCAAAGAATATATATGAATTTTCAAGATAGTTGCTTCAAGATTACACCACCTCAAACACATTTTCTTCATTAAGCGAGCTCATGCTGATAATTCTTAGCTTGCCTTCCTGCATGAGGGTAACATAAATTATATGTGTGATGTAATTAAACAAACTGGATATGTCAGAGATCAAATCACGTTTAATTTACAAGGAAAAAAAAAATGATGTTCTTTTATCTGCGTTTTCACCTTAGTTCCGTAAGCAAGACCACCTCCAACTAAAGGGTGGAAGCATGCCACATTAACCTCATCTTCTGTACTTGGAAGAACTCCTACTAGCTTCATGTCAGAAACTCTGTAAACCTGCAAAAATGAACAAGAAAACACATTTTAGCCATGCAAGAGTGCAACTTTGAGAACTTCAGAACTTTCCAAACTTCGTACTGGTCTACGACATTTAACGTTGTACATGCTAATCCACAAGGTCTGTTCAAGTTGTAAAGTCATTGGCTTCTAACAGGAAAGCAAATGTGAATCTCAATGGGGGAAAACACTTGTGTCAGTCTTTCAATTGCAGAGACTTCAGACATCCAATGTTCCACGAGGTCTCGTCCCCCACTTAGGGGTCGAGTTTCCTAGCTCCCTTGCACTCCGGGGACTTGGGATGAGAGGGGGGTCGTTTCTCCACGCCCCAAAAAAACAGGGTACACGAGGAAACTTGAAAGGGGTCATTTCCTCTATTTTTTGGGTTGTTTCCTAGGAAAAAGGGGTCTTAAGGGGTCTTGAGGGATCGTTTCCCTAGAAAAATTTCGCAAATTTTTCTTATGAAACAAAAAAATCGTAATTTTTAATATTTTTTGACCGACTAGGAAGGGTTTACGTTATGTTCATATCACATTTCAGTTTTTGTTTGCTCCTTCGTTGAACTTAACACTGTCGCCCTCGCCAACCTTCTGTCTGCTCGTTCGTTGAACGGAACACTGCCGCCATCGCCAAGCAGCCTTCTGTCTGCTCCTTTGTTGAACGGATTACCTTGAGCAATTATGCTCATTTATCTTTTGATATGTTCTTATGTTATTTTGACTCTATAAAATTAAAAATTTCCACTGTATCAGACTTTACTTTTATAATTTTATTTCAATGTTCATAGTTGGAAGTGGAACATCAATATGCTTTAAAGTTTAAACATTTATAATTTTATAATTTATTTTCATTGTGCATTGCTAGTAAGTTAGTAAACTAGTAGTTACACTATACAGTTATAAACTTACATGTATGATGTATGATTATAATTTATATGATAAAGATATCAATGATCATGCTTTTCGTTTTAAATTTGTTTCAGTTATATGATTCATCGATTTATATTTTGTATTTATAAGTTTTTAAGATCCCAATATCCCCACGTTTCTTAAAAATTGGTGAAAACTTTTGCATAAGCCGCTCCTGTGCATCCTTGCCTCCTCGTCCCAAAAACTTGGTGGAACATTGATTTAATCACCTACAAACCAGCCTCGATCATTAAATGATGTTCAGGGTCTCAGGGTAAAAATTAATGGTGTACATCATCTCCCAACCCGTCTTTGACACTTGAAAATATTAACATCTATTAATTGGAACTCCAGCAAGATATTAGATCGAGTATCATGCCAGATATACTATTTTAGTTTCAATAATTTAAATATATCATCATCACCTAGGTGGTTAGGAGATGTATTGAAGTCCAACTTGACAGTGACTGCTGGGAAATGAAAATATTGTGCTGAACACCTCACGCATTTAAAACTCCTCAAGCTATACATGCTTTATATCTTTTTGAGTTGACGTGCTATAATAACAACTAACTTCTTGCGCTCTATTCATGTTCGTAAATAGAAGGAAAATTTTCGCAGCCCAAATTATTAAATTCCCATAAGCAAATATTTTATTCATGATGATTGCATCAACAATCTTTATGGTCAGAAAATAAATGGTGTTTAACATATACATTTTGCATGTCTTTTATAAGCCTCATAGTCAACATTGCTTCGCTCTTAAACCATATTAACCACTTCTGCTTATAAGATATCAGAGTAAAATTAAATTCAGTTCTTTCCACTCTCCACTAGGAATGTAAAGCATCTCCCATGCAATATGGAATATGAGTGATCATAGACTGCAAATTCACCTATCAGAGCACTTTTCGAAGACAAACAATCCACTCAATCTAATGAACATAAAGGTGCATTACTAGAGCCCCGAGATGGAATGGCAGGGAGGAGTGACACCAGCAAATTGATTGAGGTTGGTGGAAAAGGCACGTCAGCCATTCACGCAAAGGCATGGGAGCATGGAGAGGATGGATACAAACACAACATAGAACATCTGTCCCTCTACAAACTAACGCAGAAAAATAAAGAAGACGTCACAGGATGGGGCAGGGCAGGTATCATGAAGGACCATGGCTCTCAACCATGGTCGTGGCCTCATTCTCCTCGCTATCACCATGAAGACAAACGGTCTAGTCGAGCATCCAATTGCTCATCGTCCTTGCAACAGGAAGGCAAGGAACCAATCAACGGTGGAATGAATTGCTGAAGGTATGGACTATAGGACTCCTATCTTAATCTATGAGGCCGGTGAACTGAAGAAGAAAAGGGAGACACAGGAAGAAACTCTACCCAAACCTCGATGCAGAGGTAGATTCCCAAACCACCGAGTTTAGAGGATGTTAAAATGTGACAACAACAAAATGTATAATATTTTAATTGATGTAAATGTGCTTACGGTTGGTTATTTAGTTTTATGAACCAAAAATATAGTTACCAAAACTATTGTAATGAGCCTATGTATTTAAATTTTTAAATATATGTTTTCGATAGATATATGTTTCCTACAATTGATGAAGAAGCTGTGCATGTGTAATAATTCTCCTACAAATAAATTTTATTTGCCTTGATGTTTCCTTTATAAATTGTCAGGATTTTACCAGGTATACTGTGTATTAGTGTGCCATTGTTCTTTGTTCTTGTAAATAAGTTTTGTATTACTAACTCTGAATAACAGATAATTCGAAAGCCAATTCAGAGAGCCAGAGGACTCGCTCTAGCCATCGGAATTCAAAAGCCTTCCACATTGCAAAGGGATTTGTTGGTAGACACAAGGCTGCTACCATCCAAAGGGTTGTTGGTAGACACAAGGCTGCTACCATCCAAAGCTGAAGACTCTGGAGAACAAGGGGAAGGCCAAAGGGAAGCCACCGATAGTGAACACATTGACAAGGAATTAGAAAGCATTGTGCCAAACCTTCGCTTCAAAACGAAGCTGAACCACCCACTACTCTCACAGTGGATATATATTTGCATAACAAGAAATTGATTACATGTCACATGGACACAGACTCAGAGAAGGACGATCCCATTCTGATCGCCATTCTGGATGAATTATACCAGCTCAATGACAAGTACTACCATCTAATAGAGGAGGCCATTTATGTGTGTAAATTCCATGTTGAGCATAAAAGAATTAAGCATCTCTTTCATTTTGAGCAACACAAAAATAAAATGTTTAGTCACAAATTATTATTTTTTTCAGAATTTAGACTTCTACGGTTATTTTTGTGTGTGGAATTTGTTTCCAGATCCATCACATAAGTATCGGTGGTTTTATCAACGTTTCAAACCATCATATGTGGTTCACCATCAAGATTTAAAAAAAAGATGTGAATATCTGATCAAAGAATATATATATATATATGGGGGAAAGCCGACAAGAAAAGAAAAAGGAAAAACAGATGGAGGGATTTCTTGAAACTCTAAAAATGATAAAAAGAGAATTTTTATTTGTTTTATATAATACATACATAATCTCACTGCATAGTGAGATATATAAATATTTCTATTGATTTATTTTGTTATTTATATATTTTTTTTAAATGTTACATGTCAAGTGCATATTAAGCATGGATGAAATTAGAAATTCTCCCTCATACTCTGAATTATAAAGCACCTATCAATCGAATAATAAAAATATTAGTTTGTAAATAAAGAAAGAGATATTCACATAGAGTTTTTTTGTTATTAATATGTATATAAATATTAAACATTGAAAAAATTGCGATCTATATATATATATGATATTGAAATAATTTATATAATGTGTATATTGAAATTTTATTATTATTAATATTTTTTAAATGTCACATATCAACAACTTCATTCATATCATAAATAAATTAGGCATCCCTTTATATAAACGTGAAAATATAAGAATAATTTCAATTATTTAATCTCTCTATATAGTACATGTTGCTTATATATCAAGTGTTGAGAGAAATCAAATCCCTTAAAGTGTAAACTTTTTTTTCTTAATTTTTGTACTCTAAAATAAATTTTAGACTTTAAAAAGATTAATCCTTCTCGACATTTAATAAATCTAAAATTAGTATATATATATATATATATATAATTATGTTTTTTATTAAATTATATATTTATGAAATTGATATATATATATATATATATATATAATCAAATTCACACCAATTAATTATAGGAAAATATCATGACGATATTAAAAATTTCCAATATAAAGAACTGTACCTGAAATATGTCATATATATATATATATATATATATATATATATATATATATATATAAAATCTTATGTAAAATAATCTACCAACAATATATATCATTACATCCAGTGTTTTACAAAACGGACTCGGATTCGGACTCGGCCGAGGATCGACTCGGACTCGGAAACGGCAATGACTCGGTCGTTGTAAAAAATACATTAAATATTTATTTTTTTTATAAAAAAACATAATTTTAAATATTTTAAACATAATTTTAAAGATTTTCATTCAAGTTTCCAAACACACAACATTATAATATACATGGAAGACAACATATGATCAAAGTAGGCTCATCAACCAATCCATTATATCAAAATGGTACGGTGTACCCAATGGCAATAGTAAATACATAGTCAACTGTAGTCTGTCATACATGATCAAAGACTCAAGAGTCAAAACAAAATACAAATAACCAAGGAGGCTAGTAGCTAGAAGTTAAAGTTATTAAGGTTTTTTCTTGGGCTTTGACCTGAGTCTCTTCAAGGTTTTTTCTTGGGCTTTATTGCTTATCTCTCTGTGTTGTAATTCACTGCTCTGGGGCAGATCTGAGCCCAGCTTTGGAGCATAATTTCGGCCTATTATGAGGCCATTCCGAGGCAGAATCTGAGCTCTGTTTAAGGACAGTCTGAGGCAGCATTCGAGGTATCAAGGCCAAAGAGTTTCAGGGCATATTTTGAGGCCTTAATAGCCTGTCTAGACTGTAGATCAGAGGCTGAGGTTGCACTGTTGTAGGGCCATAGTAGCCTTGAGGAAGCCGCACCAGTTGAAGCCTGTTTTAGACACATATAAAGGGTCGTATTACCCCTATGACAGCAGTTGTAAGAGAAGGTTCAAGGCCCCAGGCTAGGAGACTAGTCTAGGTCTCTTTTTGAAGCAAATGGACAGTTGAAAAGAAGGTATGTAAAGCTGCAGGAAGACCTATTTTAGGCTGCAAGAAGAGGCCTATCTTGGACGCCAATGAAGACCAAATTTGTTGTAGGAGAAGCCCGACTTTAAAGACAGCCTTTGAGGGTATATTCTGAGATTTGAACAAGACCGAGTTGCTTAGCTCGTGTGCAAGTCAAGATCAAAATTAAATCATACTTTGAAGGATTGATTAAAAGTGCTACCCTGAGACAAAATTTGAAGTAGGAGTAAAGGGTCAAGGCCTGTTGAGCAAGGATAGAATCGAAGGTTAATGCTTGGTTTAGTCATAAGTTGGAAGGCCTGAGACGGCACTTCCAAGGGCTGAACTTTGGCAGCAGAAGGCAAATCAGTGGCAGAAGAAACAACACTCAGTGGCAGCTAGACATCTTCAATTGATATCTGAGGTATGAACCAGATTCTCCTTTCGTTTAATGGTTGAGCTGTATATCAGTAAAATATCTTTGTACTATTGTAAAACAACAACAGCATTTGAAGAACAGATCAGCAAAAAAGTGTTAAATTTTTGGTTAATACGCTGCCCAGCCGGTTTTGAATGACTCGGCCGTTTTTTGATGGGACCCGGCCGGGTTGACCGGGTCAGCTATGACCCGGCCGAGTCATTGGCTGACTCGGCCGAGTCATAGCTGACTCGGCCAGCCGAGCCGGGTCAAAGGCCGGGTCAGAAATTTTTTTAATAGAACGGAACGAAACGGCCGTTTCCGTTTCGGTACGGCCGTTTCGTAAAACACTGATTACATCATAACTAATACATATAATGATGTAATGTAATCATAATTTATAAATTTATTTATTATTTTTATATTTCTCATTATTAATTTATAATTTTATCTATTATTTTTATATTTCTCATTATATTTTGAGATTCAAAATATATAAATGAAAATAAACATTATTACTTCAACACAATGCTTTATTAGTCTCTGCATCTCCCTATTACATGACACGAAAGAATAAAAAGCAACCACAAGAATGAGTTGTTTGTATTTTTAGCGATAATTGCACACCAACCAACCTGACTTATAAGTTATTTAATCCCTCCCTCCTTATTTACCCATACATCAGGTTTATATTCATTTTATTTTCACTTTTTCCTATTTTTTGTTCCTCAAAACAACAAACTTTTTTTATAAAGGAATACGAGAACATCTCGGAGGGTGTTTATCTATTGCCTTCTCAACATAAGGGAATGTGAGAAAACGGCCCGCTACGAGAACCCAGGTCCCAGGAGCATGACAAGCACAAGGAGCATGTCGCCTGCTTTCGAGATTGTCCCCATGTAGCATTGTACATAGCTTAAGTTCATATTTTTATAATAACAAGAAAAAAACCTATAAGATAAAAGGTGGTTAAAGGTGTTCATGTCATATATACTATAACATAAAATTAATACGCAAATTCATTATTTAAATAAGGTTTTAGTATGTAAATTCGGTTGAAAAATGTGTAACTAGGTTCGGTCTTCATAAATATAAAATGTACTCTGTTAAATAATAAAATGAAAAGAAATTATTATTATATTGGAGCAAGGGTTTCATGTTCAAGTTCTTTTATTTTATAGGTCAAGCACCCATTGAGTGCTTTTAGGGTTTGTCCTAGGTGTAAGAGTCATTGTCATATATTGAAGACCCTATGGACACATTGTATCTTGTAAAGAAAAAATTATTTTGCTTTTAAAGTGTCGAAATACCTCCAAGATCAAGTTGGCCTAAGGCGCTGTCAAGTCGGTCTACATGAAGAGCCATGTCCACCTTTAGAAGAGCTTATATAGAGAGAGGAACTCGTCCTGCATTAGACACACTCACTCATCTCATTCTATGCGAAGAAGAGGAAGAGAAGAAGTCGAAGAAGTCGAAGTGCTTGGGCTAGATCTATCTCTCTTGTGAAAGTCCAAGTTAGCATTTTTGCGCTGGGTCTATCACTAGTTTGATCTTCAAGGAAAGAAAGAAGGAAAGGCAAGAAAAGGTCACTTACGGCATCTCATTAGCTCTAAGTCCCAAGGAAAAACTAGAGAAGAGAAAGAGAAGGTTATTCAAGGGAGATCGAAGTCTCTAGGAGAAGCAGCAACAGTTGTCGTGAGCCAGAATTTTAGATCTACAATGGGAGGGCGAAGTCACTGCAGCAGGACATTGAGTTGATCTTGATCTTGGAGGGTATTTTTCAGAGTCACTATATCATGGTATTCATCAATTGAAGAATCTATAAGAAGAGAAGAGATTTACGGGTTTTCCCCTCAAGAGGAGGGATTTTGGGCCTTGGCCCTGGCTTGCATCCTATATATTGTGTCACTGTTCTTATTGTTTTGGTAGCTATTTGATGTATCGCACACTGTAATAATAAGGAACAAAGCTAACAAGTAAAAAAGTAACACAAACAATTATCAAGTTAAGAGAATTAACATTCTTACTGCCCTATTGAATTCTCAACATGGTATCAAAGCTAAGGTTATCTAAGGGCATCATGAAGATCTCCTCTACAGTGAAGAAGTTCATCAAGAAAATTGCAAGCCATCTCAAGAAAGGTATCAAGGAAGCATGGAGTTTCTTATTTTCTTCAAAGAAGGTATCACACAAAGAAAGGGATGAAGGTCTCTTCTCGGCTCTCTCTGGTACATTCCAAGATGAAGACGTTTAGGTAATTGAGAGTGGTGCATCAAGGCACATGACTGGCCACTCCAACCAATTGAAGAACTTATCAAAAGGTAAATCCGCTTATTGCGTAGAACTTGGAGATAACAAGAGCTATCCCGTGAAAGGCATTGGATCAACCTCCATAAAGTTGGAAGATGGAAGCAACATACACCTCAACAACATTCTATTTGTTCCAGGTTTGCATAAGAATTTACTTTCTATTTCAAGTCTAGAAGATAAGGGTGATAGAATAGCCTTCATTGATGGAAAGGTCGTTGTCTGGGGAAAAGACTCGAATATAAATCAAGCCAAGGTCATTGGCATCCGAGAAGGAAGACTCTACAGATTAATATCTCTTGTGGCCCAAGCCCTAGTTCACATTGAAATTAGCCCATGTGAACTTTGGCATCGAAGATTTGGTCATCTACATTTCAAAATCCTTCCAACTCTAAGCTCCATAGTAGATGGAATTCCTAATTTGAAGGAGGATCATGAAGGTGTCTGCAAGGGATGTGCATTGGGTAAGAATACCAAGAGACCATTTGGAAGCAGTGCTTCGCGGTCAAAAGAAATCTTGGATCTCATTCATTCTGATGTATGTGGCCCTATGACTCCTAAATCTCTTGGAGGACATCTATATTATGTCACATTTATAGATGATCATTCAAGAAAGACATGGGTTTACTTAATGAAAACCAAGGACGAAGTATTTACAAAATTTCAAGAATTCAAAGCTGAAGTGGAGAACCTTACAGAAAGGAGAATCAAGATACTAAGATCTGATAATGGAGGAGAATATACATCCAAAGACATTATAGCATTCTGTAAAGAATCTGGGTTTAAGAGGGAGCTGATAGTCCCATATAATCTCGAACAAAATGGAGTTGCAGAAAGAAAGAATAGATATGTTGTCGCTCCCAGAGAGCCTCAAATTGCTTACAAGACTAGTGCCTAGGCACATCTAAATTTGGAGTGTCTCAAATGATTCACAGTAAAGGGAGACCTCACTTATATTCTATATGTATATATAATGGGTTGGTTCATTCACCTAAAGGAGTAAGACATGAATTTCTTGGTACTTCTTCCCATATACAAATCTCATAAATATGTATAAAACAATGGAGGCCGAGTAGTCCAAGGACTTACAATTTAATAGACTTTTGCAGAGCAATGATAGAGGATGAGGAGGAGGAGTAACTCATCATATGGAGCTTACAACATCAAGAATTCTATGCATAACACATAGAGCTTGCAGCTTTAAGAATTCCTATACTTATCTGAGTCAGAAGTAGATATAATGGGAAGAAGAGAGGTTGTGTGCTATGATTCATGAAGAGCAACTGTTAAAGATATAATTTCAATAATCCATGCAGGCACTAGCATTAACAATGTCAATACAAATGAATCTGTGAGGAACTTACAAGCACATGCATAACATATTGATACCAGCGAATCTGTGAGGAAGTCTTGAAATATTTCTAACAATAGTAATTACATGAATTCAGAGAAGAAACATGAACAAAATGGGTTTTAACAAAGGGAGAACATACTGTAATACTTGGAGGGGGAATCACCACCATTTCTCTTCATATTCTGGAAAATCTGTATTGTAAAGCCATATAGTCTGAAAATAACATGTAGTGTTTCTTTAGAATTTCTGAACCTTTTTTAAGTCTTGCTTTCCCCTATTTATCTGGAGAGGGGAGCAAGAACATTCATTACAACAAAATATCTCTAGTCTAGACTCAGTTGTCGGGTCAACTAGTTGTCTCAGTCATAAATGGCTTTGTGGCCCAAAAATATTACAGAATTAAATGCCTCATGAAAGGAGGCACGTTACAGTACAATAAATAAGAAATACTCAGATAAAAAATACACAAAAACTCTCCTTGCCCATCCTGTGATCATCTCTGTTGCAGGGGTTGTTCTACTTGCGGTATGGCTTCCTGCACTGCTTCGCCAACCTCTGTCATTTCTGCCTTTATTTCATTCGGCGCCGACTTCCGGATCCGTGTCATAGTAGGCTTCTTCTGGATCAACCCATCCCGTGCTTTGAATGCACCATCTGTTTTTCTTAAAACCACAGTTGTCAACCCATCACGCCCTTTAAATCCCTATCCTGCACTATCGGCGCCTTGATGTACCAGGTGAGTCTCTCTTGATGGCAATATGGGGGAACTTGCTAATTCTGGCCTCTGGCTATACAAAATGTTGTGAAACAGACGAAACCCGACCTCCCTTAGCCCTTTTCACTTTAGCTCCCCTTTTGTAACTTTCTCCATATGACCGGGGGCTGGAACCAGGGGCTTAGCCCTTCGGGCGCTAAGGTTTTCCACTGCTGTGTGGGGGGCCTTTTCCTTTATAATACCAGAAACGCCTTTGATAACTCTTTATACCGCATTGGTCGATATCCCGAACGCGAAATGTTTATAGACCATGCCGTAATAACTTATCGCATTTGGGGGCCTTTTTCCTTATCGCAATCGTAATCGCAAGTCGGGAGGGATATCGGCAGAGAATGAACTTTCACTTTGTGCGATCGTCGATCCCGAGGTGACATCATCATTGCCACGTCACTGGAAACGACCCAATAAGACCCCTGAAAACGCCTAAACTGAGTGTCACGTGTCCTCCGTACTGCCACATCATTGATGACATCAGCTACCATGTCAGCCATCAAGACCAATCACATTGCACCACATGGCCCCCAGGAAGAGAGAGAAAATGGCTTGCCTAGCCCTGTTTTTGCATGGGTTTCCTTTGTAAAATGATCTCGGCCTTCCCTGGCGATTTTACACAATACCGTAGAATCGCATCCCGCAAGGTTTTGGAGTGGTAGCCCCTCTATTCCGCTAATTGCTGATAATGCGAGATTGCAGGATGCGGGATTACGGGATTGCCCATCATCAATATGTCGTACCACCATGTGGAGGAGAGGGAAAGAGGTCGCCGGGCCTTCGTCCTTCCGTGAAATTCCTTTGTTAACGATTCTCGACCTCACTCGGCGATGTAATACTATATCGCAAAATCGGTGATTCGCCAGTCTTTTAAGTTTAGAACCCCATCGATCCGTTGATCGCTGATATTGCGGGACTGCGATATCACCATTCGGCACCGTGAACTGCCGATAACCTTAAGTTTGTGCCCTGGGACCCCGCCGATCGCCGATATGCAGGATACACTGTGAAGTTGCGGGACTGCAAGATGCCTGATATGTGGGACTACGAGATTTACCGTATTCCGTCATGTGGAGGAGAGAGAAGCGGGCGACCCGGCCTTTGTTTTTCATGGAATCCCTTTGTTAAATGAAATTGGCCTTCCTCGACAACTTTACATTATATCGGTGAATCGCAACCCTGTAGGTTTTCTTGAGTGGTAGCCCCTCTGCTTCGCCGATTCGCCGATGGCCGATAGTGTGAGATTTACTATGCCTGAGCCCGATTCGCGATCTGCCTTGGTCCTTTGGGATTTTCTCTTTGTTTTCTAGCTTCTCAAGGGGCAATTTAAAATTGCTCTATCTCCTGATCTAGAAGTCCATTCTTGGACTTCCATATACTGTTGGAAAGCTCTTTCCGAGCACTATGCAATGGGGAGGGTCTGATTTAGCTTTGAGATCTTATGTGGCCTAGGAAGGTGACCTCAAAATTCACTGCTCTTGGGCAACCTTGACCAATTGAAACCCACAAGGCAGTGAGTGATAACAAGATCCATTCAAGAAAGTGTAAAGGCAATGTTACACGATCAAGATCTACCTAAGTTTCTGTGGGGAGAAGACACGAAGACAATTGTATACATTCAAAATCGAAGTCCACACAAATCTCTAGACAACAAAACTCCAGAAGAAGTGTTCACTGGAAAGAAGCCATTTGTAGATCATCTCTGGATCTTTGGGTGTCCTGTATATATCCATATATACCAAAGGATAAAAGAAAGAAGCTGGATCCTTCTGGTGTGAAGGGAACATTTGTGGGGTATAACAACTCATCAAAATCTTATAGGATCTACATGAAAGATGGACATCACATAGAAATCAGTCATCATGCCA
Source organism: Pinus tabuliformis (assembly GCA_031772625.1). NCBI lineage: Eukaryota > Viridiplantae > Streptophyta > Pinopsida > Pinales > Pinaceae > Pinus > Pinus tabuliformis. The sequence continues at coordinate 668,804,965 of CM062817.1, forward strand.
TATTTGATGAGCATAGCATTCAAAAAATCAAAAGAACTTTCCATAGACTCTGATGATGAAGAACTTCCGATATTTGAGGAAGACGCTAACCAAGGGCAAGAAGAATCACAAGATGAAGAAGAAGGTCCCTATGAACCTATTCAATCTTTGGTCATTCCTAAAACAAGGAAAAGACATAATTCGTTGAGGTCTACACTACTTGATGCAGAAGGTCATGGAGCAGCAATATGCTCATTTAGAGAAAGCAAGAAACCAAAAAGATATTCTAGGTATGTTGCATACATGACAAAGCTAATAGAAGCAGAACCATCCTCCCTTGAAGAGGCTATAAATCATCGGGAATGGAAGGATGCCATGAATGAAGAGTATCAATCTATAATGAAAAATAGATTCTAGGAGATCGTACCTAGGCCCAAAGACAAATATGTGGTCACTTCCAAATGGATCTATAAGAAAAAGCATGGAGCCGACGGAAGTATAGATAAGTATAAAGCAAGATTTGTGACTAGATGTTTCTCTCAACTTAAAGGCATCGACTATGAAGAGACATTTGCTCCAACGGCAAGATATACAACAATTCGATCATTAGTCTCTCTGGCAACATCGATGGGATGGAACATCCACCAAATGGATGTCAAGACTGTTTTCTGAATGGCACAATAGATGAAGAAGTCTACATAGAGCAACCCTTGGGATTCGAAGTTAAAGATAGAAAGGCATATGTTTGCAGATTGAAGAAATCACTATATGGCCTCAAGCAAGCACCAAAGGCATGGTATGCTAGAATGGATGCATACCTACAAAGAATAGGCTTCACAAAAAGTTATGTTGATTCGAACCTTTATATCAAGGTTGTAGATGGAGAACCTGTAATTATTCTTCTATATGTAGATGATCTTCTCTTGACAAGTGTAGAAGGCCGAGTTGAAGAATGTACGAAGCAATTGGTAGCAGAAATTGACATGAAAGATCTTGGTCCGATGCATTACTACTTGAGACTAGAAGCCTGGCAAGGACCTAACGAAGTTTATTTGGGTCAAGGAAAGTATGTAATCGAGATACTGAAAAGATTTGACATGATGGACTGCAAACGGATGACTACTTCGATGATCACTAACTTGAAAAACCTAAGAAGTTCTTAATCTATCCCTATGGATCCTTCCAAGTATAGGCAACTCATTGGCTCACTGATGTACTTGGTGAATACTCGACCAGACATATGCTTTGTAGTAAATGTTCTCAATCAATTCCAAGTGGAGTCGAAGCATGATCATTGGGTGGCAACAAAACATATTTTGAGATATCTGCAAGGAACCATCCACTATTGTCTGAAGTATGACCGAAGAAATGATGTCCAACTGATTGGATATACAAATTCTGACTGGGGAGGCAGTGAGCAAGATGGAAGGAGCACTACAGGAGGATGTTTCAGTTTTGGATCCTCCATGGTCTCATGGATGAGAGGAAAGCAAGACACAGTTGCTCTGAGTAGTGTTGAAGATGAATACGTTGCAACCTGTGAAGTAAGCAAAGAAGCAGTATGGTTGAGGAAGTTTCTATCTGACTTGTTTAAAGGACCGATGAACCCCATAGTGATACTTTGTGATAACACCAATTGTATACGATTGTCTTAGGATCCAGTGTTTCATGGAAAGACAAAGCATATAAACAAGCATCACTATATTCGAGAGCTAGTGCAAAATGGTGTGTTGTAGCTACAATATATCTCCACTAGTGAGCAAGTAGTTGACATATTGACGAAATCACTTCCGAACAAGAAGCTTGTATACTTGAGAGACAAGCTTGGTTTGGTTGATATATCCTCCCTAATTGAGAGGGAGAGATAGACACTACATTCTTGTCTTCACTTGGGAAGAAAGAATGCAGGATTGGGTAACCATCTGTCATCCGATACTCTTTGAGAATGTGGTAGGGCATTCAAGACAAGAGTAGTCGTGGACCAAAATTCTTTGAGGATTAGCTACCCAAGATAAGAATAGTCCAATGGAAGGTCATACTCTGTGAACACCCAGGTGGAGTATGTACCTTGAGAGACAATGATTTTGGTGTCTATGAATCATTGGTCTCGCCAGCATTGTGCTCTGATCATGTGGATAGAGTTGTTAGTCAAGGCCTTGCTATGTAACAATGTTGATTGAGATGATGCTAGACAAATGGGTTACCAATCCAACCCTTTTTATGAGAGCTCTTTAGAATGAGAATGACCATGTACCTCTTGTGAATACCTCCCTAGTTAAGAGGGAGTGTTGAAAAATGTGTAACTAGGTTCAGTCTTCATAAGTATGAAATGTACTCTTGTAAATAATAAAATGAAAAGAAATTATTATTATTATTGGAGCATGGGTTTCATGCTCAAGTTCTTTTATTTTATAGGTCAAGTACCCATTGAGTGCTTCTAGGGTTTGTCCTAGGTGTAAGAGTCATTGTCATATATTGAAGACCCTATGGGCACATTGTATCTTGTAAAGAAAAAATTATTTTGTCTTTAAAGTGTCGAAATACCTCCAAGATCAAGTCGGCCTAAGGAGTTGTCAAGTCAGCCTACATGAAGAGCCACATCCACCCTTAGAAGAGCTTATATAGAGAGAGGAACTCGTCCTCCATTAGACACACTCACTCATCTCATTCTATGCGAAGAAGAGGAAGAGAAGAAGTCGAAGAAGAGGAAGTCGAAGAAGTCGAAGTGCTTGGGCTAGATCTATCTCTCTTGTGAAAGTCGAAGTTAGGGTTTTTGCACTGGGTCTATCACTAGTTCGATCTTGAAGGAAAGAAAGAAGGAAAGGCAAGTGCAGGTCACTTAGGGCATCACATTAGACCTAAGTCTCAAGGGAAGACTATTGAAGACAAAGAGAAGGTTATTGAAGGGAGATCGGAGTCTCTAGGAGAAGCAGCAGCAGTTGTCGTGAGCCAGAATTTCGGATCTACAGTGGGAGGTCGAAGTCACTACAGCAAGAGGTCGAGTTGATCTTGATCTTGGAGGGTATTTTTTGAGTCACTAGGTCATGGTATTCGTCAATTGAAGAATCTATAAGAAGAGATTTACGGGTTTTCCCCTCGAGGAGGGGTTTTGGCCCTGGCTTGCAGCCTATATATTGTGTCATTGTTCTTGTTGTTTTGGTAGTTGTTTGATGTATCGCACACTGTAATAATAAGGAACAAAGCTAATGAGTAAAAAGGTAGCGCAAATAGTTATCAAGTTAAGAGAATTAACATTCTTACTGCCCTATTGAATTCTCAACAAATTCGTCTACTCAAAATTATGGAGTGGTTACTCATTTGATGTGTAATTTAATTCCATATACAATAGGTATCTACATTTGAGATAAACCTATAAGGAGATAAACCGAAAATACAATTAAAAAAAATTGTTTTCTTCTTTTCCCTTCAAAAATATTTACACCTAGAAATAACATCATCATCTTGAATCTTATTGGTTCTCTTAATCTTGATTTTGTTAGTACATTTTTTGTTTTGAGGCACACATTTTATAGCAAAGTTCCCCTACTATTATTTCTTTCATAAATAAGACTGCAAACAATATCAAAAAGATCCTTGAAAACTCTTCCTGCCTCCTTATAGGACCAGCATGCCAAACCTAGAAAAGTGAACTGACAACTAGCTTCAAAGAGACAATTCCAAACAAGTCTCCATGGCCTCTACATCTTACTTCAACACTGAGGACAAGCTTAATGACAAATCTGACTATCATGGATGGAAGATGACTTTGGCCTTGACTTTGGAGGAGCATAAAGTATTGGACTATGTGCAAAGAAAAGTGGTGGAGCCTCCTTCAAATGCACCTGCTATTGCTAAAACGAAGTATAGAAAAGGTGAGGTTAGAGCTAAGAAAATTATTATTGAATCCATTCAAAAGCATTTGGTTTCCTATATTTCTGATCTGGAACTTCTAAGGAAATGTATGATACGCTAGTTGGGATGTTCAAAGTGAACAATGCAAGTCTGTGTCTACTCCGATGGAACTAAACTTCAAGAAGCCCGAATTGGCAAACCCTTATGAATATAAACAACTTGCGGGGGCCCTGATGTTCTTGGTAAACTCCCAACTTGACATATGCCTCGTTATAAATATTTTGAGACAATTTATGGCTGAGCCTCATCACATACAATGGGTTGTTGCTAAGAATCTCTTAAGATATCTCCGTGGCACTATCAACTATGGACTGAGATACATTGTCAGGAATTTGAGGCTACATGGATATTTTGATGTTGACTGAGCTGGCACTGTAGTGGATAGAAAGAGAACGTCAAGATGTTGCTTCTCTTTGGGATCTACTTCAATTTCTTGGATGAGCAGGAAGCAGAAATTAGTTGCTCTAAGCACCGCCAAGGCTGAATATATTACATCTAGTATGGCCTGTTGTGAAGTTGTTTGGTTGAGAAAGCTCTTTAGTGAGCTATTTGAGCACGTGTTGGATACCACTATTATCTATTGTGACAATCAGAGTGGGATTCGCCTTTCAGAGAATCCCATGTTCCACGACCACTCCAAGCATATTGATATCAAGTACCACTTTATCGGGGATATGGTACAACGAGGAGCAATAAGACTCCAACACATTAAAATGGATGAATAGGTTGCGAAGCCTTGTGATACCCCATGATGATATATGAGAGCATAGGGTGAGCGGTTCACCTTCCCCTATGGTTGACAATGTTCCACCATGTAATGTCCCTTGCTAAATAATTTTGGAACAAGAATTGATTTTGTATTATGGGGCCAATTTTGGAGTGGTGGACACCATTCGATGTTAATAGGAGATTAGACTAGGAAAAGATGTTTTGTTTTAAAGTTAAGTTACACATGGAGACCACCCTCGCTAGGGAATTACACACTCCCTAATTCAATATGCATAGAGAGGGAGATAACTTTTGCATGGCATTGGTTAAGTGGGGCCCATGATGGAGGACGAAATGGAGGGAAAATTCCCCCACGAAAACTATATAAGGAGGGTAGCTCTCTTCTCAAATCATTCATGAGTGTATATCGATTTCTCTTGGTTGCTCGAGCTGCTTAGCTAAGTCACTGGTTGTTTAGCATGAGTTCTTTAGGCGGAGAGCTCATCCTTTCTTCGAGGGACTTCGAGTGCCACCCTAGGAAGGTTTCCTTCATTTCTTCAGGAGGAGATTCTCGTTGTGGTTTCCAACAGTAGCATTTCCTTCCAGGTGGTGCATATTTCTGGAGGACGCAGGGAGAGAGGAAGTCGAGTTGTTTGTGGAGCTGAGTAGGAGAGTTTTGTTGTGGGATTTTCCAGAGGAGAGGCTAAGGAGGATTGCCAGCCTTTGGGGGAGTTTGGGGGTCAATTGGGCTTCAGGTTTGGCAGTGTGATTTTCGCACTTCCTGGGCCAGCGCAGAAGCAGTGTGTGGGAGCTCATCTGGTGGGTAGAGTATCAGTCCTTGAGGCTGAGCTTTGTCGTGGAGGTTAGAGGAGATATTTGGAGTGGTGTTTTCTTCCATTTCAGATCTTGGAGGAGGACTTTGTGGCCATTTCTTGCAGGCCGTTTTGTTGTAGCTGCTTGGAGGGCGTAGGCCATAGAGGAGGTCGAAATTGGGTGGTTGGAGATAGGCCAAACCCTTTCTGGGTTTTTCTAGGTTTTGGCCAAGGAGTTTGTGGCTGAAATTTCAGAATTTTTTGAGCACCAAAGGCAGGGTTTCTTGCAGCACCTTTCCAGCCAGCAGTTGTTGTAGCTGGGAGACAGCGCAGAGCTTTAGAGGAGCAGTTGCTTTCTAGCATTTGGGATTACTATCGACACCTGGGTTCTGTCTAGCTTGCCCTTGAGGCAAGCCCAGGTGCTCTTTCCATACTATTGTACATTGCTCCATTACTAAATAAAATGGCTTAGCTAGTTCCCATTTCTGTTGTGTATTGAGTATTTGCTGATAGTTTAATTTTTCTGTGCAATAATCGAATTGGCTTTTGTGTATCACTGTTTGTTTAAGTTTGGAACATTACAGTGGTATCAGAGCTTAGATTTTGGCGCAGCCATGGGGAAACTTTTCTATGAGTGAAGAAGACCGACAGAATATCACTTACAAAAGGCAGAGGTACCGGAGTAGAGAAAGGGAGTTGGAGATTACTCCAGACATGGAGGATCGTGGGAAGACTGCAGTAGCAGAAGATATGGGTGAGCCCAAGAGCAGGGAGGAGATGGCTTTCGATAGCCTCTTGAAGGCTTTGAGTGATTTGGCAAAGGGGCAAAAGGAGATGTTGGACAAGATCAAAATGCAGAACCGGGAGTGAAGCATTCACCGAGAGTTCGTAGTTGGAGAGACTTTTGGGGCCTCTCAACAGTTCGATCATCCTTCTTCCACTGCGCAGCGGCCATCCTCGAGTGAGCCAGCTCGAGCTACTTTACCCTCTTTTATACCTTTGGCACAGGAAGAGACTAGTGGAGGTGAGGATTCATCGTCGATGGGGGAGCATTTCCGGGAATGGCAATCCATGGGGGCAGACTTCAGAGAGGCTCTGACATTCAGAGACTTTTGCAAGCTCAAGCAGAACAAGAAGGGGAAAGGCTATGGTACTCAAAACTATGAGTTACATCGCTATATTGGGAAAATGTATTTCCCTACATATGATGGAACTTCCAAGTGCACAGCGCGTGCTTGGGTGGAGAAGTTGGACACATACTTCCAGCTGAATCAAATGACAGAAGTAGAAGCCATCAAGATGGCCACATTGCACCTGGAGGGGGAGGCACACGATTGGTGGTTTCATGGTTTGTCCACTCTAGGACATGCCAGCATGACCTCCTATGAGGAGTTCACAAGGAGTAGTGGAGCGCTTTGATCGGAAGGATCCAGAGGCTCACTTCAGGGAGTTGACCCAGCTCCGACAGATAGGGCATCTAGAGCATTATATCTTGGAGTTTTTGAGGGTCTCAGTCATGGTGCCTGATTTGTCAGATACAAGGAGAGTATACACATTTGTGGAGGGATTGACAGAGCCATTGCGAGGATTGGTAAAGTCTCACAAACCATCGACTCTTCTGGAGGCAGTATCTTGCACTCGGGATTTCCAAGGGGCCATTCCCAAGGCTCGAGCTCCATTTCCTACACGCACTCCCTACCCTCAGAAGGGAAGTGACACTCGAGCACCCATAGCACAGAGAGCAACCCAAGGGCGTGGCCAATTGGATGACAAGACAAGGAGGGACCTTAAGAGGAAGAAGTTATGCTTTACATGTCGCAAGCCTTGGGCACCTGGTCATCGGTGCAAAGCAAGCAAGGCCCATTACATCAAGGTCTTCTCAGACAATGATCAGGAGGATGATGAGGAGTTGGAGTTTGGTGGTGGAGACAACGATGAGACAGCAGGGAATGGACCACCACCACCACCACCACCTCAGGGAGGAGCATCCTCCGCACCAACAAGGGAAGTCCTAGCTTCCTTGTGCGAGATTCCCAAATTCTTGACTTTGAGGATCAGAGGTATGGTGCAAAGGCAGCATGTTTCAGTCTTGGTAGATAGTGGGGCCACCCACAACATTATTGATGCTCAGATGGTCCAGAGGGACACGACTATGCAGTGTACTTGATATGTTCCCGCTCTGACAATGACTATGGGGAACTATTTGATGACAGACCATTTTTTCGTGGTGGATGTACCAGACACCAATGTGGTGCTAGGTATCCAATGGTTGTATTCCCTTGGTCGGGTTACCGCCGATTGGAAACAATTGGTGATGGAGTTTACTAGGCCAGATGGCAAGCCGGTGGCTTTTAGGGGCATGCATTCGTACCCCCCTCTGACAGTTTCGGCTCATCGGGTGGAGGCCAATTTGAGGCATGGAGACATAGCATGGCAGTGGAGCTGAGGATTTCAGAGGTTAGAGGGAAGACCACACCACCACATCCGGACATACAGGCAATACTGGATAAATATCCGGTAGTTTTTGGAGATATACCACCAGGGAAACCACCTGACAAAGGATTTGAGCACACTATAGAGTTGGAGCCCAGTGTGCAGGCAATCATCACCACACCCTATAGGCATCCCAAAGCCTATAAGGATGAGATCGAGAGAGCCATCCAAGAGTTGTTGGCATTGGGTCACATCAGACCGAGTTCTAGTCCGTTTGCTTCCTCAGTTGTGCTGGTGAAGAAGAAGGACAGGACTCTTTGCATGTGTATTGACTACAGGGCCCTCAACAAGAAGACGTTGAAGAACAGGTATCCCATTCCGTGCATTGACGAGTTGATGGACGAGCTTAGAGGGGCCAAGTACTTCTCTAAGATAGATCTGCGATCAGGGTATCATCAGATTTGGGTGAGAGAGCAAGACATTCCGAAGACAACCTTTAGATGTCATTATGGGCATTTCGAGTTCCTGGTCATGCCCTTTGGGTTGACCAATGCACCAGCTACTTTTCAATCATGTATGAACCATGTGTTCTGAGGCCAACTGAGGAGGTTTGTACTGGTATTCTTTGATGACATCTTGATCTACAGCAGGACATGGGAGGAGCACCTACAACACTTGGAGACAGTCTTGCGTATATTGGAGGAGCAGCAGTTCTATGCAAAGATGTCTAAGTGCGAGTTTGGGTTGACAGAGATGCTTTATTTGGGACACATCATCAGTGCAAATGGGGTCAAGGTGCATGAGGAGAAGATTCGGGCCATTCGAGATTGGTCAGAGCCCCGGGATGTGACAGCATTGAGAGGGTTTTTGGGCATCTGTACTTATTATTGGAAGTTCGTGAAGGGCTTCTCACAGTTGGCAACACCCCTTACTGATCTGACTAAGAAAGGGGCCTTTGCGTGGAGCGAGGAAGCTCAGATAGCATTTGATCACCTCAAGGAGGTGATGAGTTGTTGTCTAGTTCTAGCACTTCCAGATTTTTCTCAGCCTTTCACATTGGAGTGTGATGCATCAGGTGTAGGGATTGGGGCAGTCTTGTCCCAAGATGGGCACCCCATTGCTTTTGAGAGTAGGAAGCTTCTACCTCATGAGATGTCGTATTCCATTTACGACAAGGAGATGTTGGCCATAATGCATGCATTGGCCAAATTTAGACAATATTTGGTGGGGAATCGATTTCGGGTGAAGACGGACCACAATAGTCTTCGCCATTTTATGGGGCAGCAGGGCCTCAATGACAAACAACAGAGATGGGTCAGCAAAGTGTAGGCCTATGATTTTGATATTGAGTATGTGCGGGGAAAGCACAATATAGTAGCGGATGCACTATCTAGGAGACTAGCAGGGCTTTCACTCGTGAGCATCTGTCATGACTGGAAGGCTTAGTTACTAGTATAATACTTCAAGGATCGCCAGGCGTGTGACATCTTGGAGGGTAGCTATGCAGATGAGCACTACAGGGTAATGGATGAGGTCAATTATTATAAGGGACGTATATTTCTAGTTTCAGGATCACAGTTGAGGGAGCACGTCCTTCGAGCAGCTCATGATTCTCCTTTGTCCGGGCACCAGGGATTTAGGAAGACATATATGGCAGTGAGAGAGCGCTTCACTTGGAAGGGCCTCAAGGGAGATGTACTGAGGCATGTACAGGAGTGCGAATCTTTCCAGAGGAATAAGGGAGAGTTGACCCATCCTACAAGATTGCTGCAGCCTCTTCCCATCCATGAGGGGAAATGGGAGAGCATCTCTATGGACTTCCCTCAGTAGAAGCGAAGGATTGTATTTTTGTAGTGGTCGATCGGCTGACCAAGTTTGCACACTTCTTTGCCATACCAACACGATCTTCAGCTTCACAAGTGGCGGAGTTGTTCTTCAGGGAGGTCTTTCGTCTGCATGGACTCCCGAAGACCATAGTCAGTGACAGGGATAGCCGATTCATGGGAGGATTCTGCAGGAGCTCTTCAGGTTAGTCAGCACTGAGCTCACCCCGAGCACCAGCAAGTCCTAGAGAACCAAGATATCCTCAAGGCTCTTAAGGATAACTTACACGCAACCCAGAACCAGTAGAAGATGTATGTTGATCGGCACCGAGTAGAGAGACATTTTGAGGGTGACTTGGTCCACCTTCGATTGCAGTTGTACTGGTAGTACACACTCAAGCAGAAGGGGGCAGAAAAGCTACAACCGAGATTCTTTGGGCCGTATAGAGTGAGCAGAAGAGTTGGAGAGGTGGCTTACGAGTTGGAGCTACCACTAGGGAGCAGGATTCATAACATCTTTCATGTATCATGCCTCAAGAGGGTGTTGGGGCAGCAGGTTACAGCAATCATGGAGTTGCCTCCGCTTGATGATGAGGGGCATTTGATCTTAGAGCCAGAAGCCATCTTGGAAACTAGAGAGAGGAAGCTCAGGAGCAGGATAATCAGAGAACATTTGGTGCGATGGAAGAATCTACCGGATGAGGATGCCACTTGGGAGGGAGAGCACATTCTGGAGCATCCGCATTGAAGTTGCTTGGGGACAAGCAACATTTGGGAGGGGAGGATTGTAATGTCCCTTCCTAAATAATTTTGGAACAAGATTTAATTTTGTATTATGGGGCCAATTTTGGAGTAGTGGACCCCATTCGATGCTATTAGGAGATTAGACTAGGAGAAGATGTTTTGTTTTAAAGTTAAGTTACACATGGAGGCCACCCTCACTAGGGAATTACGCACTCCCTAGTTCGATATGCATAGAGAGGGAGATAACTTTTTCATGGCATTGGTTAAGTGGGGCCCATGATGGAGGACGAAATGGAGGGAAAATTCCCCCACGAAAACTATATAAGGAGGGCAGCTCTCTCTTCTCAAATCATTCATGAGTGTATATCGATTTCTCTTGGTTGCTCGAGCTACTTAGCCAAGTCACTGGTTGTTTAGCACGAGTTCTTCAGGCAGAGAGCTCATCCTTTCTTTGGGGGACTTCGAGTGCCACCCTAGGAAGGTTTCCTTCATTTCTTCAGGAGGAGATTCTCGTTGTGGTTTCCAGCAGTAGCATTTCCTTCCAGGTGGTGCGTATTTCTAGAGGACGCAGGGAGAGAGGAAGTCGAGTTGTTTGTGGAGTTGAGTAGGAGAGTTTTGTTGTGGGATTTTCCGGAGGAGAGGCTAAGGAGGAATGCCAACCTTTGGGGGAGTTTGGGGGCCGATTGGGCTTCAGATTTGGCAGTGTGATTTTCGCACTTACTGGGCCATCACAGAAGTAGTGTGTGGGAGCTCATCTGGTGGGTAGAGTATCAGTCCTTGAGATTGAGCTTTGTCGTGGAGGTTAGAGGAGATATTTGGAGTGGTGTTTGCTTCCATTTCAAATCTTGGAGAAGGACTTTGTGGCCATTTCTTGCAGGTCGTTTTGTTGTAGCTGCTGGGAGGGCGTAGGCCATAGAGGAGGTTGAAATTGCGTGGTTGGAGATGGGCCAAATCCTTTCTGGGCTTTTCTAGGTTTTGGCCAAGTAGTTTGTGGCTGAAATTTCAGAATTTTCTGAGCACCAAAGGCAGGGTTTCTTGAAACACCTTTCCAGCCAGCAGTTGTCGCAGCTAGGAGATAGCGCAGAGCTTTAGAGGAGCAGTTGATTTCTAACATTTGGAATTACTATCGACACCTGGGTTCTGTCTAGCTTGACCTTGAGGCAAGCCCACGTGCTCTTTCCATACTATTGTACATTGCTCCATTACTAAATAAAATGGCTTAGCTGGTTCCCATTTCTGTTGTGTATTGAGTATTTGTTGATAGTTTAATTTTTCTGTGCAATAATCGAATTGGCTTTTGTGTATCACTGTTTGTTTAAGTTTGGAACATTACACACCAAGTTTCCAGGACGTGGGGGCTAGGGAGTGGGGATACACAGAAGCGGCCTATGCAAAAGCTCTCCACCAATTTTTAGGAAATGTGGGGGGACGTCGGGGTCTTTAACACAATGGACCCTAACAAAAATAGTAAAATAAAAATACTGAAAACTTATAAATATATCATTGAAATTTTATAATTTAATTGTCTTTATCATTATATAACACTTATATCATGAAGGATGTATCAATAAATCATATAACTGAAACAAATTTAAAACAAAAAGCATGATACAATCATACATGTAACTGTACAGTGTAACAATGTATAATGAAAATAAAAGTTTAAACCATATTGAAGTTCCAACTATGAATACTAAATATTGAAATAAAAGTCAAGTCTGATACATCAAGATTCAAATTTTTATAGAGTCAAGTCTAATATATCATATATCAAGATTAAAAACAAACTAAACCATTGAAGTCTGAAACAGAAAAGAAAATAACATAAGAACATATCAAATGACAAATGAGCATAATTGCTCAAGGTAATGCCCTGCTAGTTTCTGTGTCCAGTTGTTGCATGAATAAATCAAGATCAACCATGTCACCATCTGAATCAGAATCACTTGCATTCTCAAACATGCTAAGTGGCACACCAACCAACCCCATCTATGTCTCATCAAGTCCCTCCTTCGTATCTACCTGTGCATCATCGTTTGGGTCAACATCCCATCGTGTTGTTGGTCCCTTCAAATACTCAGGCATCTTCCTATGCTCAAGACGTAGGGAACTATGCACAACAACTAACTTCTCTGCTCTTCTAGCGGTAAGTTCGTTCCTCTTGATAGAGTGGATGAAGCTATATGTGGACCAATTCCTCCCTGATACAGAGGAACTAGCAATCTGAGACAACAAACACATAGCTAGATGTTAGAGCCCTGGAGCACCATCGCCATGCATCCTCCACCAACCAATCAGCTCATCTTGGGTTAGATCTATGCGATCTACCCGAGCACCACGTGTGTTGAAGGGGCCCTTAAGAGAAACTAAACAAATTGTCTTTGAAGTCTTTCCCCCTCCTCCTCATTCGACATCTTTGCAATTGCATCTAGGAAGCCATTTTTTACCTCAGGATCATCAATAGGAGGCACTCGCCCAGGCCTTTCAACATACCATTTGGGTTTAATGCATATGATGCCATGTGCAAAGGTGTGTTCATGTGATCCCACCTACGCTGAATGATGGGTCAAATTTGGGATGTATAGAACTCTAATGAGGGTTCCCTCTACTGAATGGTTGCCTTCACACGACCCAACATGCTATCAAAGGTCTCATAGATTTCTCCAAGACTAGGAGCATCTGAATCAGTGTAATGAATGATCTCCACAATGGGGACCAAGAATGACACCAAATAAGAACAATTTGCCTACCAATCATTGTCCAACACCTAAAGCCTGACCTTCTTCCCCAAATCTGTCTTTGATTCTGACCACCTTCCCCACTCTGGATTCACAACCAAGGATTGTAGTGGTTCTTGTACCTCTAGCCCCCTCTCCAATAAGAGAAAATAGCTAGCATATCTAGTATCGATGGTCTTGAGGAATTTCTTCCTCGTGTGAGCCCTATACATGACCAAGGAGGTGTGGTGGTTGCAGATAAACATTTGCACATCTCTAGCAGCTGCCACCAAGTTTGATATCCACTAAATTTTGCCAATATCCTTCAATGCATTATTGATTGCATGCACACAACAAGGAGTCCAAAACATATGTTGATACCTGCTTTCAATCAATAACCCGGTTGATTCACAAACTGCTATTGCATCTGTCACAACCTGCACCACACTATCAGCCCCGACATCCTCTATAGCTTCTCGAAGAAGCTCAAATTGGAAAGATGCATCCTTGCGCTTTCTAGAACAATCAATAGCTTTAAGGAAGAATGGACCTTCTACAGATGTCACTATGATGTTGATTAGTGGGTGTTTTCAGATGTCAATCCATCCATCCATAACAATAAAGCAACTATGTTTGTCTCATTCACTCTTTTTGCACATTAATTTTGGACACTTGTCTATCTAAAATTGTTGTTCTTAGCTTATGTTCTTCGGGTGGTACATATGAAGGCCCTATTTTTGCAATTGCTTGGACCATTTCCTTGTAATAAGGAGAATGAACAACATGGAAGGGAGTTCCATTGGCAAAAAGAACTCTGCCAATTGCATCATCTGTGTCATCTCAATCTAGAACATTGTACATCCCAGTCACTATAGCACCCATTGCACAGGAACGAGATGTACCAGTAGAACCCTTTGTCTTTTTTGATGAAGCACTAGATGGAGGCATATTTGTGCATGGATCAACATTTTTGCTAGAAAACAATCATTTTCCACTAGCTGCCCTTTCTAGCTTCCAAAGTTGCTCTCTTTGGGTTGGGCTCAGGTTCTTTAAGGGACATATATTGACTCCTTTACCTGTAATAGCCAAAATATGTTGCTTCACCCTGGTATAACTGCCAACAAAGCGATGCCCACAAATATTGTAGACCCAATCACGTGAACCACCAACTTTTGGATTTTTTTTCGGTTTTTTGGTTACATAGATTAGAAGCAATTTTAAAGGATTAAATATCCCCTTTGCAAATTTTACCAAATCTTTTGGTGGGCCTTCAGAATCTACACCATGCAAAGGCCTATTCTGATTTCCTACCCTCCTATGACTGCCTTCAAGTTCTTCTTATGCATCATGTGACTCACTACCACTATAGTTGCTATCATTATTCCCATTGTCCCCAGAATAACTCATAGTTGTAACTTGTAGGCTACAACAAGGTTTTGGAATTGATTTAAAAATTAAAACAATAAATAAGGTTTTATGCAAAAATTTCATAAATTCTATGTATTATAAATTTTCATAAATTTTCATGTATAATTTTTTATAAAAGCATGCAACTTATGTAATTATTAATCTAATTTTTTCCTTGTTAAAAAAATAAATGCACAGAATGAAATCAAGCATTCAATCATGGACAACTTTGCGATTATTGTTGTCAAGAGGAACAAGGCATCAATGTACAGGCCACAATAGAACTTACAATGGCAAGCGTTGAGAGTAGAGGCGGCTGAGAGCCAACTGGCAGTGGCAAATGCTGAGAGCAGCAGCGGCAGAGAGAATGCAGCGGTTGTTGCTTCGACGACTTTGAGTGCAGTGGCGGGTGACTTCCACGAGGGCGATTTCCACAACTTCGAGTGTAGCTCGACTGTAGCAGCGGGCAATTGTATGAAACAATGAAAAATAAAAGATCCCTTCCGCCCCTTCATAACAAGCTTATAAATATTAAATTTTAATGTTTTATAAAAAATTGCAATTTGAGTTTATTACTAAGGAAACAACTCCTTTTTTAAGAAAATGACCCCTTTTTTTAGGAAACGACCCCCTTTGGAGTTTCCGTGCATAACCTTTTGTTGGGAGCATCGAGAAATGACCCCCAAATGACCCCAAGTCCCCGAAGCGCAAGGGAGCGAGGAATCATGATTCCCAAGTGAGGGGGCATGTCCCCATGGAACATTGATGGTTGATGATATATGCATAGGATGAGTGGTTCACCTTCTCCTATGGCATATGAGCAAGATGAGTGATTCACCTTCTCCTGTGGATGCCCCAACATACATCCTACCCTTATTTGACGAATGAGTTGGGAAAAGTGGATAGGGACCATAGCACTACAGATGGACACATCTTGTACTGTCGTACTCCCTATGAATAGGATGCATGATGTTCAACAACTTGATCTAGAATCAAGCTTGATTGGGGTTCTACCCCTAGTTATGTGGACTAACTTTTGTCAGTGGAGAGTGATAAGGTCCTCTGACTCACTCTCGATCGATGCTCCTTATTATCTATATCAATCTTCAGCAAAGATGAGATGAGATGCAGAGATAGTACATAATGATCAGGATGGCATGATGATGGATGGATTGGCAGGTGGAATTCTCCCTAGTTGAGAGGAAGTGTTAAAATGTACAACTAGGGCCAAATTCCACCTTAGACAACTCATTTGAAAAAAATGATTATTCGATTGAATTCCTCTTTTCAAGAGGACCAAACTCAACCTAAGGTTCACTAAAATCAGACAAGGAGAAATATGTTTTTGAGGTCAAGCCCACACATGTGCAATTTGTCAAGGTCGGCTTGGGGTCAAGTTGGACAAATTGACCCTCCATCGCATATAAATAGAAGAGACCTCCATCCTCATTTGGCACATTCATCACACAGCATATTCTTCTCTCTCCTTCATTGATTGGGTCGTACAAATTGCAATGCAGCCTTTCTTCTTCACACCTGTTAGATTTTTGGAGGCATCTTTCACTATTTGGGTTGATTTTCTGCAATAAGATTGTTTGATCTAGTTTCCCTCATTGGTTTGACTTCATTTGACCACCAAAAGTTCAATCTTGGAGGGTCGAGTTGTTGGCACAAAAATCGAGGAAATCTAGGTTGTTTAACCAGTGTTGACCGCAGATTTGCAAGACTACTATGAACGTAGGGTGACATCATCATTTGACTAGGTTTGACCATTGATTTGTTGACTGTTTTTGCTGCTATTTGACCAACAAATGAGGTCGATTTTGATTGAGGTTGACCAAGCTCAAGATGGGAAATTTGACTATTAACTATTAATTGGTTAGGGTTGATTTGATTGTTGTTGACTAAGAGCAGAATTGCAGATTTGTCTAGGTTCTTTTGGAAAGTGGTATTGGATCATCAAATTGGCAAGTCAATTTTGACTTTAACTTTTTGTTATTGTACTATCTCTCTCTGCTGAACATTTGATATTTATAATAAGAAGAATTGATCAAGGGTTTTCCCCATCTTGGGGTTTTCCCTAGCTTGAGCCAAATTCTTGTGTTCTCTTGTCTTAGCATGTCTTCTGCATTTATTGTATATATTCTATCTACAGTGATTGTCAATGTTATTAATGGTTAATGTGATTGCTATTGGAAAATAAGTGGAAATTATCATTGGGCTAATAAAAGGACATTGAAGTAATTGTTGCAAGTATAGAACATACCATTGTTACCTAAAATTAACATTAGCCTTTAGAGAAAGACTTGGAGTTGTGGAAAGACCCTCCCGTGAGGATCCCGATTGAGTTGGACATTGAGCTCTGGGAGCTCTTGGGGGCCTGGGGTACTTCTTGAAGCTACATGAGCAGAGGGTAAGTGGTTCACCTTCACCTGTGGAGTACATACCCCAGCGTTTAAGCATAGGGTGAGTGGTTCACCTTCCCCTATGGAGTATGCTATATGAGAACAGGCTGAGTGGTCCACCTTCCCATGTGGATACCCTAGCATACATCCTACCCTTACAATCAGGGACTCTTGGGAAGTACCTCTCATTTGGAAAATTAGTTGGTAAAACTGGTTAGGGATAATTAGTACTATCGACGGACACGTCAGGACTAGGATGCATGATGTTCAACGGCTTGATCACTAAGAATCAAGCTTGGTAGGGGTATTATCCCCTTGGACATGAGGACTTTCCTCTGTCATTTTTGCGAGGGTGGCAAGGTCTTGTGACCCACCCTCTTTCGATCCTTTCTTATTGGTCTATGATATCAATATTCAACAGAGATGAGACCAGTTGCAGAGATGGTACATGATGGACATGATGGCACAACAACAGATGAATGTTGACAAGTGGAATCCCTCCCTACCCTCTTTCTATCCTTTCTTATTGGTCTATGATATCAATATTCAACAAAGATGAGACCAGTTGCAGAGATGGTACATGATGGACATGATGGCATAGCAACAAACGAATGTTGACAAGTGGAATCCCTCCCTAGTTGAGAGGGAGTGTTAAAGAGTGCAACTAGGGGCCAATTCCACCCCTTGCAAGCCCCTCCTTGATGGCTCATTCACACCTTTGGATCACACTTGATAGCATATTCCTTGACATCAAAAATTAGAATTTTGCTCACCTACAAATGGCATTTTTCAAGGTCAGCCTCATCTCCTCAAGTCAGCCCCACTTCATGTAGGCTCACTTGGTCAAGAGACATGTCTCTTGACCCCATGTTAACCACTATAAATATAACATTTGTTCACTCCATTTTGGCATATCATCATCACACATTTCCCTTCTCTTCTTAGGTTCGATACATCTGAAAATTCCATGAGTTTCTTCACACGTGCAAGGAGGAAGGAAGATAAAATTGAAGGTGGCCAAAAATCTAATCTGTTCAGCACTTTGACTAGCATTGACCAACATTGACTTTGCTTTTTGAGCAAATTTTGACTTCGATCTTTTGGGCATATCTCTATCTGGTGAGGCCGAATTTTTGGGCACAAAAACTGAGGTAATATGGGATGTTTTACTGGCATTGACCGCAGGCTTAATTGCAGACTTTGACCGTAGAACATTGACCAAGTTTGATTGCTTTTTCTTCATTGTTTTGGGTTGACTTTGACCTGTTCTAGAGGTCGAGTTCTTTGTTGCCTTGACCGAGATTTTCGGAGGTTGTTTTACTAGTATTTGACCACCGTTGACTTGACTGGTTAGGGCACGTTAACTGTTGCTATCTACTTCAGAAGTTGCAAACTTGGAACAAGATTATTGATGGTCAGCTTTGGTCTTCTTGTTTATCTTCATTGTACTAAATTGGATCTTCTCTCTATGTTGAACATTTGATAATAATCAATAAGAAGTATTGGTTGGGTTTTCCCCCTTATGGGGTTTTGCCCTGGCATTAGCCTAGATCTCTGTGTTCATTGTCTTGGCTTGTCTTCTTGTGCATTGTTGACGATGTTCTATCTACAATTACTGTCAATGGTTATCTAAACTGAATGCTAAGTGATTGCTACTGAAGTTTACTGTGATTGCTATTGGAATCTGAACTAGAATTATTATTGGGCTAATAAGACATAGAAGTAAATTGTTGCACGCATAGAACATACCATAAAAATTAACATAAACAAAATAATCAACAGAAGAAAATTAAATACACCGATCACACTATCACACCCCCAGATTTTTATACCTTCAAAAATATTTTTTCATTAATAACTTAGTACTTACAACGGCTCCCTTCCTGGGATAATGGCCCACTAAGGAAAATACATACAACAATAAACTAGAACTATCCCAGTTGATCAAGCCCTATATCAGTCCTTCAACGTATTTGGCTAATCTGGATCTCCCTTGGTACCACTTGCACCTTCCTCGAACCTGACACACTTGAATGGAAGTCCTTCTCCACCCAATAACTAAGGTGTCCTCTCAATGACTTGTGCTCACTAAATGTCTCTTCTCCCTTAACCTAGCCTTCTTTTTATAAGTTTGAGTTATGACTAAATCCATAACACTAATCTCCAAAGCAACTGACAATTGAGATTAGATCTCACCTCACTTGAGATAAACTATTGAGATTCATCTAATTCACTAATGCAGAAACCTTTGCATTTCATCAGATTAACTCACTTTGTCATATAAAAGAAATTACTTAAACCACTAAAGTAATTACTAAGGTTATCAGTGTATTAGACGACTTTTGTATGCCTAGACACTTACGCATGTGAAAAAGTACCTACTAAAGCTACAAACATCAACACTCCGTCTTAGTGAGGGAGGTGCTTCCTAAAGAGGCACCTAGAACTGGCTATCCCTCCAGTCCTAGCACAATGTCCTTCTTAAAAGGCTTGCTCTCCCTAAATGTGCTCCTAGGAGCCTCCACATGCTTCTTAGCATCCATCAATATTTGAACATGTTTTCCCGTCAACTTTTATAAGTTGCTCTCTCTAACCCCAATGGCCATTGTTGTGTTTGGGCTACATTCCTCTAAATGAATGAGTATATGCCCATTCCTAAACATGAATACATATCCTTTGTCATCCATGATTGATACTGCGAGCAAGTACATCTTGAATCCTGGCATGAATAGCACGTCCTTAGCTTCCAGCATCCCTCCTGACTCTAGTTAAAACTTAATGGTTCCAACCCAATTCACTACATACTTGGCATCCCATGTGTTTTGAGCCTCTTTCCATCAAACTGCTAAATAGTTCACATGCCTCTATCATGTGACGTGATGCACCACTATCCAAGTACCAAGCACTCCTTGTGATGGTGCTAGTAGATAGAAAGATAGACCAGAGACAAATGAGAATTCCTTCTCAAACTTTGTTGCATACTCATCAAGTTCAACCTTTGTTGATGCTACTATTTGTAGCAACTTCCCCTTCCCCTTCTTATTTGGATACAGTGATGCATAGTTCCCACTCTTGTAGCAACTAAAGCACTTGATCTTGCTCAAGTGCTTCTTCTCTGGCTGAGAGGTTGCCCCCTCAATATTACCTTCAGAACCTTGTCCTTCCCCATTCTTGGCCATACTGGCCAAGGCCAAGTTCTCCTTTTCATCTTCATGTTTGCTAGCCATAGACTCGTCCAAAGTCTCTTTTAACATGCGGTCATTGCACCAATTGGAAAGGTGCTCCCAAGCACAAGTTCCTTTGACAAATGCTTCCCCATGATTTGGGAAAACCATCTAATGCCACATCCACGAGCTCTATGTCCTCCACTTTCTCCCCAATGTTTGCAAGTTGATCATATGCCTGGGTGGCCCTAACATATGGCTCAAGTTCTACATGTTTTTTCTCTAGAACAAGTCCATTAGAGTTTTGAACATCTCACTGGTTGTCTTCTTTTCTTCCAAGTGAGGAATTAGGTGATCCTTCAGAACATCTATGATGACACATTCAACTCTAATGTCCTTTTTGTGGACTTCCAACTATGTTGGATATGTTGGTGATCAAATCTCCTTATCGACAATATTCCAAATGTCATTCTCTTTTAGCAACAAGGTAACCCTTTCCTTCCAGGTCAAAAAATTTGATGGTCCATCCAACTAGTCCTCGAATTTGAGACCAGTTGTTGCAATATCTCTTATCAGATAATTTGCCTTGTGCTAAACCCTTCTGGCACCCACAAGAATAAATGTCAATTTATACATCTACTGGGATCTACTATGGATTTGTGCTTTGGTCTTTTGAAACACCCACAAAATTAATATGCTGCCAAATCCCCGACTAGTATGGTCTCCCTCTCTACCTCCAAAGGTTGACCTCCGCCAATCTTGCTAGTAAATCTGGCCACACTACAAAATCTCGACATTGTCCTTCATACCCCTGCTATTGGCCATTGCTACAACTTGAATTTCCTCATTGCTAGAAAATGTGTACGACTCCTATATGGTTACAATTGTTTTCTATATTCTCAATGCATCTGTACCACTGCATCTTGACCTTGTCTCCTATGCAACACTCTTGGTGACATGTTCTTCTCCTGGTGCTGATTGGCAACTATCCATGGCTCATCTCAACACTTTGTGGTTCAGTTTCTATACATCGTAACCTGTCAGTTTGCCTTTCTTTAACCCCACGATGCTTCGAATGCAACCTTAACTCGGCTAGATTGTCCCTGTAGCACCCTACAGCATGGTTCCACCACCTATTGCACACTCTTCCAGCTCGACCTACCCCGCATGATGACATTGACTGCTCTACGCCTATATGTTGGCTCTGCAGCATTTTCCCTCTCCTGTTGTTCTTCCTTCACGTGGTTGCGCCCTAAGTCTT
Organism: Pinus tabuliformis; assembly: GCA_031772625.1. NCBI lineage: Eukaryota > Viridiplantae > Streptophyta > Pinopsida > Pinales > Pinaceae > Pinus > Pinus tabuliformis. The sequence continues at coordinate 668,826,330 of CM062817.1, forward strand.
TGTCCCCCCATGTAGCCACAACTATCGATTTTCCCTACACTATTTCCCCACTCCTGTATCTCGCAACTTGACAATATTCCTACTGAAGGTTGACTCGCAGGTGTTGGTGGCTAGCTTTGAAAACAAGAGTAGTCAACTCTACCTCTACCCCACATCTAGTTGTGGCTCAACTTTTTCACGATGGCTAGTCTGACAACCTTGCCCCACAACTTGTCAAAACCTTCGCAATAACAGTTGTGTCCCTTAACTCACCTTTTTCGATCCTACAACCTACCAAAAGCTCCACGCTAACAGTCATGTCCCTCAAGTCACCTTTTCCACCCTCCTGGCCTGTGTACACTGCTGAGTTGCACTTAGCAAATATAGAGATTCCATAGCCCATGATTCAGAGTGTACATAAAAAAAATCAGAAGTCAGCAGGGCATTCCAACCCCTTTCTCTCTCCTCTTTCTTCTTCATTCCTCAGATTTCGCAACCCTGCATGATGAATAAAGTTATGTAACAAACCTAGGAGACTTGGGATTTGATCAACAAGTGAGTACACCATGGTGTGTTTTTTTCACTTCGTTAATTATTCTCATTTTTTAGTGATGAATAATTAACTAAGTTTTTTCACTCACCGCATATCCCAGACCCAGGATGATGGCTTGAGCGTTGAGCTATAATTCCATCTTAGTGTCTATGGTCAATGTATATTACCATGCTAGGTCATCTCTGAAATTTCGCAGAATTTGACTAAGTCTAGATAGGATTTTTTTAATAATAAAATATTACCTACAAAACGAGATTTTTTAATTAATTTATATGTAAAGATGTAAATAAGTGGTCCTAGAAAATGTTTGAGGCATGTGACTACTCGAAATGCATCCTCGGAGCCCCACCATTATCTTAAGACCCCCTTTGAAGGTCAAAAAATGGCTTATAACCTCTCAAAATCCAATTTTTTTAAAGGATAGTGGCAAAACTGAGGAAAAATGCAAAAAAAAAATAATAATTGGAGAAAATTTATTATCTTCTCCAAAGTCAAAAGGCGTCTAGCAAGTGTCATGGAAATTTAAGGGGAAGCGGATGGTGATATGGGAGCCACATAGGGGGCACCAAACAAGGCACAACTCACTTACAAAGTCAAAGGCAGTTAAAGAGGCATCATAGAGTTCATGAAATACTACATATGGTTAGAGTTCCAAATTTGATTTAATTTGAAAATGAAGGAATTAAAGTATTATATAAAATTAGTGGGTGGGGAGCAGACCCCACCTCACTCCCATTGTATACACATGCCAAATTAAAAGACCACACAAGCCTAGTCAAAGGTTTCAACGCAGCTCCACGCACACTGATTTATCTCCATGCAGTAAATTGGAAGTGGTCTCTAGCATACACATAGCAACTGGTTGGATTCTTATTGAGGATCTGTTAGAATATTTGACTTCCACTATGCCTCACACCACTCTCACACTTGTACGCAGCACTTGACTTCAAGATCCACGCATAGCAATTTGGGACAGAGCTATATGCAGTTTATGGGCAAAGATGGGTTCAATTTGGAGGAGGCGACACATACGCTTTTAATGGTTGAGGATTCGTTGGGAGTGTGTCTCCCTTACCACCTACTCATCTCCACACATGGCAGCCAGTCAAAATCAAATTTCTTGAAGCAATGATACGTTGGACAGAACAGGGAGTATGCACAGCACTTGGATGCCACCTAACAAAGTTCGATCCTATTACCCACCATTTTGTGGGTGATATCCCTAGGAGAATTTTTTTTTCTCCAAGATGGTCCTTGACCGACAGCCCCTTACAACCACCGGCTACCTCACTATGCCATTTCTCCACCACCTAAGCCAGCCATGTGGTCCCTCGCCCATCTACCATGATCATATGTTTGAAGGTGGGCCTCCCGAACCTAAAGGTATGACTTGTCATTTGGTAATTGAGTATTGTAGTTTGCTTATCATGGACACTTCTGGGCATGGATTAATGGGGGAATTCGACAGAAAGAATGGGCTAGGTTTGTGCTCTTGTCCCTAGACCCCTTTTGGATATTAACCTTGAATTCTAGTCCCGTGGGATCTGTTTTACTGACCATTTGGCCTTAGGGATGGTATTTCACGGGAAACCCTGATTTTGGTTGCGTGGTCCCGCTCCCTTATCTGCATATATTACCCCCTTTCAACTTATTATTAACCCATTCATCATTTCTCCCACCTGGGTTCACATTCCTCCACTAGGTCCACATAGGGTTAGCTCACCCCTTCCCCTTGCCCATAGCTTGGGTCAAGCCTAGAATGATGCCCTGGAGGTTGATACAGCTAAAAAAAAGATAAAATCATATTTGGCCACATTTACCAGGAAAATGTACCACAAAATGCAAAAAATGGTCGGGACAAACACATCCAACACGTGGGAAAAAGCCAATACATGAGCTCTACCCCATCATCGTGGCCATCACCCTAGTTCCTACAGGTTCTATGAGCCTCCTTCATCATATAAGAACACATGATTGTCCCAACCCCTAGTGGGCAATGAACTGCCCTACCTTAAAAGGGGGTATTCACTACTATATCTTATGCATCATGCTCTTACCCCTTAAGCCCCGAGTAGTTAATCAAAGAAAATCATAAAAAGGCAAAAGGCATATAAAGAAGGGTGGAAAAATCAAGGTTGGGGCACCTCATGTACCACGATTGCTCCCTCATATACATTATAAACCCAAGTGTGGGCTTCCCTTTTATTAGCTACCCTTGCACCCCAACATGTGGCCCAAGGTTGCCCCTTCTCATCCCCTACTTCATTCACCTATCTGTCACATGCCACCACCTTTTGAAGGATGTACCTTGAACATATTATCCCCTTTAGAAGTAGAAACCACCTAATAGGATACTTGGTTAACCCCATTTGGAGTTTAGGAGGCATTGGCACATCCCGAAGCCCATTATGGTGTTGATTTGGGGTAGCATCGGATGTGCTCTAGCCACGAAAATTGGTGGAGAGGCGGCTAAAGCACATGAGATCTCCAATACCCAAAAATGGTTTGGGCAGATTCTAAATAGTTTGGGAGATATTAAAGTAATTAATATTTTAATAAAATATTAATGTGAATTAATATAAAACTGTGTTAGAATGGTCCAAAAGTCAAGGATCAACCCAGATCTAATCTTAGCCGTTGATTAGGGAATTAATCTCAGTCGTTGATTTGTCAATGAGAAAGGTATAAGAAGAGGCTTGAGGGTCACTTGGAGAACACACCAAAAGATTAAGATTTCGACTTTCTGGGGCTGGGTTTGCTCAGAAAGTTGAGAGAGTGATCAGAGTTGCAGCTGAGGAGCAGTGAATATAGAAGCAAAGAGGTAGAGATAGCACCAGGAGGATCAACGCAGTAGCCGGAGAGATGGACGCAGAAACAACCAAGGGTTCACGCAGATCTAGCCAGGGCTCACGCAGAGGCAGCCAGGAGCTGCGCAATGCCTCAAAGGGCCAGCGTGGGTGACGCAGAGTGCTAGAGGGCTGATGCAGTGCCTCCAGAGGCTGACGCAAGCCAAGCCAGACTAACATTGGGCAAACGCTAGGCCAGAAAGGGTTGACGTTGTCCCTAGACGCTGATGTTGGGGTTTCGTGGGGAAAATTGGAGCTGTGAAGCTGCCAGAGTGTTTATCGGGGGTTTTAGTTGGAATATCTGCTTTTGAGTAGAGAGGTACTACTACCGAGATTTTTCTCTGTTGAGTGAGCTGGATTTGGCACCCAAATTGTATTCTAAAACTGCTTAAAATCAAACCCTCAGATAGCTGCACCGCTTTTCCTGCATTGGGTTTTTCGGGGGACATTGGTCCAAAAACAACGATGTCACTTGTGTGCTTGTTTCTATTTCCTTCAGTTGATGATCTGTAATGTGTTGAGCATGTACTTGTATTTATTTCCAGTATTTACAAGGTAAATAATTTGTTAATTAACAGAACAAGTAGGTAGGAATAATTCAGTAAAGTACATGAAGGGTTTCTAACGGGTTAGACTTAGAAATTCCAACATATGGAAGGGCATGCCATTATGAAGTCCCCACCTGTGGTCCATGGTTGGTAAGCTCATTTACTCAATTTCTCTAATGACTTGATGTATTGGAAGGCTAGGGGACGCATTGGATCTTATGCAGGATTGCAGATGGTCTCCATCTTGGGTTTGGTCTCCCTATACGGGGTCCCAATCCTCCAAAGGGCTACATTAGCACATGTAGGGTGTGTGTTGAGAGTCATGGGCCTCCACAGAAGTAAACATTACTCCATGGATCCTCGAAGATGTTCAGAGATTACTCGAGATTCACCTATTAGACGAGGAGGATGCACCTGGTTCACCCTTGCCCAGTCGGCCCCACAGATATACCATACACTTGGCAGCTGACCCAGGACTTGTAGGATGATGTGGCATCACCTACACCATCATCATAGCCCTTGTAGATAATCTACCAACATCTTCGACTCATTTGGAGACCCATGAGGCTATTATTGTGCCCCACGCCCACTAGGAGCACCACAGGTTTATTGTTTGGAGAACAAGGGGCCAACACCTTATCCATCACTTTTGAGGGTCCTATTTTTCATTATGGCACCTATGAACCCAATCAAGTCCCTTGGAGGGCCCTGTTGAAGGAATGTAACTAGATTCGGTCTTCATAAATGTACTTTTGATATTTGTATTTAATCAAGAAAAGAAATATTATATTTATAATATATGTCAATGGGTTTCTTGCTCATTGAAATAGGTCTAGCACTAGTTTAAGTGTTATAGGTGAGTCAAATAGTCAAAAGGAAATGTTGAACGCATGTTACACCATGTATGAATATGTAAGGAAAACCTCCAAGCAAAGTCAAGTCTCCTCCTATGCAAAGGCACCATCAAAAATCCCCTTCAAGCATGCTACACCACCATGGAAACTATCCGAAGTCTGCTCAACAAATCATCCTCCAAAACAGCGCTCAAAGTCGGCCTACAAACAAGGTGACTAGTCGGCCTTCTAATCGGCCTAAATGGAGGGACAGTCCTTTATTTATAGAGGTTGTCCACTCCAAATACAATGCACCGATTTAGCTCTGAAATCCGCAAGAAAAAGAGGACAAGAAGAATGAAGGAAGCCGACGTAAAGGGTCTATGTTAAATTATGGTATGTTCTATGCTTAGAGCAGTTTACTTCTTTTTCGTATTATTATCCACAGATTAGCAATCACATGTACATTAAGTAAAGTGCAGATAGAACATTAAACGATCGACAGAAAACAAGCTAAGACAAGAGACACAAGATGTGGCGGCTAGCCAGGGACAAACCCCAATATGGGGAAACCCTTTGATCAAATCTTCCTTTATCTTCAACAATTCAACAGAGAGAAATAGTACAAAGATCTGATTTATATAAATAGCAGCAAACCCTATATCGAACTTGTCAAGTTTCCACCGGTGAGTCGTTCACCGTGCACCAGTCCAGGATTCGCCGCACTTCAGTCCAAGATTTCGCCGCGCACCAGTGTAAGATTTCACTGCGCACCAGTGCAAGTTTTCGCTGCGCACCAGAGAGAGAGAGAGATGTGATGATCAGTGTGTGTCCAAATGAGGAAAAGACCTCCTGTATTTATATACAAATGTTGATGATGAATAGGTGCATCTATTGGGCTTCTGACCCTACATGAGTTGGTGGTCGGCTTGATAATTATTCCATAATCAAAATAAATTCATATCTCCATAAATACTTATCAGAATCGGATGATCTTTAGATCAATCCTACACCTTTCGACGAGAGGAATCTAGGAAAAATATTATCAGCCATGAATAAGATGACCCACATGGAGTTTGGCCCTAGTTGCCAATTTTAACACTCCCTCTCAACTAAGGAGAATTCCATCACAATTCGTCTGTTGGTTGCTACTATTCATCCATCAAATGCACTGCCCTATACAGCTTGACCCCTGCTCTACTCTGCTCTATTATGCCTGCACTGCTCTGTTCTGTTCTGCCCTGTTCTGATCTGCTCTGCTCTGCTTTGTTCTACTCTGCTCTGCTTTGTCTGAATTATGAAGAAGAAGAAATGATCAAGGATGTATCATACTGACTCAAAGTCAGTCTCAGAGTGTGTACCATTGGTCCCAGACCAGTCCTCAACTGACCCGAAGTCAGTGTCATAGTGGGTACAACTCCTACCACTGGTCCCAGACTAGTATCATCCTCCACTGACTCAAAGTCAGTCTCAGAGTGTGTACCACTGGTCCTAGACCAGTCCTCAACCGACCCGAAGTCAGTGTCATAGTGGGTACAACTCCTACCACTGGTCCCAGACCAGTATCATCCTCCACTGACTCAAAGTCAGTCTCAGAGTGTGTACCACTAGTCCCAGACCAGTCTCAACCGACCTGAAGTCAGCGTCATATTAGGTACAACTCCTACAACTGGTCCCAGAGCAGTATCATTGATCCCAGATCAATGAGGGTCATTCTAGCATAGGGAGTACGGTAGATACAACAATGCGTCCATCGGTACTACTATGGTCCCTATCCTCATTTCCCTGCTCATTGATCAGATGAGAGGTACTTCCCATGAGTCCCAGACTGCATGGGTAGGATGCCTCGACAGGAGAACTAATCAATCCTATCCTCACAGGAGAACTAATCATTCTGCTACACAATCTCCATGGAGAACACATCATCCAGGCCTCACAGGAGAACTAATCATCCTGCTACATAATCGTCATGGAGAACACATCATCCAGACCTCACAGGAGAACTAATCATCCTACTACATAATTATCATGGAGAACACATCATCCAGACCTCACAGGAGAACTAATCATCCTGCTACATAGTCGCCACGGGGTGTCACAGGGAAAGTTTTGATTCTTTTACCCTGTACATGTACACCACCAGGGGATGATGAATCACCCTGAGGTCATATGTCGCTCCAAGAAGTACCCCGCGCCCCCCGGAGCTCCCAAAGCTCAATACATCATATAGGACCCTCATCAGAGGGTTTCTAAATGACACCAAGTCGTTCTCGGAAAGTCAAAAATTTGACTTTTCCTAGGGGCTTTGTTAGAATGTCGACAACCTGTTCATCTGTACCGATATGTTGGAGCCTTATAGCTCCCCGCTACACCATATCTCGAATATAGTGGTACCTGATATCGATATGCTTGGAGCGATCATGAAATACGGGATTCTCTAACAAACAAATCCCACTCTGGTTGTCACATAAGATCACAGTGGTATCCAATGTAAATCCAAACAGCTCACTAAAGAGCTTCCGCAACCAGACTACCTCACAGGAGGCCATGCTAGCAGCAATATACTCTGCCTCAGCGGTGCTCAAAGCCACCGACTTCTGCTTCCTGCTCATCCAGGATATCGAAGCAGATCCCAAGGAGAAACAGCACCCAGAAGTGCTCTTATGATCCATCACACTGCCTGCCCAATCAGCATCTGTGTATCCAAGTAGTCTCACATCTCCGGCAGTGTATCTTAGCCCATATGTAATTGTGCCACGAAGATATCTTAACAGATTCTTGGCACCAATCCAATGTATGTGATGAGGTTCAACCATATGTTGACTTAATGTGTTGACTACAAAGCATATATCTGGACGGGAGTTCACTAAGAACATTAATGCTCCGACGAGTTGCCGATACTCGGTAGCATTTCGTAAAACAGGTCTAGCAGCACTACCACTTAACTTCTTGAAGTCAAGCTCCATCGGGTAGTAACAGGCTTGCAGTCCACCATACCGAATCTTTCCAATATCTTCACCACATATTTTCCTTGAGATAGGAAAATTTCCCTTGGCTTCTGCCAGACTTCAAGTCCTAGGAAATAGTGCATCAGTCCTAGGTCCTTCATTTCAAATTCAGAAGCCAACTCCCTCTTACATTTGTGAATGAGAGGGTCTGCACCTATTAGGAAGAGGTCATCCACATACAGCACCAGTATGAGAGGTTTGTCATCTTCAACCTTAAAGTAGAGGTTAGGGTCAACTTCACTCCTAGTGAATCCCAGCTTCATCAAGTAGCTGTCGATCCTCTCATACCATGCTCGTGGTGCTTACTTCAGCCCATAGAGAGCCTTCTTCAACTTGCATACATGAGATTTTCAATCATAAATCTCAAATCCTTCGAGTTGTTCCACGTAGACCTCTTCTTTGATCGAACCATGCAAGAACACAGTCTTGACATCCATCTGACGTAGGTTCCAACCTTGTGAAGCCGCAAGGGCTATGATCAAGCAGATGGTGGTATATCTGGTAATAGGTGCAAATATCTTGTCATACTCTTTTTCTTTCGGTTCCTTGGTGTCAGCTTCTTGAGAGCTCCTCACTGTAGGAAGATTGTTCACCTTGCTCAGAGCCATATCTTCATCAAAGGTGACATCATGACTAATCACGACTTCCCTTTGATCGGCTACATAGATTCTATAGCCCTTAGTATTTTCACCATAGCCCACGAAGATTCCTTTCTTTCCAGATGCACCCAATTTATTCCTTTTCTCTTTCGGCACATGAAAATATACAGGGCTTCCAAAAATTCTAAAATGAGATATGTCAGATTTCTTACCGGTGAACATTTCTTCAGGAGTCTTGGAACCCAATGCTTGATGAGGGCATCAGTTTTGTACATATACGGCGGTGCTTGCAACTTCGGCCCAAAGAAACTTCGGAAGTCTTTGATCATGGAGCTTGGCACGGTCAGCTTCCACAATCATATGGTTCTTCCTTTCCGCCACACCATTCTGTTCAGGAGTATATGGTGTAGTAGTCTCCCTCTTGATGCCAGCCTCTTTACAAAAGTCATGAAATGCGTTAGATTCATATTCAGTCCCATTATCAGTCCCTAAGACCTTGATCTTCTTTTCGGTTTGATTCTCGATCAAGGCTTTGAAGTGTCGAAACCAAGAGAACACTTCATCCTTCTTTTTCAAGAAGTATATCCAAGTCTTTCGAGAATAGTCATCTGTAAAAGTAAGGTAATATAAATATCCTCCCAAGGAGTTCACAGGCATCATACCAGATATGTCTAAGTGAACCAGTTGTAATATATCGGAGGTCTTGCTTTGGCTTGAGGGGAATGGTCCCCTTTTTAGCTTTCCTTCGGCACATCCCGGACATACACCTTCTTTCTCTACTCGGAATTCAGGCATCCCTGTTACCATCTGTCTTACATCGGGTAGAGCTTTATAATGAAGGTGGGCAAACCTCCGATGCCAAAGTTCGGACTGAAGAGATGTGTCACAAGACATGACACCTAGCAGACTTCCACCGACCTGATATAATGAATCAACTCAAAACCCAAGAGTGAAGGCATATTTAACATTATTTTTTCATATACATACCTTGCCATCACTAAAGGTCACCTTGTAGCCTTTGTCTTCCATTGCCGAGATGGACACCAGGTTCTTTTTGAGGTCAGGTACATATAATACATCCTGTAAGTGGATCGTATTACCTTGATTCAATTTAAGAGAGACATTGCCTACACCTTTCACGGGATATTTCATATTATCTCCAAGGACAATTTCCAAGTTAGTTTCTTTCTCTAGATTATGGAGAACATTTTTGCAACCAGTGAAGTGCCTTGAGGCACCACTATCAATGAGCCAAATTCCCATTGAGTCTGAAGGAGCAGAGGTAGATAGAGCAGCTGGTAGATAATATTCATCCTACTTATTTTCAACAATGTTGGATTCATACCTGGAATTTCTAGCCTTCTTGAATGGTTGTCCTCTTCCTTGATTTCTAGCATTCCTTTTTCCTCTGCTATTAGATTTGCCATTCCTTTGATTGCCATGAGAGGGATTTTGATCATCGTCCCAGTGTGAGTCCCTTCTATCAGGGCACTCCCTTGCATAGTGACCTGCTTTATCGCAAATCTAACATCATCCTTTCTTCCACCCTTAGGTCCATTTGTTCCTAGCAGCAGCAGATGCATTTGATGGAGGCTAAGCAATTCCGCCTTTCACATGGTCCAAATCTTCTTGTTCTTCTAATGTTAGATCGAGAGACATCTTCCATCCGTGGTAGTCAGACTTCTCACAGAGCTTGTCTTTAGCAGGGAAGTGTGTTGAGGACCCCATGAATTCTTTTTGGATAGCCTGCCAATCTTCTCTTCAGCGATTGCTCTTGCTCTTGCTTGGGCTTTGTCTTCACCTCAGCTCTGATACCATGTTAAATTATGGTATGTTCTATGCTTAGAGCAGTTTACTTCTTTTTCTTATTAGTATCCACAGATTAGCAATCACACCTACATTAAGTAAAGTGCAGATAGAACATTAAATGATCGACAGAAAACAAGCCAAGAGACACAAGATATGGCGGCTAGCCAGGGACAAACCCCAATATGGGGAAACCCTTTGATCAAATCTTCCTTTATCTTCAATAATTCAACAGAGAGAAATAGTACAAAGATATGATTTATATCAGCAGCAGCAAACCCCAGATCAGCCCTAAACTAGGGCAGCAAACCCTAGATCGAACTTGTCAAGTTTCCACTGGTGAGTTGTTCACTGTGCACCAGTCCAAGACTTCGTCGTGCACCAGTCCAAGATTCGCCGCACTCCAGTCCAAGATTTCGCTGCGCACCAATGCAAGATTTTGCCACACACCAATGTAAGATTTCGCCGCGCACCAATGTAAGTTTTCGCCGCGCACCAGAGAGAGAGAGATGTGATGATCAGTGTGTGTCCAAATGAGGAAAAGACCTCCTGTATTTATATACAAATGTTGATGATGAATAGATGCACCTGTTGGGCTTCTGACCCTACATGAGTTGTTGGTCGGCTTGATAATTATTCCATAATCAAAATAAATTCATATCTCCATAAATACTTATCGGAATCGGATGATCTTTAGATCAATCCTACACCTCTCGACAAGAGGAATGTAGGAAAAATATTATCAGCCATGAATAAGATGACCCACATGGAGTTTGGCCCTAGTTGCCAATTTTAACAGTCTACTAGGGCAGTAAGAGTAAACGAGGAAGAACAACGAATATTGAGGGACTGGTTTCTAGGGTATACACAGTCACACGTGCGAGGAAATGAAGGATAGTCTGCGGCTATATCAGCAGTGAGATCATAATTATATATTCTTCCTTGTTTGGGCTACTCACTACGCCTACAAAGCCTCCTAAGCCAAGCGAAGAAGGCTACTCTCTCAAGCGAAGGATCAAGGAGGAAAAGCAAAGGTAAGACGGTTGTTCTAAGGCCCATTACAGTCACACGTGCGAGGGAAAAGGATGTTGCCTCCGCTGTCATAACAGCCCTCCCATTACAATCATCCAAGTTAGTTGATTGGTGAAAAGAAGAAAGGACACATCATAGGACAAGGGTCTCATCAAAGGTCTCTTCTCTAGAGCAAGTACAACAAGGTTCACTAACAAGTTGAAAGAAGAACGAAGTGCCGAAGAAGGAGGACGAAGTGTCGGAAGAAGTGTCAGAGTATAAGGTGCAGAAAGGAGGGAAGACTTGACTTGTGCTTGGAGGATCCTCTTGTCAGGGGTCTAGGGTTTCGCATTGATCAATAGAATCTTCAATAAGAGAAATTCACTAAAGGGTTTTTCTCTCAAGAGAAGAGAGGTTTTGGCCCTTGTAGAGAGCCAACATCTTGTGTTCTTGTTTTTGTGTTTTGGTAGCAGTTTGATGAAGTACACACATATGCTCTAATAAGAAGAAGAAGAAGAATAAGCTAACAATAAAAGTAAAAAGACTCCACAAATTGTTATCAAGCAACGAAGAATCACACTACACTACTTTGCCCTAGATTCTTCAACATGGTATCAGAGCTAAGATGACACATCAAGGAAAGGGCAACTCAAGAACACTCATCAAGGAGAAGCATCTACAAAGTTGAAGCATCAAGCCTAGAAGTCTCAATCACTTCAAGGACAAGAAAGGTATACAATCCATCATTCATCAAGAAGGTTCTACAAAGCTAGAAGAAGAACCTTACAAGGCACCTACAAAGAAGAGCAAATTGAAGCAAGACCTACATCAAGCTACAAATCTTCAAGCAAATTTCATCATCAAGCAAGTCCACTTGGAGAAGGCAACTTGAAGAACATCAAAGTCCAAGGAAGGCAAGCCATCAACTCTTCAAGGAGGAAGCAAATCCATCACATCTTAAAAACGTATCAACTAAGTACATGTCCCCTTCTGAATATACATCAATGTCTTTTTGCAAGGAAAACAATAAATTGGTAGGTACCAATAACTTTCTTTCGTGCAAGAAGAGGACTAATCTACTTCTCAAGGAGAATGAACTCCTAGAACATGTCAAAGGGAATATCACTATCCCCACTAAGGAACAAACTCAAGCCTTAGCCAAGTACAATAAGGATGAGACAAGAGCTCAAAGGATTCTAATAGAATCAATCAAAGACTCTCTCATTCCCTATGTCTCCAAATTCAAGACATTGAAAGAAATTTAGGAGAAGTAATATCTCTGAGGAATGAATTGTACAAGATGAAGATAACAAAAGAAGGAATAGCTCCCTACTTCATGAAAATCTTTGAAATGAGAGATCAACTTCAAGAACTTGGGGAAGTCATGTCTGACAGAGAGATGACAACTATAGTACTCAATGCTCTACTTGAGGAGTGGGGAAACTTCACATCAAGCATGTATGCCAAGAAGGAAGCAACCACTCTCAGTGAAATGTGGTCTCTATGCAGGACAGAGGAAACCAAACTCAAGGCAAAGAAGATGCGGGATCAAAGGAGCAAGCATTTGCTACCATGGCCAAGAGAAAGGGTAAATTGTGCAATTTTGGTCCACGAAGAACAAACAACAAAGACATGACCAAAATCCAATGTTTTGGATGCCAAGAATATGGACACTACAAAAGGAATTGTCCTAAGCTTAAGAAGGACAGACAAAATTTGATCATGATTAAGAATCTTAGAAGATCTCCATCATCAAAAAGAAAAGAAACATTTGCAAGGCAAGGATCTTTAAGATACTATGTTGGAATCTTCAAAAGAAGGTACATGAACGAAAGCAGATTTCTCACTGGGAATCCCATTCATGATTCAAGAAAAGGGATGATATGCAGGAAAGCTAAGATGAAGCAAGAAGGGCCACACCAAAGGATGATCAAAGGAGAATCAAGATGAGGTATGTATACATAACAGGTTTAGTCATGTTATCATTTGTATATTATTGAATCGTGGTAATAGTTCTATAACATGACCTAGTATGAAAGAATCTCTTTCACCAAGGACATGCTCGAAGGCATGTACTACAAGGCAATGAAGGTCAACAAAAGAATATGCTCACATAAGGAGCATAAGATTGTTGACTGAGAAGCAAGAAGAAATGTTGACAAGTCAAAGAAACAAGCAATGAAGGAATGCTCTCACAGGAAGCATTAGATGGTTGACCTATCTATCTAATAAGAAGCAAATGAAGAAAGAGATCAAGCATGTGGAAGAACACCATGATCTCCAAGAATCATTGTCTGACATGATGCTTTGAAGATATCTCCCGAAAGAAGGCAGGACAAATTTGATAAAGGAAGAAAGGACCCTTGACACCTATGAAGGCCTTGGAGATATAAAAGGTGCAGATAATTGATTCTACTCTACAGAGATGCCGTGATGAAGAATCCATCCAACAAAGAAAAAGCAATGTTGAAGCAATATCAGGATGAAGTCATGATGGGCTACTAGGTCAAAGCATGTAAACATGCAAGTACAATGAAGCGTCCATGAGAAGAATATTTCGAAGCATGGACAAGATGACAAAAGAGTAGCCAAGATGACAAGAAACCCTAATGAATGAAAAGAAAGCCACTTTCCACGAAGGAAGCATGACATGAAAAACCGAGGAAAGTGATCGATGGATGGTGCCCTACCTAGAAGAAGTCTGAACAAAGACTTCATGACATCAAAGAAAGGAAGAAGATCAAGCAATTGAAGGACACCCGAAGAAGAAGTTGTTGATGAATGAAAGAGTCCCTAGTCAAGAGGGAGCTCTGACAGATCCCTGATCAAGAGGGAGTTTTGGATCACCCCTGATTACAAAGGAGTGACAATTGTGTTTTCCATTTCATGGGTCATGCACTAGACCAGGACTAACAGTTGTAAGTCTAGATGAGGGCCATGAATGGAAATGTAGACACAAGATAGACACAACATTCTTGTTTTCACTTGGGAAGAAAGAATGGGAGGATTAGGTAATTATCCGGCATCCGATACTCTTTGAGGATGTGTAGGGCATCCAAGACAAGAGTAGGCAAGAAGACCGATATTATTTGAGCGTTGGGAACCCAAGATAAGAATAGTCCTAGAAGGTTATACTCAGAGAACACCCGGGTGGGTATGTACCTTGAGAGACAATGATCAAGGTCTCTATAAATCATTGGTCTCACCAGCATTGTAGCTCATAGTCTCATAGAGAGATGGCGTTGTTAGTCAAGGCCTTGCACTAGGACAACGCTGATGGATATGATGCAATAACAAATGGATTGCTAATCCGGTTTCTCTTATGTGAATTCTTCAAGATTGATAATTTCCAAACACCTTGTAATGTTGTATGAATACTTCCCTAGTTAAGAGGGAGTGTTGAAGGAAATGTAACTAGGTTCGGTCTTCATCAATGTACTTTTGATATTTGTATTTAATCAAGAAAAGAAATATTATTTTTATAATATATGTCAATGAGTTTCTTGCTCATTGAAATAGGTCTAGCACTAGTTTAAGTGCTATAGGTGAGTCAAATAGTCAAAAGGAAATGTTGAAGGCATGTTACACCATGTATGAATATGTAAGGAAAACCTCCAAGCAAAGTCAAGTCTCCTCCTATGCAAAGGCACCATCAAAAAGCTCCTTCAAGCATGCTACACCACCATGGAAACTATCTGAAGTCTGCTCAACAAATCAGCCTCCAAAACAACCCTCAAAGTCGGCCTATAAACAAGGTGACTAGTCGGCCTAAATGGAGGGACAATCCTCTATTTATAGAGGTTGTCCACTCCAAATACAATGCACCAATTTAGCTCTGAAATCCGCAAGAGAAAGAGGACAAGAAGAACGAAGGAAGTCAAGGTAAAGGGTCTACTAGGGCAGCGAAGTAAGGAGGAATAACAACAAAGATTAAGGGACTGTTTTCTAGGGTATACACAGTCACACGTGCGAGGAAATGAAGGATATTTTTCGGCTATATCAGCAGTGAGATCACAGTGATCTATTCTCCTTGTTTGGGCTACTCACTAGGCCTACAAAGCCTCCTAATTCAAGCAAAGAAGACCACTCTCTCAAGCGAAGGATCAAGGAGGAAAAGCGAAGGTAAGAGGGTTGTTCTAAGGCCCATTACAGTCACATGTGCGAGGGAAAAGGAGGCTGCCTCTGCTGTCATAACAGCCCTCCCATTACAGTCATCCAAGTTAGTTGATTGGTGAAAAGAAGAAAGGACACATCATAGGAAAAGGGTCTCATCAAAGGTCTCTTCTCTAGAGAAAGTGCAACAAGGTTTACTAACAAGTTGAAAGAAGAACGAAGTGCTAGAAGAAGGAGGACGAAGTGCCGGAAGAAGGAGGACGAAGTGTCAGAAGAAGTGTCGGAGTATAAGGTGCAAAGGAGGGAAGACTTGACTTGTGCTTGGAGGATCCTCTTGTCAAGGGTCTAGGGTTTGGCATTGATCAATAGAAGCTTCAATAAGATAAATTCACTAAAGGGTTTTCCTCTCAAGAGAAGAGAGGTTTTGGCCCTAGCAAAGGGCCAACATCTTGTGTTCTTGTTTTTGTGTTTTGGTAGTAGTTTGATGAAGTACACAGATATGCTCTAATAAGAAGAATAAGCTAACAAGAAAAGTAAAAAGACTCCACAAATTGTTATCAAGCAACGAAGAATCACACTACACTACTTTGCCCTAAATTCTTCAACAGGCCCTACGACATGTATTATTCATCATCGGACCTCTTAAGAGGCATATTCTTTCATTTGTGATCTAGTTTGGTGGGCTTGTCACCAAAAGTTAGATTATTAGCACATTATTTTATTTTGGGTCTTACGTAGGCCAAGGAGACTAATTCGAACTCCTCATTAGTGTATAAATACAAGTGAGATGAGTTCATTTGCTCATCATCACTTTGGATTGGATCTCTTCTCTCTCTTGAGAATTTTGCACTTTTTCTTGGTGGATGAATTGGAGCTTTATGGATGAATTTTGATGTTTGGATTTGGTTTATCTTGTCTTGGAGCTTCTCCGTTGTCAAATTGTGGATGGTTGGATATGTTATATTACATGTAAGTACATGATTTTAATGTTATTCTTGTTCTACTTTGTCATATACATTGGATTGGAATTTTCACTATTTGTAAGGCTAATTGTTGCATGCATTTACTGCTTAAATTGTGGAATTGTCTCTATATAGCATCTCTCAATGTATGGGTGATGTAATTTTAAATAAATTTCCTAGGGATAATTCTATCAACGAATTCATCTTGATAAGCCATCACCTTTTGGAAGCCAAAGTATAAAAGTTGTAAGGTTACTTCCCTTTGCCCTAGAAGGCTAGCGAGGTAGTCTTAAGGCCTCCTTGACTATGAAACCAAGTCCTCATTCATATTTATCATAGACTCCATTCTCCCAAGACTAAGGCACTGATCTACCAAGAGGTGGTCAACCAAAATTAATTCTTTTTCACCTTTTCCTAGGTCTAGCCAAGTTGGTTCACCTAGGGCATCATTTTCCCGATAAAATAGCCCCCCCAAAAAGTTCGATCTCCTAGCCTCTCTTGCGCTAGTGTCTCCTTAAGGCCTCCAATTTTGAAGCCATTCCGACTGTGGAGTTGTGATAAAAGCCAAACCCTAGCTCCAAGATCAAACTTTGCCCTAGTATCCCCAAGGCTGGTGCCTCATAAGATCAAGTCTACACCTTTAAGTGAAAAATCGTTCTCTGATTCTTTCCCTCTACTTGTCTAGGTTAAGAACATAATTGGTTGCTAAATCCTTTCCTCTTGACCTAGGTTGGGCCCACCTGGTCCCATGTGGTCTCGCTCCTTGAAGACAATTCTTCAAGAACCACCTGGGATACTAATTTCAATAACCTCTTCTGGAAAGGGATTATTTGGGTCACTTTAGATCCACTTATTGATTTATCCTTCATTTGTGACTCCATATATACCAGGTCTCCTCCCATCACTGAAGGTCTGTAAATAGTAGGGAGCCTCAGCTGAGGTGACAGTGGGCTAAGTCTCCATTTGTTGCCCTTGGTCTAGCATTTGCCCCTTTAGGTGTCCCCTTTAGGTCCCCTACTAGTTTTAGTGGTAACATTTCGGCGTCATTGTTGGGGACACGAAACGTGTGCTTTGTTACCCATACAACACATTGACCTATCATTATTGGCAACTCCATTGGAAGAATGAAGCCCTAGTTCTTCATTGAACTTTAAGGTCAATGCTTGTAGGGTGAAGCAAGCATTTTTCTAGGCATCTTTAAAATCACCCTAGCGACTCCTACAAAATTTACATGTATACCCAAAGTAGGGTGTCTTTCTTTGATGATTTTCCCGCTTTGGACATCGCTAGTGTCCCTGGGCACCCCAATCATGTCATTGGAAGGATGGTACATGGGGTACCCGTGTTTGATGGTGACCCAAGCTCCGCAATTGACCATGTGAAAAGATTTAATGCACATACTTCAAAGGAGAAAGTGGTCCACCAGGATGTCCTTATGTTGGTATTCTTTAGTTCTCTCTATGGTCATAACTCATGGTTGCAAAATCACGAACCTAGAAGCATCTCATATATTGAGGAGTTCGTTGATGGCTTTCTTAGGCATTTTCAAGTATGCCATGCATTGAGCATTCAAGAGGAAGGCTTCATTGAGCATCATCAAGACCTTAAGAATCTAAGTGATGAATGGGGAGATGAATCCTCCTTGGGTCCACATGATGAAAAGAATGATTTTGAGAACACGTGTTGGGAAGGATGAGTCCATGGAAAGTGAAGTTGGGACTAACCTTACTTTTCTCAAGGATATTACTCTTGATGAATCTCCTTTTGAGAACCTTGAAGAAGGTGACCCCATTAGCACCTTGGAAGATGACATTGAAGATTAGTTCCACATTGAAAAAGAGAAATGGGAAATTGTTGGTTCTCAATTTGATTGTGCTCCCATTTATGACATCAACAAGAAAAATGAGGTTGAGAGTGGTCTCCGTTTTCTCTCAGGCATTATTTATGATGGCATATCCATCGATACCCTTGAGAAGAAGGGTCATTATTTTTCCTTACATGAAAAGGATGATTTTGAGGAAAAACTTGTTGAATATAATTCTTCACCCTCCCCTTTGCCTTATCCTTTGGTTCATCACTTTAAGTCTTCCACAAGTGATCCCCTCATGTTGAAATTTGGTACCGGAGGACAGGTGGTTCCCTTAGGCTTTGATCTTTGGCCTAGGGAAAAGTGTCCAAAAGAATTTAATTTTTCTCCTAAAGTGACTTTATAATTTTATAAAGTTAAATCTAATTTAAAAGGGACTTTAAGTGATAAAGTTACTAAGTCTAATTTTAAAGTGACTTTTATAAAGTCAATGAAAAATTAGAAAGGAAAAGTGACTTTGGAAATAAATGACTAAGTGGGGTGAATTAAAAAATAAAAAGTGAGATTTAAATGAGCATTTAATCTCAGCCTTAGATCTCAATCTATTTCAGCCATTGGATTTAGGGATCACCCAAAAGTCACTTGGGGTTAGATTAAAGGAAGAAAAGGAGGAAAAGGTCATTCATTCTTTCATGAGCAGATTGGGAGAAGGAGAGCAAGAGAGATTTCTGAGCAGGGAGGAGAAGGAGACAGCAGCTTGGCACACATTCCAAGGCAGCAGTTGAGCAAATTTGTACAGCTGATTCAACGCACAGTGAAAGGCAGATTTTGGCACAATTTTCGAGTGGTTTGCACAAAAATCGAGCAGTTTGCTGATTTTTCTACACGCAAAACGAGGGCCGTACAGCACATTTATTGCAGTCTGTACATCGCATTTAATGATGGTCGTACAGCAGCATTTAATGCTGAAAGTGGGCACGAAAATCGAGGAGGCCGTACAGCATTTATTGTTGTCCTGTTTGCTGCAATTTCTAGTTTGCTGTGAGGCATGGGAAAAGAGATAAGTTGTAAATTTGCTTCATGAATTTTTTGCTGAATATTTCTCACTGTAAAAGGGCAATTTTCAGAAATAAAGAAGAGCTCTCAAACTGGTTTTCCCCAAGAGTTATAGGGGGTTTTTCCAGGGTCAAGTTGACCAAAAATCTCAGTGTTTAAATGTGTTTTAATGGCTGTTTATTACTGCTGATTTTTATTTCTGCAATTTCCAGCATTCTGTAAAATTTCCAGAATTTGTGTTTTCAGCAAATTTATTTTTTCAGCGTGTTAAATGTATGGTTATGGGAAAGGGCATTTAACTATATGGGAGAAATAAAGAGAAACTGAAAATCGGGGTGGGAAAACAGAAATTTCTACATGGTATCAAAGCTTGAGTGTTGAAGGACAATTTGGGACAGCAAAAGGAAAAATTACAGTTGCTGATTTTTCACTCAGAAAATTCCAGCAAGCTGATTTTTTCATAAACATCAGTTTTACCTTTATTACAGCAGTGCTATTTTTCAGTTTTAGAACAGCAGGATGTCATTGGGATTGAGGGTGGAGGATAGGTTGGATGGGCATACAAATTACAGCGTTTGGAAGGAGAGAATGCAGAATATCTTTGAGGAGACAGAAGTCTGGGATATCATGGTGCATACCACACAGAACCCTGTTGTTGTGCCTACTGATGCTACTCAGTTGACAGCTTATAATAAAAAGAACAACAAGGGTAAGAGGCTGATTCTAGACGGAATCAAAGACCATTGCATTCCTCATGTGAGAGGAAAGAGCAATGCCCATGAGATGTGGACAACATTGTCCAATCTCTACCAGAGTACCAATGAGAACCGGAAGATGGTCCTGAAGGAGAAGCTGAAGAACATTGAGATGGGTAATGATAGTGCAGTTGGATATCTCACAAAGATTACTAATGTGAGAGATGAGTTGGCAGCGATTAGAGAGGCCATTCCACCCACTGAGTTGGTGCGGATTGCAGTGAATGGCCTCCCTCGTTCATGCTTGAACTTTGCTGATGGGGTTTGTGCACATGAGACCCTTTCCACATGGGAGAGGTTTTGGGATAATTGCTTTCAAACAGAGATCAGGAAAGGTCAGCTTGGGGCAGCCAAGCCAGTTGAGCAGGATGAGGATGTAGCACTGGTGGCAAGAGGCAAGAAAGGCAAAGGGAAGAAGCAGGCTTCCACAAACAGTGATGGGGGCAAAGGCAAAGGTAAAGGTAAACAGGGTAACACACAGAAGGACTATTCCAAGGTGAAGTGTTGGAATTGTCAAAAGATGGGACACTATGCAGTTGTGTGTCCGGAGAAGAAGAAGAAGAAGGGGGAGAACCAGGACGTGGCAGCTTCAGCAAAGATTGAGGACTTTGCAGGTCGTTTTGACCGGGAGTTTGCGTTCACTATGTGTGAGTCCTCTAGTGCAGGATCACCTGCCACACAGGTTCAGAGGGAGCATGCTTTTCCCTCGATTAGCGGAGCATCTTCAGGTATCTGATATGTGGACAGTGGGGCTTCACGTCACATGACAGGAGTCTGTGAGTACTTCTCAGAGCTTTCAGAGAGTGGCACTGATATAGAGGTAGTACTCGGTGATGACAGAGTTGTTAGAGCAGTGGGGGTGGGGACACTGACATTTCAGAGGGAGTCCAAACCTCCCTTGAAAGTGTCAGATGTTCTTTATGTGCCAGGGATGAGGAAGAACCTCATATCCGTCTCAGCTTTGGAGAACAGAGGATATGAGGTACTGTTCAGGGGAGGACAGGTGTTGATGTATCCCAGAGGCACTCCAGCTGATTCAGCTAGAGTGATAGGTGTACGCCATGCAAAGGTGTACAAGTTTGCATTCCAGCCCCTTTTGGCATTGAGCAATAGTACCGACAGCAGAGCTAGCAGTTCTGAGCTGTGTGAGATTTGGCACCGCAGGATGGGACATATGTATCATGGAGCCTTGAGGACATTGCGGGAGATCACTACAGGTGTGCTAGATTTCAGTACTGATCACTTTGATACTTGCAGAGGTTGTGCATTGGGCAAGTTTGCCAAATCCCCTTTTCCCAGCAGTGACAGCAGAGCGATTGGGATACTTGATTTGATTCATTCTGATGTGAGCGGTCGGATGTCTCATGTTCCCTTGAGTGGATATGAGTACTATGTTTTATTCATTGATGATCACTCCAGGAGGACCTGGATTTATTTCTTGAAGACCAAGAGTGAGGTCTTCAAGCGGTTTCAGGAGTTCAGAGCTCTTGTGGAGACACAGACAAGTCGGAAGATCAAGTCCTTGAGGTCGGACAATGGAGGAGAGTACACCCTTGGAGAGTTTGTTGATTATTGTGCGGAGGCGGGCATTAAGAGGGAGTTCACTGTTCCTTACAACCCCCAGCAGAACGGGGTTGCGGAGAGGAAGAACAGATCCATCATAGGGGCTGCCAAAGCCATGTTACATGATCAGGGGTTGCCATTGTTCTTGTGGGCAGAGGCCTGCAACTCAGCTGTTTACTTGCAGAACAGGAGTCTGCATCGTGCCTTGGGGAACATGACTCCGGAGGAGGCTTTCTCTGGGAAGAAGCCTGATATTGGTCATCTTCATATCTTTGGATGCATTACATACTCCTATATACCCAAGGAGAAGAGGACCAAACTAGAGCCCACCACAAAGAAGGGTATCTTTGTGGGCTATAGTGAAACCTCAAAGGCCTTTCGGATTTACATTCCTACACAGAGGAGAGTTGTTGTCAGACGAGATGTGAAGTTCGAGGAGGATAGGGCCTTTAGGAGGTCACAGGAGTTAGAGTATCTGGATCAGCCAGACCCTCAGCAGCAGTTGAGTCAGTCGCAGGGATCTAGTGGGTAGGGATCAGGAGGATCAAAAGGTACATCTATGAGGATGTCAGGTCCGTCAGTGAGCAGTGGCTCACCGAGCCAGAGGGGTGGTGCTCCGGGCAGCATGCAGAGCAGTTCACTAAGGAGTCCACTGATGGACAGTTCACACGGTACCTCAGCTTCTACAGGTTCAGGTGCAGGCAGGAGGACAGCAGACAGACAGCCAGGAGTTCATGCTACTGATGGTGATGAGGAGGAGGAGTTTCATTCTCCTATGGGAGAAGCATGCTCAGGGAAGAGAAAGCCCAAGTGGCTTCAGGACACCTTGAGAGATGCCACATCTTTTGCTGAGCCGAAGAGGCCGGTCAGAGAGAGTAGACCACCTGAGAGGTTTTGTAGCTATATGGCGATGGTTACCAGCATCCTTGACTCTGAGCCTTCTAGCTATGAGGAGGCAGCTAGCCAGCAGGTCTGGAGAGAGGCCATGCAAGAGGAGTATTCTTCTATCATGAAGAATGATGTTTGGGAGGTGGTGCCGAGGCCTGAGGGCAAATCCGTGGTTACTTCCAGATGGCTTTACAAGGTAAAGCATGCTGCAGATGGCAGCATCGAGAAATTCAAAGCAAGGTTTGTGGCTAGAGGGTTCTCCCAGGTAGAGGGAGTTGATTATGAGGAGACCTTCGCTCCCGTGGCTCGATATACTTCGATCCGCTCCATTATATCGATAGCAGCAGATATGGGTTGGAAGATCCACCAGATGGATGTGAAGACCGCATTTCTCAATGGCTTCAAACAGGAGGAGGTGTACATTGAGCAGCCACAGGGCTTTGAGGTGCATGGGAAGGAGTCCCATGTGTGCAGACTGAAGAAGGCCCTTTATGGCCTGAAGCAAGCTCCCAGAGCTTGGTACTCCAGGATAGATACATATTTGCAGGGGATGGGTTTCACAAAGAGTGAGGCAGATCCGAACCTTTACTTTATTGTGATTGGTGAGGAGCCTCTCATTCTGGTGTTGTATGTGGATAACTTGGTCATTACAGGTGCAGAGAGACTCATAGAGCACTGCAAGAGAGATCTTGCGACGGAGTTTGAGATGAAGGACATCGGCTTGATGCATTACTTTTTGGGCTTGGAGGTGTGGCAGGAGGAGGGGCATTTCTTCCTGGGGCAGGGGAAGTATATTGTGGACATCCTTAGCAGATTCCACATGGAGGATTGTAGACCCATGTCGACACCGATGATCACCAACTGGAAGAAGCTTCATGCTTCGGATTCCGAGTTGGTGGATCCAACATTGTACAGGCAGCTGATTGGTTCCTTGATGTATTTGGTCAACAATAGACCAGATATCTGTTTTGCAGTCAACACGATGAGTCAGTTTATGTGTGAGCCTAGGAAGGTTCACTGGGTGGCTGCAAAACACATTTTGCGGTACTTGCAAGGGACAGTGGATTATGGTCTGGACTACAGGCAGGGAGATGGAGTGAGATTGGCAGGATACACTAATTCTGATTGGGCAGGTTGTGCTTCTGATAGGAAGAGCACTTCAGGGTGTTGTTTTGGGTTGGGTTCAGCAGTAGTGTCATGGTTCAGCCGGAAGCAACAGTCAGTAGCACTGAGTTCAGCGGAAGCAGAGTATATGGCAGCCAGTCTAGCTAGTTGTGAGGCTATCTGGCTTCGCAAGATGTTGTTTGGCTTATTTGGTCAGCCGTTGAGACCTTCAGTGATTTACTATGATAATCAGAGTTGCATTAAACTCACGGAGAATCCAGTATTTCATGATAGGTCAAAGCATATCGGGATCAGATATCATTTCATCAGAGACTATGTTTAGAAGGGAGCTGTGAAGCTTGAGTATATTTCCACTGATGAGCAGGTTGCAGATATTCTTACCAAAGCCTTACCACGGGGCAAGCATGTCTACTTCAGAGACAAGATGGGTGTGGTGAGGAACACCTTCCTCGGTAAGAGGGTGTGTTGAAATTTGGTACCGGAGGACAGGTGGTTCCCTTAGGCTTTGATCTTTGGCCTAGGGAAAAGTGTCCAAAAGAATTTAATTTTTCTCCTAAAGTGACTTTATAATTTTATAAAGTTAAATCTAATTTAAAAATGACTTTAACTAATAAAGTTACTAAGTCTAATTTTAAAGTGACTTTTATAAAGTCAATGAAAAATTAGAAAGGAAAAGTGACTTTGGAAATAAATGACTAAGTGGGTCTTTATTAAAGTGGGGTGAATTAAAAAATAAAAAGTGAGATTTAAATGAGCATTTAATCTCAGCCTTAGATCTCAATCTATTTCAGCCATTGGATTTAGGGATCACCCAAAAGTCACTTGGGGTTAGATTAAAGGAGGAAAAGGAGGAAAAGGTCATTCATTCTTTCATGAGCAGATTGGGAGAAGGAGAGCAAGAGAGATTTCTGAGCAGGGAGGAGAAGGAGACAGCAGCTTGGCACACATTCCAAGGCAGCAGTTGAGCAGATTTGTACAGTTGATTCAGCACACAGTGAAAGGCAGATTTTGGCACGATTTTCGAGGAGTAGTTTGCACAAAAATCGAGGAGCAGTTTGCTGATTTTTTTGCACGCAAAATGAGAGCTGTACAGCGCATTTATTGCAGTCCGTATAGCGCATTTAATGTTGGCCATACAGCAGCATTTAATGCTGAAAGTGGGCATGAAAATCGAGGAGGCCGTACAGCATTTATTGCTGTCCTGTTTGCTGTAATTTCTAGTTTGCTGTGAGGCATGGGAAAAGAGATAAGTTGTAAATTTGTTTGCTGATTTTTTTGCTGAATATTTCTCACTGTAAAAAGGCAATTTTCAGAAATAAAGAAGAGCTCTCAAACTGGTTTTCCCCAAGAGTTGTAGGGGGTTTCTCCAGGGTCAAGTTGACCAAAAATCTCAGTGTTTAAATGTGTTTTAATGGCTGTTTATTACTGCTGATTTTTATTTCTACAATTTCCAGCATTCTGTAAAATTTCCAGAATTTGTGTTTTCAGCAAATTTATTTTTTCAGCTCGTTAAATGTATGGTTATGGGAAAGGGCATTTAACTATATGGGAGAAATAAGGAGAAACTGAAAACCGGGGTGGGAAAACAGAAATTTCTACACCTCACGCCTTGTCATATACTCCCATGTAACCATGAGCCCGAGTATAATGTCAAGGAGAAGCCCCTCATTGATTATACTTTACCTCCTCAGACACACCCTCAAGGTTTTGATCACTCCATGACCTCCCCTCTCCAAAGTGACCATCACCTTGAGAAACCCATTTGTTGCACCCTTTCTTTCCCTAACCCTTTGTTCCCCTCTCATCACAACCTTGTGGCATCTACAAAGCATAATATTATAGACAATGATTGTGATAAGGAGTTCTTGAGAGTGATCATTCATTCCACCATTGTGTACCTAGAAGGAAACCCTGGGACCTCTAGATTGACCTATTTTCTTTCTCCTAAGACTTCCCTTTACCTCGAATGGAGATCATATTTTCCTGTGTCTCACCCACTTCATCTGTCATGTGACTATGTCCACATTCGATTTGGGAGTTGCTACATGAGTAATCATACTGGCAGGCATATGTATATTGATGTGATGATATGTTGGTTGCACTGGCTTTATGATTACACTTAGTATTAGCCTTAATATTAGCTTTACTATATGCATGTTAGGATAGGATGCATTGCCTACTCATTTTCTCATTAGAACTAACATCATATGATATATCTCATGATAGATTAGATGCATCTAAATTAAAATTTGAGTATTTTAATTTTACTTTTCTATTGATTTTACGACTTTACACTAAGCATGAGTGATCATAAGACACCATAAAAACATTTTGCCCCGTGGGTTTAGTCTTTAATATGTACAGGTAACAAGAACGTCATAACCAAGAGATTGTTGGTGTTCTCATGACCTCTAGTTCAAGTAGCTTTGCCCACTTTTCCAAGAGATCATGTCCCAGTTGGAGCCAGATGTTACCCACCATTTTGTGGGCGATATCCCTAGGAGAATTTTTTTTCTACAAGATGATCCTCAGCCGACAGCCAGCAGCCCCTTGCAGCCACCAGCTAGCTCACTGTGCCATTTCTCTGCCACCTGAGCTAGCCATGTGGTCCCTTGCCCATCTACCATCATCGTATGTTTGAAGGTGGGCATCCCTAACATAAAGGTATGACTTGTCATTTGGTAATTGAATATTGTAGTTTGTTTATCATGGACACTTCTAAGCATGGATTAATGGGAGGATTCGGCGAAAAGAATGGGCTAGGTTTGTGCTCTCGTCCCTTAGACCCCTTTTGGATATTAACCTTGAATTCTAATCCTGTGGGATCTCTTTTATAGACCATTTGGCCTTAAGGATGGTATTTCACAGGAAACCCTGATTTTGGTTGCGTGGTCCCGCTCCCTTATCCGAATATATTACCCCCTTTATAATTATTATTACCCCATTCATCATTTCTCCCACCTGGGTCCACATTCCTCCACTAGGTCCACATAAGGCTAGCTCACCCCTTCCCCTTGCCCACACCTTGGGTCAGGCCTGGAATGATGCCCCGGAGGTTGATGCAGCTAAAAAGAAAGATAAAAGCATATTTTGCCACATTCAACAGGAAAATGTACCACAAGATGCAAAAGATGGTCGGGACAAACACATTTAGCACATGGGCAAAAGCCAATACATAAGCTCTATTCCATCATCATGGCCATCACCCTAGTTCCTATAGGTTCTATGAGCCTCCTTCATCATATAGAAACCCATGATTATCCCAACCCCTAGTAGGTAATGAACCGCCCTACCTTAAAAAGGGGTATTCACTACTATATCTTATGCATCATGCTCTTACCCTTTGAGCCCGAAGCAATTAATCAAAGAAAGTCATAAAAAGAAAAAAGGCATATAAAAAAGGGTGGAAAAATCAAGGTCGGGGCACCTCATGTACCACGATTGCTCCCACCTGTACATTATAAACCTATGTTGCACGGGAACCGTTCCTGAGCGTTGGGAAACCCGTTCTGGTGGTTCCCACGCTCCTTGGAACTTTGGAGCTGCACAGGAACGTTCCATTTTCTGTGGGAACAGTAAAAGAAACTTTGGACGGTTTCCGAAACTGGTCAGACTTAAATTTGCAACGCTCCAGCGTTCCCATGTGGACCCATGTGGAAATTGGAATTGGCAGCGGTCTTTTAGCTATGACAGCTAGTTTCGAACCAAACATTCCAGTATGGTTTCGGTGGAAACTGCCAGCGTGATATGAAAATTGGCTACTTGAATTCACTAATTTAGTAATTTTCACTTTGAATTCACCCACGAAATTGCAGAATTTAGTAATTGAATTCACCCATGAAATTGTATAGTGGATTACGAACAATATGGTAAGTCAAAAATACTGTAAACCCCAAAGAAAAGGACCTGGGCAGAGAAAGACGCACTTGTTGTTACACACTGTATGATCAGAGAGGGAAATACGCACTTGTTTTTGGCGCCAAAAAAACCCTTCAGTTTTTCCATAAATGCTGGTTGCTACACCTCTTTTCACTGAGAGCTTTAGTTGTTGTTTGGCGTTGAGAGCGGAGAGCTAAGTGTGTTGAGAGCGGAGAGCTGAGTGTGTTGAGAGAGCTAAGTGTGTTGAGAGTTGGAGCGCTGCCCTTCAGCAATAAACTACTTGTTTCGTTTTCATAAGTTCAGGTAAAAAAACAAATCAAGCATATTTTATTTTTATTTTTGTTTTTGTATATATTCGAGTTGTTTGGGAATGCAGCGTTTAAAAATTTAGGCGGAGAGCTCATGGCTTAAACATTTACATGTACGATCAATGATTAATTCAAAAGAAAATAATAAGACATGGCTTCAAACTTAAAATTGGTATCTACACTACACTAGTAAAAAAGTGCCTTTAAATTTGTTATGGATCACTAAATTTTTTAAAGAAATATCTGCAAATTCTTTTTCTTACCTCTGTAACTTATATTAATGTAATTTTAGTAAAGGTTCACTCTATTGGTAAATATTATATTTTTTTGGTAAAATAGGAGACATATGTCAACACTTATTTTTGGTAACATATATCTTTTTGCTATGGCAGCGGTTTTTTTTATTATATTTTTTTGATTATATATATTATTTTTTTATTATATAATATTGCCGCTCCCAATTAGCCGTTTCCTGGAAAATTTGGGGAAACCTATAGCCGTTCCAGACACCTGTACCCAAGTTCCCAACATTCCCAAGTTCCAAAAACTCATGCAACATAGTTATAAACCCAAGTGTGGGCTTCCCTTTTATTAGCTACCCTTGTACCCCAACATATGGCCCAAGGGTGCCCCTTCTCATCCCCTACTTCATTCGCCTATTTGTCACATGCCACCACCTTTTGAAGGATGTACCTTGAACACATATTATCCCCTTTAGAACTAAAAACCACTAATAGGATACTTGGTTAACCCCATTTGGATGTTAGGAGACATTGGCACATCCCGAAGCCCATTATGGAAGGGCATGCCATTATGAAATCCCCACCTGTGCTCCATGGTTGGTAAGCTCATTTATTCGATTTCTCTAATGACTTGATGTATTGGAAGGCTAGGGGACGCATTGGATCTTATGAAGGATTGCAGATGGTCTCCATCTTGGGTTTGGTCTCCCTATTCGAGGTCCTAATCCTACAGAGGACTACATTCACACATGTAGGGTGTGTGTTGAGAGTCATGGGCCTCCACAGCAGTAGACAGTACTCCATGGATCCCCAGGGATATTTAGAGATTGCTCAAGATTCACCTATTGGATGAGGAGGATGCACTTGGTTCACCTTTGCCCAGTCGGCCCCACAGATGTACCATACACTTAGCGGACTTGTGGTATGATGTGGCATCACCTAAACCATCATCAGAGCCCTTGCAGATGATCTACAGGCATCTTTGATTCATTTGGAGACCCATGGGGCTATTATTGTGCCCCACGCCCACTAGGAGCATCACAGGTTTATTGTTTGGAGAACAAGGGGCCAACCCCTTGTCCATCACTTTTGAGGGTCCTATTCTTCATTATGGCACCTATGGACCTTATCAGGCCTCTTGGAGGGCCCTACGACATGTATTATTCATCATCTAACCTCTTAAGAGGCTTATTCTTTCATTTGTGAGCTAGTTTGGTGGGCTTGTCACCAAAAGTTAGATTATTAGCACATTATTTTATTTTGGGCCTAATGTAGGCCAAGGAGACTAATTCAAACTCCTCATTAGTGTATAAATACAAGTGAGATGAGTTCATTTTCTCATCATCAATTTGGATTGGATCTCTTCTCTCTCTTGAGAATTTCGCACTTTTTCTTAACGGATGAATTGGAGCTTTATGGATGAATTTTGATGTTTGGATTTGGTTTATCTTGTCTTCGAGCTTCTCTATTGTCAAATTATGGATGGTTGGCTATGTTATATTAAATGTAAGTACATGCTTTTAATGTTATTCTTGTTCCATATTGTCATATACATTGGCTTGTGATTTTCACTATTTTTAGGGCTAATTGTTGCATGCATTTACTCCTTAAATTGTGGAATTTTGTCTCTATATAGCACATGCATTTACTCCTTAAATTGTGGAATTTTGTCTCTATATAACATCTCTCAATGTATGGGCCATTTAATTTGAATGAAACTTCCTAGGGATAATTCTATCAACGAATTCATCTTGATAAGCCATCGCCTTTTGCAATTCAAAGTATAAAAGTTGTAAGGTTGCTTCCCTTTGCCCTAGAAGACCAACGAGGTAGTCTTAAGGCCTCCTTGACTAAGAAATGAAGTCCTCATTGATATTTATCATAGACTCCATTCTCCCAAGACTAAGGCACAGATCTACCAAGAGGAGGTCACCCAAAATTAATTCGTTTTCACCTTTTCCTAGGTCTAGCCAAGTTGGGTCACCTAGGGCATCATTTCTCGACAAAATAGCCCTCCAAAAAATTCGATCTCCTAGACTCTCCTGCGTTGGTGTCTCCTTAAAGACTCCAATTTTGAAGCCATTCTGACAGTGGAGTTGTGAGGAAAGCCAAGCCCTAGCTCCAAGATCAAACTTTTCCCTAGTATCCCCAAGGCTAGTACCTCATAGGATCAAGTCTACAACTTTAAGTGAAAATTCTTTCTTTGATCCTTTCCCCTTCCTTTTCTGGGTTAACAACATCATTGGTTACTAAATCCTTGCCTCTTGACCTAGGTTGGGCCCACCTAGTCCCGCGTGGTCCCGCTCCTTCTTAAAGACAATTCTTCAAGAACCACCTAGGATACTAATTTCAATAAGGATTTTAGGGATTGGGAAACTCATTCACAAGTCATATCCCATAAACCTAGCCATCAAATCCCCACAACCTTCTCCTAGAAGATTTTGTACCTTGCTTAGGAAGTAAGAAAGCTTCATTCTTGAACCTCTTCTGGAAAGGGATTATTTGGGTCACTTTATATCCACTTATTGATTTATCCTTCATTTGTGATGCCATATATACCGGGTCTCCTCCAATCAATGAAAGTCTGTAAATAGTAGGGAGCCTTATCTAAGGTGACAATGGGCTAAGTCTCTATTTGTTGCCCTTGGTCTAGGATTTGCCCCTTTAGGTCCCTTGCTAGTTTGAGTGGTAACAGATCACACAACTGTCTTGGCAACTCTACACTTGTGATTATATTTCCCTCATTGGGATTGTCATCTTCTCCACTTGTCACTTGATTTCTCCATTGGGAACTTCTCCCATTTTTGTATAAACCCACCATGAGAGCTCCCATTTGCCCATGGTTGGAAGCTTTATGCTTGATGTTACTCCATTGGAATTGATATTGAAATAATAAAAATCTTCGAGGTTACTTCTTGGTGTTGAGAAATCTATGGCATGAATAGTTAAAAGATTTCTCTGCTTGATAATTGCTTGTGATATACTTTTACTTCTTAGCTTATAGTCTTTTCTTTGTTATGTTATTATTGTGTTCTTTTCATCAAGAAAATTACCAATATGCACAATAAAAGACAAGTGACACAGTATGTAGGCTTATCAGCCAGGACCAAAACCTCTCACCTCTTGAGAGGAAAACCCGATCAAAATTCTTCTTCTAGATCTTCAATTGATGAGTACCAAGACCATGACAAAGACCCTTGACTCTAGTATCCTCTCAAGAACCTTGTCACTAACCTTGATGCTCTGCCTCTTCCCTTTCTCGACTTTCTTCTTGATCTTGAACTGCTCTCCTCAGCTCCTTCTAGAGAAACTCAGTCTCTATTCTTCACATTGCTTCTTCTCGACTTCTCCTAGAGAATCTCGGTCTCTATGATCTTACTTGCTTCCTCTAGAGAATCTCGGTCTCTAGTCTTGATCTCTATCTCGGTTACCCAAAACAAGTATCCAGAAGAACCCTTTCTTCACTGACCCTAAAAGAAACCTTCCTTTGTAATCCCCAGAAGTAACTCTCCTTTGTTGACCCCAGAAGAAACCTTCTTCGCTATGCCCAAAAGAATCCTCCTTCACTATGCCCAGAAGAATCCTATCTTCGCACTTCTCTTTGTAGCCTCTTTTTCGCACTACTTCTCCACCTCTTCTTCACACTTCTGCTTGACCTCTTCTTCGCACTTCTGCTTGTCCTCTTCTTTGCACTTTTGCTTGTCGAGTTTCTTTCTCCTAAGTGAGGTCGAGTGTGGCTATATATACACCTTTCCTCATGTCCTTTAGGCCGACATGATCACAAGTGGTTAGGCCGACTTCTTCAAGCAAGTTCTTCCATCGTTGTAAGCCGACTTGAAGAGGATAAGTGACAAGGTTTTGGAGGATACTTTACATAGACAAGTTTGACCTTTTATAAAGTGTAACATGACTTCATTACATGACAATGACTCTAACATTTTATGACTAGATGACAAATAATTCCTAAAGACTCTCAATGGGAATCTTGACTCAAAAATAAAATCTCTTGCTCATGAAACCCATGAAGTAAGTAATACAATAATTTTATTTTTCTCTTTTATATCTCATTACATAAAATCATAATTACATGTCATTATGAAGTCCGAACCTAGTTACACTTTTCAGCACTCCCTCTTAACAAGGGAGGTATTCATAATGGTACTTGGACTTTCTCAATATGAAGAATTTCCCATAAGAAGAATTCGGATTGGTAACTCATTTGTATAGCAGCATGTCAACTAGCATTGTTACATAGCAAGGCCTTGACTAACAATTCCATCTCACCACAATGTCTGAGCTCAATGCTTGCGAGACCAATGATTTATAGACACTCTCATCATTGTCTCTCTTGGAACATCCCCTACCCAGGTACTCAGGGTGTTTTCCATGAGGACTATTCTTATCTTGGACTCCCCAGCCCTCAAAGAATATCGGTCCTCCACGACTACTCTTCTATTGGATGATCTATCTCATCCTCAAAGAGTATAGGATGCCAAATAGTTACCCAATCCTCCATTCTGTCTTCCCATTTGAAGACCAGAATGATGTGTCTATCTCTCACTCTCAGATAGGGAGGACATATTCCAATAAAGGAATGTACTCATTCCTACAAAAGGAATGTACCTAAGTTCCCTCTTAGCTTAGGAATTTCAAAGTTTCTTCCAAGTAACAAACTTTCCAAGCACCCTCTTAATTAGGGACCTACAGCAGCTTCTCAGGTGGAGATGATGAGACAACCAGCTGCTTGAAGAACTCTTTTTCTTCGATGCCATAAATTTATTTTTTCATGGAGTCTTTATCTTTTGGGGACTTCTACATAGGGCACAGACCATCCATCACTTTCATCCATGAGTTAGTCATGTCCTCATTTCATCAAAAAGTGATCCATCAGTTTTCCATCTAGCTTTGCTTCATGTCATGCTGCTTTCTTTATGCCATATTTTCTGGAAGGATCTTACATCCTTCAATATGGTCTTCCTGGAAGTCATCCACAGATCTTCCCTTTGGCAGTCCTACATAAGCCCATCCAGATATTAGTTCAAAAATAAGAAATGAACACTTAAATCAAAATTACCTTTGTGATGGTCTTTCTTCATGACATCTTCCTGTAGGTATCAGCATCCTACATACATGTTGACACATTTCCCAAAGATATTCATTGTCAAGGGTCTCCATCTTTTTCCGACTCTTATCAGAGTCTTCATATCTTTCTAGGAGATATTCTAGTCAATTCTTCTTGGTCTCAGATGTTGAATGCCTTCTACCTTTGTTGCATATTTCACGATCTCTTCCTTTCTTTTCACACACTTCATTCTCAGGAGCTTCCAATCAGAGTTCCTTAATTGTAGTCAACTCCTTTATGATTCATATGAGAACATATTATGTTGATTTCATCTAGTGTGACTTAAGCCTTGTTGCAATCTTTCGGAGGAGGAGATCCCTTCTTCTTTTGATCATGTTTCCCAAGATGGAAATAGTGATCCATATTATCTGCAACCATATGACATGACTTTCATAATAACCTATGTAAGCATACATACCTCATCTTTCCTTTTGATCATCCAGACTTCCTATAGCAACTTCATTTGAAAGAACTTTATCCTGCTTCTTCGTTATGTCATCATACCATCATCCCTTGAATCCCATGAGTTGGAATTCTTGATGAACATTTGCTTTCTTTCTAGATCAGTGAATCCTCTGATAAGGATTCCATCGGAGAAACTTGAGGATCTTTCATATCCTCACCCAGCATATGTTTCCTCATTGATTATTGTATGATGATCCCAGTCGATGATGACCTCTACTTCTTTCTATAAGTATTATTTGAGATTTCAATGAGGTTTCCAAGGGCTCTTATTCTTTGTACTCAATAGAATTTCTTCCAGACATTATTTTTGCTTCCCATGTCACGAGCTCTTATATCTAATGCTTCTATCACGATGCTATTTTCTAATATGATGCATCCTATCTTATTTACATTGTCTTCTATCCATAAATTACAAGTGGAAAGTACCTTCTAGTGAAGAAGATCATCTCAGTCATAGTAGAGATCTTTTGCTTCTTCCTTCTTAAGCTTCTTTGTCTCAGGTTCTTTCACTTCCTCGGTAATATGGGCTTCTTCCCTATCCCTCTTGTCCTTATTACATTTAGGCCAATCTCTTCTATAGTGCCCAAGTTCCTGACAATCATAGCATCTTATCTTAACCATGTTCTTCTTTTTCTTTGGAGGACCAAACACTCCAAATTTTCCTTTTCTTCTTGTCATGGCAGCATATGCTTGATTCTGCTCATTTGGTCCTACATCAACTTTTGTCTTCAGCCTAGTTTCTTCGATCTTACAAAGTGACCATAGATCTTGAAATGGAGTAGTCTCTTTCTTCCCATCTAAACTTGAAGTGAAGTTACCCCATTCTTCTGATAGTGCATTCAATACCACCGTGGTCATCTCTCTATCAGACATGACTTCTCCCCGCTCTTGTAGTTGATCTCTAATTTTTTATATCCTCATGAAGTATGACGCTATTCCATCTTCCTTGGATATCTTCAGTTTGTAGAGTTCTTGCCTTAATGAGATAGTTCTCCTGCAGTACTCACAAAAAACAATTCTACCAGTTTTTCATATATTGCTTTTGCAGTCTCCAACTTTGATACATATGGGATTAGAGAATCTTTTATAGATTCTATAAGAATTCTTTGGGCTCTCACTTCTCCCTTCATGAATCTAGCATGTGCTTGAGTATCTTCCTTAGGAGGTTGGGTTATCGACCCCTTAATGTGATCCATGACCTCATTCTCAATAAGATTTAGGTTTGTCCTTTTCTTCCATGCAAGGAAATTTGCAGCCCCAACTAATTTATTACTTTCCTTGCAAAAGGACATTTTGGTATTATCAGATATAGTCATAGACTTACTTGAGAGATTGTTACTTGCTTCCTCCTTAATCTTGATGTTGACAGAGGATTTGCTTCTTGAGAGTTTGATGAGAGAGGGCTTGATTCACGATCCTTTTTGAATGTTCTAGTCTTCCTTCTTGAAGATGGTTTCAAGTCTCTTGTTGGTGTAGATTTCTTTGATCTACGGTTTTGAAGATCTTGCCCTTGGTAGCCTTTGGATTTGCTACGATCCTTCTTCAAGGTCTGATGTCTTCTTGATTGAGTGCCCCTTCTTGACTTCAACACCTTAGCTCTAAAACCATGTTGAGATATCTAGGGCATGAATAGTTAAAAGATTTATCTGCTTGATAATTGCTTGTGATATACTTTTACTTCTTAGCTTATAGTCTTTTCTTCGTTATGTTATTATTGTGCTCCTTCCATCAAGACAATTACCAATATGCACAATAAAAGACAAGTGACACAGCATGTAGGCTTCTCAACCAGGGCCAAAACCTCTCACCTCTTGAGAAGAAAACCCAATCAAAATTCTTCTTCTAGATCTTCAACTGATGAGAACCAAGACCATGACAAAGACCCTTGACTCTAGTATCCTCTCAAGAACCTTGTCACTAACCTTGATGCTCTGCCTCTTCCCTTTCTTGACTTTCTTCTTGATCTCGAACTGCTCTCCTCGACTCCTTTTAGAGAAACTCATCTCTATTCTTCACACTGCTTCTTCTCGACTTCTCTTAGAGAATCTTGGTCTCTATGATCTTACTTGCTTCCTCTAGAGAATCTCGGTCTCTATGATCTTACTTGCTTCCTCTAGAGAATCTCGGTCTCTAGTCTTGATCTCTATCTCAGTTACCTAGAACAAGTATCTAGAAGAACCCTTTCTTCGCTGACCCTAAAAGAAACCTTCCTTTGTAATCCCCAGAAGTAACTCTCCTTTATTGACCCCAGAAGAAACCTTCTTCGTTATGCCCAGAGAATCCTCCTTCGTTATGCCCAGAGAATCCTCCTTCGCTATGCCCAAAAGAATACTATCTTCGCACTCCTCTTTGTAGCCTCTTTTTCGCACTACTTCTCCACCTCTTCTTCACACTTTTGCTTGACCTCTTCTTCGCACTTTTGCTTGTCCTCTTCTAGCACTTTTGCTTGTCGAGTTTCTTTCTCCTAAATGAGGCCGAGTGGGGCTATATATACACATTTCCTCATGCCCTTTAGGCCGACATGATCACAAGTGGTTAGGCCAACTTCTTCTAGCAAGTTCTTCCATCGTTGTAAGCTGACTTGAAGAGGATAGGTGACAAGGTCTTGGAGGATACTTTACATAGACAAGTTTGACCTTTTACAAAGTGTAACATGACTTCATTACATGACAATGACTCTAACATTTTATGACTAGATGACAAATAATTCCTAAAGACTCTCAATGGAAACCTTGACTCAAAAATAAAATCTCTTGCTCATGAAACCCATGAAGCAAGTAATAAAATAATTTTACATAAAATCATAATTACATGTCATTATGAAGATCGAACCTAGTTACACTTTTCAACACTCGGTGTTGTGATGCTATTGCTTGTGGATGAGGTAAAATGTTCCATTTGATTTTGTTCTTCATGCTATGATTGTGTTCCATTGAGTTTATCTTGTTTAAGCTAGTTGATTTTGTGCATTGCCTAAGGGCATTATTATCTAGGGAGGGGAGATTTGTAAATATTTGCAATCTCCTTTGAGCTTGCCATATCCTGAGCATTGTTGCAATTTGTTGTTCTCGGTTGAACAACAAATTCAACCTTGCCTCTATATGACAAGACTCCTTTTGCACTAACAATTGGTTTGCAAGTGTTTCTTCTGTTCAAAGGCAGGCTACCAAATCCCTTCGAAGTTAGGGGAAGTCTTTGGTTAGACCATCCAACTCCATAGATCTCAAGGAGCTCACAAGCTATTCAAGCAAGGAAAACCCAAGAATGTCATTGGATATTTTATAACGGGGTTTCTATAAACCTTATGTTCTTCCTTCCATCAAATTCAAAGTTTAATTTCTATTGATTACTTTAAATTGTGCTCAAATTTTATATCAAGCAATAAGAGTCAAGATCATTGGGCTTAGGCCAATTTTCTTCTCATTAAGTCAACTCTTGCGAATTGATCTAAGTGAGGAAATTTGTAATATAAGTGTACTTTATATTTGCATTGGATTTCTAACTTCTTTCGATCTCAAGCATGTGATTTCCTTTCACACGGTTCAGTTCTTTATCTCTCTTGTGTGTTGACTTGTCTTTTTGTTTTGGAATAGGGATTAGAGGTGATTTCAAGAGGAAAAGGGCTTAGAGGCAAATTCAAGTTTGAGGAGGAAAATCAAAGCGCATGCCTTAGAGTCATTTCACCCTTGAACCTTCAAGATTGACATTCTCTCTTTATCATTCACCATTTCTTCTTCTTGTAACTTTATTGTATCTCATTATTCACTCAAGCCTCTGAAACCTTTTCTTTTGTAACAATTACCATGGTCACCAGTAGAGGACGTGGTCTACCCCCTGTAGCTCCTAGTTCTTCAGCGTCTAGAGCACAGCAAAGTCCACTGCCAGCGCCAGGGCCGCCTTCATCTAGAGGGAAGGTTGTTATATTTTCTCGCAAGAGGGGCAGATGAAATTAGTAGTACTAGTTACTTGGTTCATTTCATTGTATATGATATTATGACTCATGATATGAGATACATTATTATTATTTTTGTTGATATTTTGACGTTGAGTCAAGACTCAAGACTCAGTATTTAGGACATGATTTATTGTTATGTGTGATGTAGCACTAGACATATTACACATATTATATATTAGTTCTCTTTTCATATTTATGTGTCAATGCATTTATTTTATGTTGTGGATGCTTTAGATATTAAAAAAATTGAAAAAAAAAACTGATTTTTTTGTATTTGGCGACTTTTTGCCAGTTTTTACCGATTTTTTACCGCTTTTTACGATTTTTTCCCATTTCATACCCTCGCCGATTTATTCTCGATTGTGATTATCGCAACATTTTTTTTCTCTGCAAATGCTAATTCTATTAACTGTAAAATAAAGTAGAAATACAAGGGGCAAGGCCTCGGGGATCATCTTCCGAGAGCACTCACAACATCAAAAACTGTCCTATGTGAAGGAGAACCAGTTACATAAGCAAGAGTGCAGATATAGACATCAGGAATTAACCAAGATAACATGAAGTAGAGGTGGTATAACTGGCTGTCTAGAGCGTGTGACCAGAGAGCTAGACCAAGACATTGCTCAAAATTCCAGAAGAACTTTACATTGCCGCATATCATGGAGAGAAGTAAGACCGCCTGTCTGAAGAGGCCGAACCAAAACTGCATCCATAACCGCCTGAACTTGTTCATATTAGTCATCCACAAAACCGATATGGAATGGGCCCAGATGGCCTCAAATTGCTGTGTCCTCATTCTGAGGTTCCTCCACCACCTGGCAAGCAGTGTCCTCCCAATCATCACCACAACCTACATTTTCGTCGCCTGGGTGCCTCAACAGGGGACGCGAGTCACTATCATTATCTTCCACGTTCCTTTGGCCTGCGGCATCTGGAGGCAGAGAGGCGCTGGGAGCGTCGCTTCTTTCAAGCCTCTCCCCCTTACCTTTCTCCAGAGTTTCCCCTGCCATTACCTGCAAGTTTCTTTGACTGCCGGCCTCTCTGAAAGCTTCCTGGGGAGGCTCAGACATCATACAAACCCGAATTGGAGCCGGAGATTCTTCTTCAGAGAAGAGAATAGTGATATTGGCAGTGATTACTGGCCTATTAAGATTGCTTTGAAAAGTAAAATGATTGGTCTGAAACCCATGATACGGAGAAGGTCTGCGAGCAGGATTCACAGAGCGGGCTGCCTGTGGTCTGCCACGCCCTCCACGACTCCCCCGAGACGGCTTCTTTGACTGTGGCGTACCATGATAAGGAGGTTAAGGAGAGGCAGATACACAAACGAAGATAGACAACACAGGAAATCAGAGGCAGAAACAAGAGTGTAGTGAAACAGCACAGGAAATGACTTTAGACAAAGACAATAGGCCTGCAATTGCAAGGAGAGCGGCACAGGTCGAATGGTAGGGGTATTTGAGAGCTGACCAATAATTCCTGAGACAAACCTGCTATCGAGACACACAGCTATCCCAAGCCTGAGATTAACAAAGAACAGAATACACACAAGGAGTTTACCTTTGTTTCCAGAGACCAGCCTGCCCCACAGACCTGTATCCAGCTTCGGCCATAGACGAGAAGGTGGAGCGCTAGCAGTGGGAAGGATAGCCCAGAGCGCCATGGTTATAAAAGCCAGAACCTTACCTTGGACGAGGCGAACAGTAAATGCATGGAGCATGCCAAATCTGTTGCTCTGCAGAAAATCCATCGCAAACCAAATGAATTTCTGGTGTGTCATGCTCATGAACCAAATAAACGTTTGGAGAATTGCGTTGGTCTGCATCTAGCAGTACCGAGCTTGTCCATCTGTCCTATGATTCATTAATTCCATTTATTTCACCCGCATCCGGGTGTGATTATCGCAACATTGCAGGAAAACTTAGTTGTTAATGTCCTCAACCGAGCCATACAACATTTCTTAACTACGTGTTGACACAATGGCTACACGACAATAGTGCATGGAGATATGTAGGTTTGTGCCATTGCTCATGACTCATAGACTACTTACACAATTTCCTTTTCATGCAGTAGTTCTTAGACTACAAGTTCACACTCAACGCCAGTTTAGGAATGGTCTTGATGTGATCTTACACAGAGGTCTCATGTTTCCCTTGAATTCTCAGATTGCACATGACTTCGATACACAAGTGCTAACAGCGTTACGCAATTCACGCCTTGAATCTTCTTTATTCTCACGTAGCACAGCAGATAGGTCAAATCAAGAAAGTGAACAATCAAAACGAGCTCTCACTCACCCTTGAATACCAGTCGAATGCAATTGGATCACCCTTAGTCAGATGAATCACCACTTAGAATAGTGTGCATTGCATGGGAGTATACCAGTTCGATTTTGAGCTTTTCTTCATTACAGAGATTGTGAAATTTCAAGTCTGAAATAATTCTTCTAATTGTTAATTAATTAACAATTTATTTGCTACGGCAAATATCGAATAAATCACACTGCAACCTTCACAAATAAAATTGTGGAAAATAATAGCGTTGGAAACTGAGAAATATACTAGCGCACACACATAGATTTGACACTTATTTTTGGACTAAAGTCCCCAAAAAAACCCAACTTGAGAAAATCCTTGGAGCAGTTGAGGGCTTTTATTATTATGTAGTAGTGAAATAATCTGAGTACAATCTGGACGCCAAACACTGGCTATCCTATAGAGAAAATACTGGCAAAAATTATTTGAGGGAAATTACCCTCTCTCCGTGCAATCCCGACACTTGACGGCCTCTGAAAAGCAATTTGCCCACCTAGCTCAGCGCAGGCCATGTGTCACCTTTGTGCAATCCCTCAAACGCTTTCGCTCTGAACTTCTGCAAATCAAGTCATCCTGCCTATTGCTGACTGGGAAACTGTCTCTCTAGAACTCTGGAAATGTCTTCCAGCCTCTAGAACTGATAACATGCTTCACCCCAGCAAAATTGAACTGCCCTTTGAATTTTTTGCGCAACCTCTTGGATAAATTTCAGCGACTCTGCAATTTACTCAACATATCTGGGAAAATGTTCCTCCGACTTCAGTGTCCCTGCCCCTCTCTATCTTTGCGTCCCTTCTGAAGCTCGAACTCTTTCGGCAATAGCTACTCTCTGGAAAAATCGAACTCTCCAAGGAAATCGATCTCAAGTGTGTGTTCTCCATCTACCCATTGACTTCTTCTTATAATCTTTTGTTGGGACTCCAACAGCCAAGATTAAATCTTAATCGATGGCTAAGATCATATCGGAGTCAATCTGTGTGAGTTTCTAGATGATTCACACCTTATCTCAATTAATTTTGATTAATTAACCAGATTTCCTATGTTTATACTTACAAAATATTTAAAAATAAGTTAATAATCTAATTGAAACACTTTCAAGTGGAATTTTCAAAAACGATTTTTGGGCTATAGAGAACTCCTGTGTTTTAGCCTCTCTACAAAGTTTCGAGACTAGAACACATATGATGCTACAAAAACTAACACTCCCTCTTAGCGAGGAAAGTGTTCTAGTACTACACCACTGCTACAACACTGTGTCGCTATATCACCCTCTACCACGTTGTTGATGCCTAGCCATTACCCACCGAGCGCTACACAACTCTTATGGTGCATTTGTGTTGCTGCTGGTACTGCTATACTACTACCAACTCTGCATTTGCACTACAACTCCCTCTCATATGTTGTTGCTACAACTGCAACAACTGCAACTGAGAAGCATCCTAAATACTGAATCAACTGTCTACTATCTCCTGAGTCCTAACTGTTACTAGCTATTGCACTGTCCACTAGGGAATCTGCATTGCTACTTACTCTGCTACTAAGCCTCTTGCTCTGTTGTCAACACTGCGTTGCGTTCCTCAGTACCTGACTGCAACTAGTCTCCAGCTGCCACTATGACATCTGACTGCATCACTAACGTTGATCCATCTTGCTACTCAATATTGTGGGCCCCTGTAGCAAGGTAATGATCCATGAGGAGGACACCTCAATGCACCCTGCCCAAATATCTACAACTTTGGGATTATAGCTCCATATTGCCCCACCTCACTCCTGGAGGTATAGCTACAAACATAGAGAAATATTCCTCCAACCTAGAGGACAACTTATCTATCTCTGCAAACGTTGCTGCCTAGTCCTGCTTCTCCTGCTTGTCCTTCCTGAGAGGACACCGTGTACTGTAATGACCAAACTCACCACATTTGAAACACTTGACCTTAGATAGGTCCTTCTTTTTCTTCTTCTCCCCCGTCCCTGGATGGGACCCTTCGATGCTAGGGCCACATTCTCCTCTTCCTTTTCACCCTCTGTGCCCATGTTGCTACTCCCGCTATTTGTACTCTTCAATAGAGCACACCTCAACTCCTCCTGTTGTAGGTTTGCCCACATCCTGTCCCATCCGGGTAATGTGTCTCTGCCTAATATGCTTTGGACGAAGACCTGTCAATCCTCTGAGACACTATTCAGTGCCAACCGTACAAGCTTTGTGGGTTGGGGTGCCTCCCCAACGACTACTAGTTGATCTCGAACCTCCTAAATCCTGGTGAGGAAGGGATATATGCCTTCACCCTTCTGCATCCTGATGCTCTTCAACGTCTCCAAGAGGAACATCGTCTGCTGCTCAGAGGTACCCAGATATAGCTAGACGAGAGCATCCCACATCTCCTTGGCAGTTCCTTTGTCAGTTACATTTGAAACTATATGGTCCCAGACTTCATCCAGGATCAACCACTTCGCCTTTTCCATTTCGTCCTGTACTCGTTCAGCTGATCCGCATCCCAAGGAACTAGCTAAATTGATTGTATCTGCATGTAACCTCACTTTATCTATTATAATAAAAGTTGAGATTGTTCCTGTTCATTTTGCTGTTATTTTGTCGTATTCTATTGGTTATATTTTTACATGGCAATGTTCTGTTAAATGAATGGAAACTTTATGGAGAAATTCTAGTTGAGTTAGATTTCTGCAAAATTAGTCAAATATTCTATTTGGGATATTACTAACTCACTCTCTTGGAGTTATACCTTAATCCACCTGAAACCCTAATTATTGCATACTTATTCCTAGGTTAAATCTTGTTGTAGAACCCCTGAGAGGTATTTAGCCCAAGTCAAATCAAGTTACTCGATCCCTAAGATCTACTAGGGAAGCCTCCCTTGTGGTGGATTGTCTCCAACCACTAAAATAAAGGGAGAAGTTGCTAAGGTGACAGTGGTAACTCTCCCATTGTTGCACTCAATCTTGATTGCTTAGTGAGGCTTTGCACTAAGGTGCTAGAGTTTGCAATAACAGTCCCAACTCAAGGTTGATATCCACAATGGAAACTTGAGACTAGGAGGAAATAGCTCCTACACTGAATTTCCATATGCAAAGTTGAAAAAAGTTAAATACATTGCAGTTGATTAATTCAATTATTGATGTTTTAACTTTTTACGCTATTTTATATTCTGAGCATCGGGGGCTTTCTGATTGGTCAAGACCGTTGGTGATACTCCTCTCACCAGGGTTCTAAATTCCCCCAAGAATATGGTATGTTCTGTCCCTTGAAATAGCGAGATCATCATGGCCATTAATTTGCATCATTAGCCATACAGTGTGGCATAACATCCTAACTCTTGATAGGTGGTGGATACT
This sequence comes from Pinus tabuliformis, assembly GCA_031772625.1. Lineage (NCBI taxonomy): Eukaryota > Viridiplantae > Streptophyta > Pinopsida > Pinales > Pinaceae > Pinus > Pinus tabuliformis. Next base: position 668,869,419 of record CM062817.1, read on the forward strand.
CAACACTTGAACAGAATCATCTTGCCAATTCCTCCAATTTATATTATGTTCATAATACATATTTGCAAAAATTGTTGTGAATTACCGAAGTGTATTACATCAATAGCCATACAGTGTGGCATAACATCCTAACTCTTCATAGGTGGTAGATACTCAACACTTGAACAGAATCATCTTGCCAATTCCTCCAATTTATATTATGTTCATAATACATATTTGCAAAAATTGTTGTGAATTACCGAAGTGTATGGGAAAATTATGCTTAATTGTTGCTAAAATTATCAGTTGTAAGGATGTGTGTAAATGAGGGAATTCCATAAATATATGACTTGTAAAATTGTATGTTGTTATGCAATTCAGTGTTGAACATTCAATGTATGGGTGAACAGATAAAATTCATATAGAAATTTGATTTTATGTTTATACATAGTTAAATTATACAGGTAGAAATTCCATATAAATATGGTATGAGTTGTTGGAAGCTCCTAATAAGATTACAATTTGGGAGTTTCACACTGGTAAAGAAAGAAATTGAAATTCATATGAATTGGGCAGCTAAAAGTTAGTAGCGAAGATGGCCAGTACATCGCACTGATTTTCTGTGTCAGTAACCTATCCCATCAAATATTTCTGCTTCAGGCAAATATTAGGAATGACATCCAGAAGTTAAAGAAATATATTCTCATGAATATATTAAGGTGAACCATATTCAAATGTTATTGATCATTCAAATCAGAATCCTAACAGTTTTCCTTATTTATCAATATTTTTTCTTCTTGGTCCTAGAATTAAAAGACAATACTAATTTACCACCTTAGTCCTAAATTTAACTTCTACCTCATCAATACTGCATCTTCAGGTAAATACTGAAAACATTGTTCACAAATTTCAAAGAAATAGTCTCACGAGTAAGGCATTTGAGCAAATTTAGATGAACTGATCAAAGTCAAATACAATGGATATTAGTCATTGAAACCAAAATGCAAATATTTAATGTATGACTCTGCCACATTCTGCATACTTCGTTTACTGTCTAACAAAAGTTTTGAAATCACATACAGTTCTGTGCATGCCAACAGTGTCCAGTTCTTGTTGGAATTTACTTTTTAAGATTTATAATAAAATAAAGAAGCATGCACCGGCTCAATTAATATGAATCTCTTTAAAATTAACCTTTTCCACTATTTACATCTTGATCTTCTAGAAGGCAAAAAAACTCATCCAGAAATACAAAGAATAAAAGGGCATCAAACCTCCAAAATTGTGTAGACAGGCATGGCAACTGTCCCATCACCAAGTACACTTCTCATAAGAGAATTGTGGCGGCGTCCATAAGCTAGAAGTATATGTGAAGATGTTGGTGAAAACTGTTTGGCAAAGACAAATCTGACAGTTAAAAAATCAGCATTTTAGCAGGAATTAACTTTAACCCATATATTATGAATTATATTAATAAATCGTGCTAAAGATAAAGTATGCCATCGACAAGCCATTTTTAAATTATCAAAGGTTATTTAAATGATAGTTTTAAAATCAATACAATATCATTGAAAAATTCAATAATTTTCTAGTTGCCTTTCACTCATTCATTCCATTGGAGCATTGATTTTTATCATAGGTAGGGCCATTGGTATTCAAAGTTAATACTAGTGCACATTCATTTGTTTTCTCTTGTGTACTGCTCAAAAAAATTTAACAGGGCCTGAGAAAAACACAAATCCCTGAGGAAAACACAAATCATGAACACTGATCACAAATTCAATGAGCCACACAGCAGAACTTGGTATTGTTTATTGTTCAAATTTGTTTCGTTATTCATTTCACATCTGCGTCAGATATGTCACTACAAGCCTAGGTACTAAGAGCTGGGATCCATGCGCAAATATATGTTGGGACAAGCAGACGACCAATTGTTTCTCTAATGCCACCCAAGTCAACTTAGAACACAATTAGCTATGTACAAACAAAAAAAGCATCCACAGGATTGCCAGCATATATTATAAAGCATACACATGATATTCATCAAATAAGATATTTTTGGGTATAAGACTACAACTAAGTCATAGGACACGTCCCCCAGGATCACATGTCCCGTATTTCACGTGTCGGACACGAAATACGCGCTAAAACATGTCCAACACGATTTTGATCGTGTCCTCCAAAACGTAAAACGTATTCAATACATTTTCATCGTGTCCTTTGATCAAAACACGTGTATCATATGTGGATAAAACGTGCCCTAGTGTTTTTTCCTATTTGGACACGTGTCCCACAAAAAATCGCTATAAAGCCCACGCAAGTTCATTTTGCGGGTTTTTTCAATTGTTTTTCTTCGTCGAGTCGCTGCCGTCGATGGAGACTCTTTGTTTGCTTGCTGGAGTCGCTGCTCAGTGGTGTTCACATGGTGTGGCATGCCAGGTATACAATTTTTCCATTCCGATTGGTTCTCTTCATCGCTTTGACACCATATCAGATTATAAAAATGCCTTATACCATCAATGATCAAGGCAACGCCTAGGGCTTGCCGCTTCACCCACTTTCGGTCTTGGTTTCTTCTCTCCATCGCTTTGACTGTGAACAAAAGTGGAAGACACAAACAGTGAACAAACCGTAATCAGCAGATTGTCGATAGAAGACCAACCCATGGGCCGTAATATAAGCTTATGTAATTGTATAAGGACAACTCCATCCTCTCGGTCTGGATTTGATTAATTTCATATATACCATGAAATCTTATTAGTTTCCTTAGCTCACATGAGGATCGTCAAAGCCCACAACAATCTCAGGGAAATATTGCTTGGATACCTGAATGATTGGATGGGGTCATCACATTAGTTCTAAAAAAAACTTTACAATATAGGAAAATCACTATTGGAAAATCAAGCTCTTAATTATCCCAAATTACTCTCCATATTGTTAAAAAGGGAAAATGGAAAATACATATCAACCCGTTCAGTTAGTCCTCGTGCCCCAATCAGTTAGCTCAAATAAGAGTCTACAAGAAAAATACATCTCTATGTTGTCTACGAGAACATTTTCATAATCTTCCCCATTCTAGTGAGTGTTATCACACATCCATCTCAACCCCAACTCTGCCATGCAATACGAGTTTCCTAAGTCCTTCATTAATAGAACTTGAATTGTTTTCCACTGTTTGACAATCACTAGTGACATAATTGTACCTCTGTGCAAACCATATGCTACAGTCATCTCTTGGTCTATTAGAGCCCAAATTCTAATCCACCAATGCAAAGAACAACCATACATTCCTAGGTCATGCATTGTGACTGTCACCTACAAGGATTTGTGAATGGGAAAATTTATGTAATTGGTTATTAAATTATAGGTGAGCTCCATGAAATACACCACGCCTTCTTTTGTAACATCCACTCCGTCCACTGTCCTGTAACAAGTCAAATTACATAAATACATGATTTAAGATTGCATGTAATATCTTAGTTATGTTATCAATGTTCAAGAAATTTCTTAATTGTTTAATCATTTTTTGTAGGTGAAGGATTTGGCGACTGTTGCAACTGGCAACTTGCACTTGCAAGTCATTTTTATTACACCTGTGGAGTGTGGACTTTATAACAGCAAGAAGATTAATGGCTCAATCATCCAAGGCAGCTGGCAGAGGTCAAAGGAAAGACAAGGGTGGTGCTTTTCGTGGTCCTCCCCCCCCCCCCTTCCAAGTTTTTCAGCTTCTGTTGGTCATAGTGCCCCAAGTGCTTCAAGTGAAGCTTTAGGTGCTTCTCAGCCCACATATGATGTTGTTGTAGCAAGACAACAAGCACAACTAAAAAAATACCCTCTATGGAAGTATGTAACCAAGAAACAAGGGCCAAAGGTTGGTGCGGAATGGAATGTGCTTTGGTCTTGTAATTTCTGCAAGGGTGAATATAAGAGCACTTACTTTCAAGTTAAAGGCCATTTGTTAGGCCTTCCTTGTGGATTTGGAGCATGCAAAAATATCAGTGCTAAAGAAAGAATGGATTTGGAAAGGGAGGATGCCGCTGGCTTGGGGAATGTGGTGGCAACAAGCAAGAAAATTAGAAAAAATGAAGATCCTCTTCCATTCTTGAGGAATACTAGTAGTAGTAGATTTGGGAGTGGGGCTGAAATTCAGCCAACAAAAAAGAGGGCAGCCCAAACTTGTGGTCCAATGGACAAGATTTTTCAGCGTGAGAAGCGAGATGAGGTTGATCTTACAATTGCATTCTTTTTCTATCTCAACTTCATTACTTTTAATGTTGCACAATCTCCTTTGTTTATTGAGATGTGTCGAGCTTTAGTTGATATGGCTCCAATTGGGTATGTACCTCCAAGTTCAGAGAAGCTTAGAACCACATTGTTGGTTAAGGCAAGGAAGGAGGTGGATAAAATTCTACAACCTATTAAATCATCATGGATCTCATCTGGTGTCAGTATTGTTTCTGATGGATGGACAGATACAGCACGCCATCCTCTCATCAATTTCATGATATATTCCCAAAATGTACCGGTCTTCTTGAAAGCAATTGATGCTCTTCGACAATACAAGGATGCACAATATATGGGTGAGCTATTTATTAAAGTTATTGAAGATGTAAGCGTTGAAAGTTGTGTGCAAATCATCACAGATAAAGCACACGTTTGCAAAGTTGTTGGCTTGATTGTGGAAACTAAATATCCACAAGTATTTTGGACACCATGTATTGCTCATTCCTTGAATTTAGCACTTAAATCTATTGCTTTAGATGTGACATGGATTGGTAATCTTATTGAGGGTGCACGCCATATCCGAAATTTTGTACAAAACCATACCAATGCCCTCACAATATATAAAGAGTACACACATCTATCATTGTTGAAGATTGCAAAGACTCGGTTTGCTTCCTCAGTGATCATGCTTCAGAGGTTGAAGGAGGTGATGACTGCTCTTGGGGCCATGGTTATTTCAGATCTTTGGTCTTTTTGGAGAAAGACGGATCAAGCTGCTTCAAAAAAGGTAAAGGACACAGTGTTAGATGATGGTTGGTGAGAGAGAGTGAATCTTACCATAAAGATCATAAACCCTATCATTTCTTTCTTGCGGTTTGCAGACACGAACCAGCCCATCTTAGGAGAGGTTTAGGAGGGTTGGGATTCCATGATTGAGTCCGTGAAGACTATTGTTATGGAGAATGAGTGCCTTGGATATGAGACATCAACAGAGAGGTTATGGTCCACCATACAGGACATTCTTATCTCTAGGTGGGATAAGAATTGCACACCTTTGCATTGCTTAGCTCACTCTTTAAATCCCAAGTACTACATTCAAGAGTGGCTCCGTGGTGGGACCTCACACAGATACCCTCCTCACATGGATGGAGAGATTTCACAGGGGAGGAAGATAACATTCAGAAGGATATTTCAGGATAGAGCATCTTTTCTTGAGGTGGAGGAAGGCTTTGTAGAGTTCTCCACTAGCACTAGGAGATTTGGGGGGTATGATGTACTTGGAGATAGGGGGGTCAAAGATGCCTATACTTGGTGGAAAACTCATGGGGCAGCATGCCCTATTCTACAACAATTAGCCTTGAGGGTCCTCTCTCAAGTTACTTCATCTTCTTGTTGTGAGAGGAATTGGAGCACTTATGGGAATCTATATAGTTTGAAAAAGAGCAAGCTTGAGCAATCAAGGGTGGAGACAATGGTGTATGTGCACACCAACCTTCCTCTTATTTACAGGCAGAGGCAGGAGTGGTTGAAGGGAAAGACAGAGATGTGGGATGTGTTTCCGGATGATATGGGCTTGGACAACAGTGTTAAGTTGGCATTAGCCAACATGGATCTTAATGACCCAGTGCTAGAGCCAGTGACTTTTGATGATAAATCTCTTGAGGGGTCATCTTCCACACCAACAAATGCAGTAGCAGATCTTGGATTGGGCATAGAGGAGGATGGAGTAGAGTCAGATGGCAATGCCATTGATGGTGATTATGACATGGACTATTGATAGAGTGATGAATCATGGACTTGTGGCTCACTGGCTAGTGAGTCATGACCAATACCACTGATGACATTGACGAGCTATGATATTCCTACTTATTTTGTATCTACTCTTTTGTATTTTCCAGTGGCATTCCCTCAGTATCTATGTAATACATTTTGATTTTGATGACTTAATGGAAAATCTGCATTTTATGGTTTTAATATCTAAGTTCTTCTAAATTTATAGTTAGTAGTTTCTTATGTGCTTGTACTATGTAGCCTTGTACATGAACAATGAACATTGAACATTGAAGATTCAAGAATGAACATTGAACTGTGAACAATGAACCATTGAACATCATTGATGTAGTAAATTAATAAATTAATACTATATTTCACTGTTTCAGTAATTGCAGCAGAGGACATATGAAAAATTAATTTTATGATAAGGTATCTTTGAATAAATGACCCCCATGCTACTGCTAAATTAGTCAATTACTACAAAACTAGTGATTAGGCACTAGATTTATAGGATCCACTTCAAAGTACAGAACATTGTTATTTAAAAACAATTAAAGAAATATATATGAAATGAAAGTGTTGCTCAAATGGATATAGCAAATGGAAATGCTGCTACAAAATAAAATTCTCTGTTCTGCAGGAGTCTGTCTCCTCTAAAACATATTTGCAAAGACAAGAAATGAAAAGGCAAGAGGGTTTCTATATCTTTTCCTTGAGTGGACCCTACAGGAAAGTTTTGGAACCCTTGGAAACACTCAAAGACTCAGAACTTCAATAAACTTTGCTTCCTTTATTCAGAAACTTTATGGAAGATAGGGACATAATTCTGCCTCTACCATAATTGAAACTAGCTTGAACAACCACAAGGGAATGAAATAACAACACTGGCTATACTACTCTGTCAGCAAAGCTTCTATTTATGCTTGAAGAGTCCTAACTAGCCCATCCAATCATGTCATGAAGGTGGGACTTGTCCCTTACTGCCCTAATTTTCTGCATGCTGTTTCAAGGGGATTGTTTCCCTCTGCTAATTTGAATCCTGAGATTAGCAGGTTGAATTTTATAAGGTCGTTATTTCTGCCTTCAAGTTTTGGCAGTCCTGAAGGTTGTGAAAGGAGAATATCCGTTAGATTCCTCAACCATTCTGTTGATTGGTCTAAGGTAATGATTGAAGAAAATCAGCTCACTTGGGTCAGATCCCTTCATCAAGGCTGCTGTACTTTCCTGCTTGTAAACCACATTAGCTCAACGATGTAAATCACATAGTAAGTTAGTAACCATCAAAAACACTTAAGACCTATGGCTACTCCTATGATCACCAACTAGAAGAAGCTTAATGCTTCAAATTACGTGTTGGTGAACCCCACCTTGTATCGTTGGCTGATCGATCCATTGATGTATCTAGTCAAAACAAGGCCAGATATTTATTTTGCAGTCAACATGTTAAGTCAGTTTATGACGGAGCCCAGGAGAGTGAACTAGGTGGTTGTGAAACATGTGTTGAGATACCTACAAGGAACAGTGGATTATGGTTTGGACTATGTCAGGCGCAATGGAGTTAGATTGATTGGTTGCACAGACTCAGATTGTGCTGGCAATGTTAGTGACAAGAAGTGTACTTCCAGGTGTTGTTTATCATTGGGCTCAGCAGTGGTGTCATGGTTCAGCAGGAAACAGAGGTCAATGGCATAGCGCAGTGCAAAGGCAGAGTACACTGCGACTAGTTAGGCAAGTTGTGAGGCACTTTGACTTCGCAAGATGCTATTTGGTTTATTTGGTCGAGGCTAAGACCAACTACGATATACTGTGATAATCATAGTTGTATTAAAATCTCCGAAAATCCAATATTTTATGACCAGTCAAAGCATATAGAAATCAAATACCACTTCATCAAAGATTGGGTTCAAAGGGGAGCAGTGAAGCTTGAGTATATATCCACTGATGCACAGGTAGCAGACATTCTCACCAAGTCATTGCTAAGGGGCAAACATGTATTTTTCAGAGACGGGATGGGAGTGGTGAGAAATGCCTTCCTCGGTAAGAGGGACTGTTAAAAATGGTACCAAGTTGGTGTTTCCTAGGCATTTCTCCCCTTGGACTAGGGAAACACATAAATCACCTTTTATGAGTTTATTAATATCAAGGGGGCTAAAGTACTATTTATGTGGAGAAGTACCATGTACTTTTAATTATTAAAGTCAAGTGTTATAAAAGTGACTTTATGTGTAAAGTACTAAAGTACACTTTATTTTATTAAAGTGACTTATGTTTTAAAAGTTACTTTATGAGAAAAAGTGACCAAGGTACTAAAACATCAAAAAGTACTAAGGAGGTTCATTAATAGAAAGGGGGACCACATGAGGAGGGGTCACGTAGGGGACTAGTCTCCACCCTTAATCTAAATGGCTTGAGATTAAATCTCAACCATTAGGTCTTAGGTATAGGGTTTCCAGCTTATGGAGAAGACAAAAGGGAGGAGAAAGGAAAAAGAGGTTCATTATTCTCATGAGAAGATAGAGAAGAGTAGAGAGCAGTTGAAGGGAGGAAGATTGCTATACTTGGGAAGAGAGATCAAATCCTTGGAGAGGCTATCAGTTTGAATCTACAGTAGAGAACATTGGCACGAATTTCCAGAAAGTCGTACCAGTTGTTAGATTGAGTTTGTTGTGGTAAGAAGCCCGAATTTCTAGCCATAAATTTCACTTTGTGTGTGACTTCATGCAGGCTGAGTTCTGAGATAAAATTTAGGTCGAGTTCTGAGATAAAATTTAGGCCGAGTTCTGATCTTAACTACTGGAGAAAAGCAGACCGGAAATTTCAGGGAGCATTCCCAGAGAGAGGCCAAAATTTTCGAGGAGCCCTGAATTCATTTAGGGCTGAGTTGGAGACAAATGTTAGGCTGAGTTTTTTATCTCTGCTACATGGGAAAAGCTAACTGTGTATTTTTTGGGTAAGTAAAACCAACAATCCTTCATATTAAAGTGAATTGAGGGAGAGTATGTTAGCACTGAAGGAGGAGGTTCTAGCCAGATATCAAGGTACAGACTTCTAGGCGGACTTCAGCCATTCTCAAGCTCAGAATTCAAGGCATTGACTTAGAGACAAGCAGAGGAATTGAGAGTTGTATCAGTCAGTGTAAAGAACTGTGTGGAGCCTCCTTTCTTCTTATTTTCTTCAGTGCCTATAGCAAGCATATCAAGGGAGATAAGTTAACCTTTTTCTTTGTTGTAAAAATTCCTTGAAGAAGCAAAAAGAAAGTCTTCTTTCAGAACTAGTTCTCCCCAACATTGGAGATTTTCCAGGGTCAAGTTGACCAAAAATTCTTGTGTCTAAATTGTGTGATCTTGCTATTTTTCTCTAGTATCAGTTGTGCAAAAATAATTAGTAGAAGCACTCTTTAAATGTTTCAAATGAATGCATGAAAATTTATCAGCATGTCGAAACATGTGGGTTGGGTTTGAAAAACACTTGCAAAATTTGTAAATTGGGAAAGGGTCCAGATCATTCAAAATCTTTACATATACATAAACCAATGTTGCCAAAGTGTAAAGCAGAGCAGGAGTGTTTTTGAGAGTGGGGGCATTGGGAATGTCATTTTCCAAAATCCCTCTCGGAGTGTCTCGGGAGCATCTCTGTGTGTGTTGCATTTACATTCAAAAAAAAACATCCATACTGCCAAATTAGTTGCAGAATAAAGGAAAACATACATATTTGTACATCACTGAAGATAGAAATGGCATCCATAGTATGTTAATGATTAATCATGCAAGCATCAACCATCTAGATTCTGTTAATTACAAACAAAAATACAAATATTTGAGCCATATAATAGAAAGTAAACCATTAACTTGTCATTGAAATAGGTTACCTAGCAACTGTCAACATGACCAAATAGTAATGTTTACAAAATAAGCCTTCTACGCAGTATGAAGACTGAAAGGTCCAAAACACTAATCTATCATCTATGACGAATATAGTGAACAAGGAGAAACGATTTTGTAATATCTATGATACTATCTACTCTTCCCTCTTCACACCACTGCAACTGCTATGTGGGCCTTCATGTGGTAGTTGTGAAGTAGGTGGAAGCAAAAGTTGTGGAACTAAAGAGGAAGCCCATGTTGTTGTAGTTGGAGTCCTAGACATGGGGACCATGGCAATGGATGGCATGGTGTCTCAACACAATTATAAACATCCATAAGAGCATCCTCCAATTGTTTTAAATACAATACCCCCATCCATGGCAATCGATTAGGGTGGCATCTCAACATGATCATAATCTTCCATAAGAGCATCTCATCCTCACTTTCCTTGCAACCCTAATCCTACCTTAGGTCCCACCTCCACTCAAAAATTAGAAAACAATAATATTTTCAGCCTCATATAGAAGCGTCTGACTTATTGAGGGAATACGTGGGGAGCGTCCAAGGAGCGTGATTGGTGTGCCTAGAGAGTGAGATTTTGCACGTGGGAACATCTGCTAGGAATGTCACAATTTCAACTTCTTAGGGAGCATGGTTTTTAGGGTCGAAGTGTGCTCTCTGTTACCCACCAAAAATGGGTAACCCCATGGGAGAAAATTTTTCTTATTTTGGATATCCAATGATCCAAGTGGACGTTGGTGGCCACCCACCTATTACACTTGGACCCCCACCACTGCCTCTTTCAGTTTTTCAGTTTCCTTAATTGTAGCACAATTTACTATTTTTAGCAATTTTTCAGGTCCTTAACTTCTGGAGTTGTTTTGAGGCCCTAAACAATGTTTTTTGGCAAGATTTCGGTGATTGGTATAGCAATCACATAAGCAGTCGTAGTCCTCGGAGAGATCTTTCCAACGAGGTATCATACGCGTCAAATAGATATAATATGACCAAGTAACGACCCCGGGAAGTTGGCTGCCCAACTAACCCCAACAGGGCCCATAAACTCTTGGTGTTACATCTCTTCGAGTTAGGGTTTTGGTTGTTTAGGGTTTTCTCTTATTGTTCAATAATAAAAAGGCCCTTGAGGCTCATTGTAACTCAGTTCATAGGCATGTAGCTGCCACATCTCTTTTCAAAGATAAGCTACCATCGCCCGAGCTAGTCTTATTTCCATTCTGTTTGTAAGCATACTTCAGTATTTGATATTAATGAAATGAAGTGTTATTTCTGTTGCATCTTTGTATTTATGGTTATATTTTTAATTTGTTCCGTTCCTATTTAAATCCGGATCATCCAGCAAGAAAGCAACACTATGCATTGCTCAATTATGACGATATGCCACATTCCTCTACCATTTGTGTTGTTCATACACCTCCCACCATCTAGAATTCCTCTTGAAGGAAGGTGGGTCACCACTCGGTAGGTACTTTAACAATTTTGTAATCAAGTACTTATGCTTAATGTTTTGGGCATTCTAACATCGATAAAGGTTTGATCATTTTGCAATCAAATCCTTTTGCTTAATGTTTTGGGCATTCTAACATCGATAAAGGGGTTATCTAGACGATAGACCAATCTTGAGTGTAAGCTTGTTCTCTCACCTTATCAAGGGGGTTAGTCTTTACCCCTAGTCTAGTGGGGCCTCCTCTAAGGCCTTAGGGTTATAGGAGGGGCATTACTTAGGAAAATTGGATTGAAGTAACATGTCCATCATCATCTCATACTTACCCCCTTTCATCATTCCCTTGATTTCACATCCATCGTTTGGGTTTGTTGTCATTGGTTCCTTGGGATTTGCCACCCTCACATCCACATCCTCCAATCAAAGCCATAAAACTTTTCCCTGGAGGTTGATGTAGCTAAAGGAAAGATAAAAGCATAAGATGGCCACACCAAAAGAAAAAGAAAAGATAAAATGCAAAAGATGGCCAGGACAATAATCAACATGTGGAAAAAAGCCTTGCGTGAGCTTTACCCACCTCATTAGCCACCACCTGGTTCTTGCGAACTAGATGCTCCATCATATAATAAAGGAATCCTTGCATGCCCCAAGCCCAATGAGTAAGAAGTCAACACATCTTTAAGGGGTGAATAAATGCTATATCATTAAATGCAAGCTTGGACACCTAAGCTATGTTCCATATCAAAGGATTATCAAAAAGAAGTAAAAGGCACACCATAACCCGCACGTCGAGGAAAGGGGTAACTCGTGCCTCCATTATTGCTCCTTCGATACATCTATACACTCAAGGTGATGGACCTCCATCAGCTGGCCCCATAGCCATGGAACCTAGCCATGAAGTCTTTTCCCTCCATTGCCACCACTATCACAACAACTATGATATGAAGGGTTGACTTTGCACATGTCACCTCCCCTAGAGGGCTAGAAGAGCTTATTAGGTTTGATTACCTAGCCACCTCTAACAAGGTAGTAAACACTTTTATGGGACTTAATCTAGTTAGATATTTGAAGGTGATCTCAGTTTGAAGTCTTAATATGCGCTTAAAAATTAAGTATTGCGGACTATGATGCATTTATGTGTCATTGTCTCTAATGAGTGGTTGCTTTCATTTGAGCTTGAGATGGTTTTACCAAGTGGTCCTTCACAGAGCAACAGAGGCCTTGTGCGCACATTCACTCCATGCCTACCCCACATGATGCCTAGGTCGTACTACACTTTCAAAGAGCAATGATGCTTGAAAATGCAACATTGCCCCACCACAACAGAGCGTTGGGTACTTTGATTATTCCAGCAATTGATTGACACTTCAAAACAACCCTAGATGCTAAAACAATGAGCTCACTTTGCTTAGCACTAAAGATTCTTGATGATGTACCTAGCATACCGAACATGCTCCCAAGTTGGCCATGACACTATTGGAAATACTAAGGGGCGGGTGAATCAGTATTTCCCTTAATTTTCACAATTGGTTAGTTTGTTCTTAAACATTCGGAGCATCAAACAAACATGAAACAGTACACAGAAGATTTTGTCTCATCAAGCACTTTGTTATGTATGATGAACATACAAATTGTTGAACCGGAAGGAAGTACAAGACTCCCCAAGGGTTTTACCAACAAGGCTGGAAGGAAGCAAATGCTCCCAGAATGAGCTTGAGCTCTCGCACCAGGGACAATAACCCAACTACAATTTGCCACCTTAACTCCCACTATTGTTGCTTCCACTGTCCACTCTCACTGTCACTGCTCCAACTATCGACTACTACTGTTGCTGCTACTATCCATTGTTGCCACCCAGAACTGCCACTGTTGCTACTGTTGTCACTCACTACTGCTACTGTTGCTACTATTTTCACTCACTGCTGCCATTGTTGCTGCTACCAAACCCAGCTCTGCCAACTACCATCGTCACAACACACTTCAATGTTGTTGCCATCTCTGTCATCTCAATACCAAGAGTATTGGCATGCATCAGAGGTTATTGTCATCAAGCTACTATCTTCTCTGTCATCAAGGTCACTCTGTCATCAAGAGAATGTCATTACTGTCATCATCAAGGTCATTGCTATACGAGGGTACTATCACTGGTTCTCATCAATAGTCATACATCAAAGTCTAATACTGTCTCATTGTCACAATCATACAAGGTCACTACCAAACATGGTCACTGCTATATCAAAGTTATTGTTATATAGGTCACTGTCACAAATCCAAAGCACTATCGTTAAGATCATTGTCAACTATCAAGAGAACTGTAATGAAGATCACTGTCAAAGTCATCAAATGTTACTGTCAAGCCTAAGTTCGCTGCCATGTAAAGGTCAACACCATATTTTCAATTCACTGTCATTAAGAACACTTTTGACTGTAACAGCCAAGCATCATTACAAACATATAACTTTGTCTATCAGGTATCATTGTCAATCATTGCATCACAAGGTAGATTATTGTTCTTACATCAAAGTCACAAGGTCACTGTAATGTCAAGGTTATTGCCATACACGGTTACAGTCGTGTTAAGGTCATTGCATCCATGTCACTAATATAGGGTTACAACCAAAACATCATACCGCTGTCAAGAATATTGTTGAAATTTGGTACCGGAGGACAGATGGTTCCCTTAGGCTTTGATCTTTGGCCTAGGGAAAAGTGTCCAAAAGAATTTAATTTTTCTCCTAAAGTAACTTATAATTTTTATAAAGTTAAATCTAATTTAAAAGTGACTTTAAGTGATAAAGTTACTAAGTCTAATTTTAAAGTGACTTTTATAAAGTCAATGAAAAATTAGAAAGGAAAAGTGACTTTGGAAATAAATGACTAAGTGGGTCTTTATTAAAGTGGGGTGAATTAAAAAATAAAAAGTGAGATCTAAATGAGCATTTAATCTCAGCCTTAAATCTCAATCTATTTCAGCCATTGGATTTAGGGATCACCCAAAAGTCACTTGAATCACCCAAAAGTCACTTGGGGTTAGATTAAAGGAGGAAAAGGTCATTCACTCTTTCATGAGCAGATTGGGAGAAGGAGAGCAAGAGAGATTTCCGAGCAAGGAGAAGAAGGAGACAGCAGCTTGGCACACATTCCAAGGCAGCAGTTGAGCAGATTTGTACAGCTGATTCAGCACACAGTGAAAGGCAGATTTTGGCACGATTTTCAAGGAGTGGTTTGCACAAAAATCGAGGAGCAGTTTGCTGATTTTTCTGCACGCAAAACGAGGGCCGTACAGCGCATTTATTGCAGTCCGTACAGCGCATTTAATGCTGGTCGTACAGCAGCATTTAATGCTGAAAGTGGGCACGAAAATCGAGGAGGCCGTACAGCATTTATTGCTGTCCTGTTTGCTGTAATTTCTAGTTTGTTGTGAGGCATGGGAAAAGAGATAAGTTGTAAATTTGCTTGCTGATTTTTTTGCTGAATATTTCTCACTGTAAAAAGGCAATTTTCAGAAATAAAGAAGAGCTCTCAAACTGGTTTTCCCCAAGAGTTGTAGGGGGTTTTTCCAGAGTCAAGTTGACCAAAAATCTCAGTGTTTAAATGTGTTTTAATGGCAGTTTATTACTGCTGATTTTTATTTCTGCAATTTCCAGCATTCTGTAAAATTTCAAGAATTTGTGTTTTCAGCAAATTTATTTTTTCCAGCTTGTTAAATGTATGGTTATGGGAAAGGGCATTTAACTATATTGGAGAAATAAGGAGAAACTGAAAACCGGGGTGGGAAAACAAAAATTTCTACAAATATTGTAATCATTATCATGGTTACTGCCATATCAGATTCTACTATTATACTAGGATATTGGCATGTCAAAGTTACTTTGTCATATATCATTAAACTGTCATGGAGGTTTCCACAAATATACTACCATATCAAAGGGTGTTGTCATATAAACGGTCACTGTCATATGTTATAAAGAGAAGAGCGAACAGAGTTGTAGAGTGCAAGCCAATAGAGAATTAGTCAAAAAAGAATTAGATACAATCCCCATAAGTATGTGAGCTGCCATGTCAAAGTCAATGCCAAATTTCCCAGCCACCTTCAAACAACATTATCATGAGGACACTGTCATACAATACTATAAATTAAGCTACAAGTGAATTGCGTTCAATCTCAGGCTAATCCACGCTTAGTAATCACCCACATCCTCACGCATAGGCATATTTTCATTTTAGCCCTTAATTGTACTGTGTGCACAACCTCTGCTCAAACCATCGATCCAAGACTACAAACTACTGTGCATCATGTTTCTTGTTGCAGTATTTAGTGATAAAACTATGCTACAGACTTCCACACACCCAATAAATCTCAAGTTCAATTAACACATAATACAACTTCTGTCTCAGAACTATTCACAAAATACTAGGTGCTTCAGATCTAATTTCTAAGGGATGCATACATGACAGTTAGGAATGCCAAGATCACTGGTTAGGATTCTTGGATTAGTCAAAGTTCAAATAAACGAGTCATCCATGCTGCTGGAAGTCATTTTTAGGAAGCCGTGGAGTTAATAAAACATATGCACAGAATAGCCCAGCGAATAAAACCTGATGACCGCAGGTATGCATGTAGGTCATTTCCCTAAGTTGATTGCACATGATTCAAGTGAGATGTTTTTCCCATCGATTTCTCTTGCACAAAACTTGTCAACCAACGATGCCCTATGCCCAAAATTAGCAAAACCCTTAAGAATGCATCCCCAATTTGTATGTCACAGAACTGTTGGATTGGTCCACAGAGAATGGATTGAGTTAGGGTTTGAATCTATTGTGAAGAGGAGAGATCAAGATGCCCTCAGAAATCACAACGAATTCTTACACAAGACAAACATTTAGTAGGTCGAGGTCAATCTTTTATTATTTTCAAGACTGTAATGTTTAGGGCTTCTGGAATGAAGCAGAATGCAACAGAAGACTGCTTCAGATTAGCAGTTGGATTTGATCCTTCATCACTTGCAATAAATCCAACGAAACCCTAATTCCAATAGAATCAAAAAGGTGGCCCAGAAACCCTTGCAATAGGCATGCTTGTTCAATTTCTTCACAAGGTCGCAGGCACTATTGTGTAGCCTCAGGCATTCCTATGAGCTTCTTGGATACCTTGGCCACAGATGCATAGAAGATATCCACGAATTGATCACACACAATGAGAGGAGTGAATACTTCTCTTATAGCAGCTTAGAGAAGCATCTAGGAGGGTTGGCCAACTTTGAGGAAGGAAAATATAAATTTAAAATTTAAAATATTTTTAGCCAAAGATTTGGGCCAACCTCCATAAGTTATTAATCTTCCCAAAAACCTTTCCTTAATTTTAATAAATGTTGAAACCCTTCAAAAACACCCTTTTGCTATAACATCATTTAATTATAATAGAAGTCCTTATGATTTTGCCACATTATGCCAAATCATCACCATTTGGGGTTTTGGACCACTAGTTGGGTGCACGATCTTTGAGTAAGCATATCTTCCAAACCATGAGGGCTCTCAAAATGCTTCACATACCGTCAAAATCAACATGACGAAGAGAATCTAGTGATGATGGTCTTTGAGAAAACTTCATTGATCTATATCTTTAAAAACCTCAACAAGTGCAAAGTATGTCCTTCTTCAAGGGAATCCAAACCTTAGAGCTAGGGTTTCATCAATGCATCATCTCATTCATGAGAGCCAGCATACCAAGGACATCAATGACGATATCCTGCACCTACTTTGACATCCTGCACCCGCTTTGACATCCTGCACACACTTTGACATCAATGACAACATACTCAACAATCTCCCCCTTTGTCATTGATGTCAACACATTGATCATAACCTGGCGTGTTGCATAAGCTCCCTTTGACTTCATGCTTCTTCTCTTCATTTCTTTCCAAGATTCTCTCCCCCTTTGACATCAATGGCAAAGGGTGGTTGATGTGGCCCTGACGATATCTCTGTTATAAAAATAGATAATAAATAATAATCATAATAATGTGTAATTAAATAATAATTAGTTAAACAAAGAGGCATGTCTCTACAGACATGCTTGTTCGTGAAAGGGTACTTACCTAGCTATATATATAGGACCCTCATTCTCATTTGTAATCATCCTACATCAATTCTTTTATACAATATACAATTTACTATTACTATCCTACAATGGATGTCTTAGTCTACAAAGTATTTTAATATTTTTGTTGTGTATACGACTTTTGGTCGTTACATTGGTATCGGAGCCACGTCTGATCCAGGCCCTTGGCCATCAAGGTTCGATCAACATTGTTATTGTCAAGATTTAAGCATTTCGCTACAATTTGGAGTTTCTCTCTCTCACCATCAAGCCTTTGGCCATTTAAATAAATATAAAAAAAGGAAAAATGGAATACAAAAAAAAAAATAGAAAAAAAATCTATAAAAGAAAAAAAATAAAAAAATAAAAATAGAAACTAAATTTATAAAGAAAAAAGAGGTCAATATATTCAAAGTAATAAAAAGTAAAAATATTTAGAAAAAGAAATTAAACAAAGCATTATAAAAAAATAAAAATAAAAAATAGCACACATTACCTGTGCCACGTGAAGAACACCGACGGGCCCGACAGTCTTGATAGCAACCGGCTCAACCAACCAGCCACCACGAACACCAACCAACTCTGCAGCATCTTGTTCGCTTCATTCCACTGGAAATACTACCAACTGCTCACCCCGCATACAACCATCCATCCACCATTTGTTGCCATAGCTACAGCACTTATCTGTAGTCGTCGTTGTATGCTCGCTGAGCCCCGCATGCCGCGCCATCCATTCTGCAAGTCTGTTAAATTCTGTCCAACTCATGTGTCAGCGTGTGCCCTTAGACCTGACGATCAACCAACAACCATTCACTACCTGACCATTCAATTCAGAGCCACCGCTTGTGGCAGCCAACACCACCACCGCACTCTATTTGAACTGCAACCACAACCTGTGTCCTTGTTCAAACGCCATCGCACAATCGTTTCTTTTTGTCCCTGCAGCGTAGACCACGCCTGTGCTTCCCAGCTCCCAATAGTCCACGTTCTTGTGCTTTCCCCTGTTGTCGACTACCATCCCGACCAACTCCTGTTTGCACACTGCATTAACTTACATTGATGTCAAATGTTGGATCCACCAGTTGTGTCCCCCGTCGTTTTCGTCTAGTGCCATCACACAATCGTTGTTTTCTGTCCCTGTTGCATTGACCACGACTGTGCTTCCCGGCTCCCTGTTGTCCATGTTCCCGTGCTTTCCCCCGCTGTCGTCTGCCATCCTGACCAAGTCCTGTCTGCACGCTACATTAACTTACGTTGATGTCAAATGTTGGATCCACCAGTCGTGTCCCCCGCCATTTTCGTCCAAACCTATTCATAATACATAGGCCGATAATCATTCAAAAAAAAAAATATATATATATATATATAGTTATATATCGTATATATATATATATGGTTATCATATCGTATATATATATATATATATATATATATATATATACACGATATGATAACTATATATACACGATATGATAACGATATATCTATATATATATATATATATATATATATATATGATAACTATATATACACGATATGATAACGATATATCTATATATATATATATAGTTATCATATATATATACACGATATGATAACTATATATATATATATGAACTCTATTTCTTCGGAAAAAAAACTATATATATATATATAAATATATCCTGCTAAAGAAATGGTATCAGAGCCATCTGGTTCTTTGTCCAAGCAATTTTCATAATTATCTGGTTCTCCCATTGAGTTGTATTTGTCCCTGCCTTTGTTTACGAGTTAAAGTTGGCGATAAGGCTTTGGTAGAGAGCGGTTTTGGCGACGGACTGCCGTGTTTGCTTTCCTGGAGCACAAAGATTTTTTCTCCTCTGTTCAGGTGCATACTTATATTCAATCTCAATGGCTGGTTCTTTGAATGAATTTATTCTTCAAACACCCGAAGATAAGAAAATTGCTAAGCAAAAGAGATGGTCTTTTTTAAATAAAAATTTGAACAAATCTTCTGAAGAAAAATTATATGATGAAAAGGTTTTAGTCCAGGAATTTTATCCACAACCAAATTGGACATTGCCAGAGATAGGAGTTGATAAGTTATATAAGATCCCTGCTTTTCAGTTTAGAGCAACCCAGTTATTCTGCTTTTAAACATTCTGATTTCTACTGATCAGAAAGTCTACCAGATCCCTTTAATCAAAAGAGAAGATTGAATGGGGTTTGGAACATGGGTTCAAATATATTCATATAGGCATGACTCAGTTCGGGATTAATCCATTGGTCAGACCTGGATTAAATACTTCTTGCCTAACTTGTGTTCTGGATACTAGGCTGAATGAGTTTAATGATGCATTGTTAGGAGGTTTTCAGAGTCCTCTTAATAATGGTCCCGTCTGGTCTTCTGTAATTCCCAGATACCAAGTTTCTTTGAGTGACCCATATATAAATGAATTTTTGAATGCCTATATTTAGTTCAATGGTTTCAATGTCGCCCCACAAACTTCAATCGCTCAACTTCATTCTTCTATTTGTCTTTGATTTGTTTCAAGCACAATGCCTCCACTCAATCCGAAATTGTGTTCTAGAGCTTTGAAAGAAGGGGTAATAGTTGGTCCCCGTAATACTGCCCCCTTGCAGATAGGATTTTTAGAATGCACTCTACCTGAAGAATGGAATAGTACTTACATTCCATTATCCCAAAAATATCCTCAACTGCAAACGTCAAAAGAACCTAGACAATTGTCTATTGTCAAACATTCTGATGGATCTTCTGGTCTCAAATTCACAAGCCCTCGTCTTGTCAGATCCATGACTATCCTGGATAGGTCTCCATTTATAGGAAGCCGAGACAGTACAAAAGCAGTAATACCTCCACCAGTCATAAGTACTCCTGCTCCTGTTCCAGTGCCACCCATATATTTTGCTCCCAAAAGGAATCAAAAGAAACCTCTGACTCACAAATCTGATGATTGTCAATTCTGCGTATCCGGTCCATCTTCCAGTTTCCAACTCGAAGATCAGAAGCTTGAACCAGGATTACCGATATAAAAAGCTTTAGTCTTCCCAGAGCTCAACAGGATCCAATTGCAAAGATTAATGAAAGATATCTGGAGCCTACAAACTCTAGAAAAACTTTCAAGAATGGTACTCTGAAGTCAGACTTTCAATGGATACAGATGAAAAATATGTCAGATACAGATCAGACTGAAATAGAGAAAATGCATAATTATACAAACTACCAGATTGTTTGTATGCTGCAGAATATAGATGATATAGCCAAAGATGTGCTAGAGATTAAGGAACATATAAAGAAAATGCACAATGGTTATAAAGAATGTTTGGGAATGCAAAATGAGCACATACAGAGATTGAATGATGTCAATTCCAACATAGGGATAATCTCTAAGTCTCTCGAACATTTAAGGAATGCATTACCACAGCCTACTTCTCCACCTCATTATAGAGAAGTAGATCTTTTAAGTTCAAAATTGAAGTTTTCTTCCAGATCAGATGAATCAGCAGAAGGTCTTAGGAGTATTTTGTTTAAAGGCATAGACAATGTAAATATTGCTAAGATAGAAAAGGTTCAACAAGGAATAATGTTAGCCAGAGAAAAAACAAATTTGATGAGAGCTAGGCTAACCACTTTTCCTACTGTTGAAAGCTTAAGGTTACCAAAGGGTTATGTCAGTCTTAGAACCCTTGTAGAAAATGGCCAACCATCTGCTCCACAAATCTTGGCCATGTCTGGTGTTACCTCCCCTACTCCAGGAGACACTAGTTCTAAAAGAGATAGAGGGGACACATTTGCATTCTCACACAAGGGAAAGAAAGGCGACACTGACACTTTTGCACATGAAGCCTCCGCCGATAGTCCGTTTTCCCGATATAGAGATAATCTGGAAAGTGTCACTACCAAATTTGAAAATCCCTTAGCTAAAGGAATTGGTAATACACTTTTGGTAAATATTGATTGCATGGAAAGTGCGGAAGTAATAATAGTCCTGCATAATGTTCATGCTTGAGATTTCCAACGCAAAGCTGAAACTAAAGTCTCATGGTCTGATATAGTCACACAAATCGTTTGGTCTTTTACTGGTATTTTAAAACAGTGGTGGGATAAGTTGTCTGAAGAAGAGATGACCAATATCATTGAACATCAAACAGATCCCCTGAAAGCTATTTTCGATGCCTTAAAACATGAATTTGTGGGGGTGGTACCAGAAGATTCAGTACATCATGGTCAACTCTTTTTATCTCAAAGATTGTGTAACATAGATTATTTGCATGATTATTATTGTGTTATGCAAAAACTTCTTTATCAAGCAGCAGATCCTCACAATGTTGCTTATTTGAGATATTATATAGCTTCAATGCCAGGAAAAATTCCAGATTTGATTAACCAGTGTATTGAGACCAACAAGATAAAAATTGAGAATTCTTCATTTGCTGCAATACACCAAATGATAGTTTCTATTTTGAAAAAAGAATGTGCATCAGAAAAAGCTAAAAAGAATTTTAAGAAGCAGATGCATTTCAGTACGAAGCTATGTAATAATTTTGCAGAAACTTATGATTTTGGATGTAGTAGCAAATCTAGAAAGAAAGTATCAAAAGTTTCATGTTCCTGCAAAACAGACAAGTACATTCCTAAGAAAAAAGATTATCCTTCTAAGTTTTCCAAAAAGAAGAGGACAATATTCAGGAAAAGAGCAAAGCCTTCTAAAAAGGTAACCTGTTTTATATGTGGAAAAGAAGGACATTATGCAAATACATGCAAAGAGAAAAAGAACAAGAAACAGTTGAAGATTATGGATGTTTTCACTACAGTCCATAATCCAGAAAATTGGGATCTCATATCCCACTCAGATGGCGAATATTTTGAAATTTCCAGTGATTCTTCTATTTCAGATATTGATGATTTACCTAATATCAGCAAAATAAGGTTGGAATCTGATTCCTCTGACTCTGATGAAACTTTTATTGCTGACATTAAAATGTTCTGCTTCAATAAAACAGATAATTTGCAGAATCAGATTGATGAGATTAAGACACAGCTAGCCCAGCTTGCACCATCCCAGTTAACGGCCAGAAGAAGATTGAAAGAGAAGCTGGAAAGCTTAGAAAAACAATTGCCTTCCAAAAGGATCATTGATGATGAGAATTTTGTGGCAAGAGAGTTTGATTCAATGTTCAAACCATTGTGTCTTACAGAAGCTTCTCAGGATACAGGTATGGATGAAATCAATACTCTTAAGAGAAAAATTAGCAATTTGGAATCATCTATTAAATCAACAAAATCAGAAATGTTGCAATTATCAGCTAAACTTCAAATTCTTATTTCTGAATATGATGATGCTAATTCCAATTGGCAAAAATTTTGATGAAGAATATTCCAGAAGAAATGCCCATGAAATTTAAGGAAGTAAATTTGGTAAATATCATGGGAATAGGAGATAAAGTGGTAATTCCTTTGAAAATAAAATTGTCAAACATAAAGGAATATACTTTAGATGCACAAATCGATTCTGGAGCTATGTGTAGTTGCTGCAAATTTGGTGCAATTCCTTCTTATTATTGGCAGCCTACTAAACTGTCCTTCAGAGCTGTAAATAAAGAATTAATGGAGATTAACTATATATCTCCTGATTTTCCAGTCTATTTGAATCATGTACAGACTTATGTTACATTGTACAGTTTTGATACAGGCTCAGATGTCTTGTTAGGACAAGATTTTCTGAAAAGATTCCTCCCAGTCACCTTCGGCAAAGACACTGTCACATTTACTACTAATGAAGGGCCTGTTATGATTCCTGCAAAGAATGAGTACCAGCTTAAGGTCAAGCCCAATGAAGAAGATAATTTGCAGGACACTATGCATAATCTTACAAAAATTCAAAAAATTGTCAAGCATGCAGAAATACATGGACAAAAGGCATTGCAAGCGATCTTAAAAAAGCTACACCAGGATTGCACAGCAAGCAGGCCAGTCGCTTTCTGGACCAGAGAGATATTTTGTAGCATTACCTTATAAAGAAGGGTATGTTCCTAAAGCACAGAAAGCAAGTGCTAACCATATGTCGCCTACTGAACAAACCTTGTGCAAACAAGAAATTCAACAACTGCTTGAACAACATTTGATAGAGCCTTGCAAAAGCCCATGGGCATGTCCAGCTTTCTATGTCAACAAACATAGTGAGCAAAAACGTGGCAAGAAGAGGTTGGTAATTAATTACAAAATATTAAATGAGGCCCTCATGCCTATCCGGTATCCTCTTCCCAATAAAGAATTGTTGCTTGCTAAAATAGCCAATGCCAATGTTTTCAGCAAATTTGATCTTAAAAGTGGTTTTTGGCAAATTGGCATTATTCCAGAAGACAGGTATAAAACCGCCTTCACGGTTCCACATGGCCAATACCAATGGACAGTCATGCCATTTGGATTGAAGAATGCTCCGTCTGAGTTTCAAAAAAGGATGGAAGATATTTTTGGAGGGGTAGAATATGTAATTGTATATATTGATGATTTGCTTGTGTTCAGCAAGGATGTAAATACTCACAAGATGCATTTAGAAAACTTTTATGAAATGGTATACAAGCATGGTTTAGTTCTATCTGACTCAGAAGAAAAATTTCAAATTGGAAAAGTCAGAATAGACTATTTAGGATTGCATATCGAACAGGGTCATATAGAGCTTCAGCCTCATGTCCTTCTCCACCTTTTAAAGTTTCCTGATATTCTCCTTGATGAAAAGATGCTTCAGAGATTTTTGGGTTGCTTGAATTATATCCGGCAGTTCTACGAAAAGCAGTCTGAAGATACAAAGATTTTGCAAAAAAGGCTAAGGAAAGAAAAAATCGAATGGTCCAATGAGATCACTACAGCAGTAAGGAACATAAAAAGCAAAATCAAAGAACTTCCCAAGTTAAGACTGCCTGACACTAATCTCCCATTTATTCTTGAAACAGATGCATCTGATCATACATGGGCTGCAACACTATTACACAAACATGGAAGGAAGGAACTTGTTTGTGCATATGCCTCTGGTACCTTTGACGACACAGAAGTTAAGTATCCATCCTCCCACAAAGAAATACTTGCTGTCAAAAGGGGAATTCAAAGATTCAGATTGTTCTTGAAAAGTGTCAGGTTTTTGGTTAGAACTGATCTAAAGCATATGAAAGGTATTTTGTCCAACAAGAAATTGTTAGAACAAGGAAATACCAGGATTCTAAGATGGGCTCTCTGCCTAGAAGGGTTTGATTTCGATATTGTCTATAAATCAGGTGCAGAAAATTATTTAGCAGACATGTTGACAAGAGAAGGAGCTCCAGAAATCAAAGACATCAAAATGTTCAGACCCCTGTACAAAGGAAAAAGTTCTTCAAGTAAAAGTCCAGTCCAGTCTAGTGTCTATCAGTCTAAAATTTGTTCAATCTTGGTCTGTAGTCCGTATAAATATGAATCCTGTTGGGATTGTTTTGTTTTAAGAGTCAAGTCATTACCAGTAGAAGTCATCCAAATTATTTTGCAAATGTGGTTTGATTCAGAATCTGGCATGATAGCCTATAATAGTGAGTTACCTTATAGAGATAGGCCTTGGCGTGTCTATTATTCACTGTCTAGAGGACCAGTTCCTATCTATTTTGGTTTTGTCCAACATACTGATTGGACATGGCAAGATTATTTCTCTATCCATCAGAGGGCCAGGATACATGGTTATGTTAGATTCATTGCATATGCGACACAGTTAGATAATGCTAATAACTGGTGGAGTCCTTGGTTTAAGTTGTTCATGTTTAAGTATATGCCTAGGAGTGAGCATATTTGTAATTTTAATTTCCGGGAAACCATTAACACTTTAATTTGGGAAATCCATATTGCTGCTCGATACGACTACACTGTAGAGTTTGAATTTCTTCATACTGAAACAGAAGTAGTCTTACAGGATAGACAGCAAAATGAACCATCATTCAATTTGAAGGTCAGCTTCCATGGAGAAATTTCTACAGATCCCAGGACGAGACCAGCAAATGTATTCCATTTTCCATTTTTTTGCTGTTTCTTGGAAGTAGCACCTCCATGGCTTGATGATGCCTTGCCAAATGATATATTTGCTCCTGACATAGAACAATTACTAGAGATGGATGAAGCTGACAGGGAATATGCTGGTGCAGAAGAATGGCAATATAATAGTGATTGATGTATATGATCACTCATTAGATATCATGTACATTTTTAGTTTTCGTGGGTTTTCTTTAAAATATCCACTTTGTAATTATTATGAGCCGATGTCCTAGATTCCGGCCTTTTAGTTTTCATGGGTTTTCTTTAAAATATCCACTTTGTAATTATTATGAGCCGATGTACTAGATTCCGGCCGTCTTGTCTATCGATCATCTAATCTTGCTTTTTAGATAGTGTCAAATTCGGTCCCCATATGGCACTGCCTTTAAGGGACGAGATAACAGGTCGTAGTACCCACTTGCCCAAATCTTTTAGGTGCTCCTTACTGTTAGTCCTTTGGATATGATTTCCTGCGTGATATTCATACCAAAAAGAGATTCCTCCTGTTGCAGGTTTCTGGTAAAAACTTCGACCGGTTAACCTGCTAAGACATTATAAATATTAGAATTGTAAGAAGGAGGGGCATTCGAAGTTTGAGAGTCACTCTCTTACCACAAAATTCTCATCATCAATGATCCTTTTGGAAGGCAATTGTTTTTCTAAGCTTTCCAGCTTCTCTTTCAATCTTCTTCTGGTCATTAACTGGGATGGTGCAAGCTGGGCTAGCTGTGTCTTAATCTCATCAATCTGATTCTGAAAATTATCTGTTTTATTGAAGCAGAACATTTTAATGTCAGCAATAAAAGTTTCATCAGAGTCGGAGGAATCAGATTCCAACCTTATTTTGCTGATATTAGGTAAATCATCAATATCTGAAATAGAAGAATCACTGGAAATTTCAAAATATTCGCCATCTGAGTGGGATATGAGATCCCAGTTTTCTGGATTATGGACTGTAGTGAAAACATCCATAATCTTCAACTGTTTCTTGTTCTTTTTCTCTTTGCATGTATTTGCATAATGGCCTTCTTTTCCATATATAAAACAGGTTACCTTTTTAGAAGGCTTTGCTCTTTTCCTGAATATTGTCCTCTTCTTTTTGGAAAACTTAGAAGGATAATATTTTTTCTTAGGAATGTACTTGTCTGTTTTGCAGGAACATGAAACTTTTGATACTTTCTTTCTAGATTTGCTACTACATCCAAAATCATAAGTTTCTGCAAAATTATTACATAGTTTCGTACTGAAATGCATCTACCTCTTAAAATTCTTTTTAGCTTTTTCTGATGCACATTCTTTTTTCAGAATAGAAACTATCATTTGGTGTATTGCAGCAAATGAAGAATTCTCAATTTTTATCCTGTTGGTCTCAATACACTGGTTAATCAAATCTGGAATTTTTCCTGGCATTGAAGCTATATAATATCTCAAATAAGCAACATTGTGAGGATCTGCTGCTTGATAAAGAAGTTTTTGCATAACACAATAATAATCATGCAAATAATCTATGTTACACAATCTTTGAGATAAAAAGAGTTGACCATGATGTACTGAATCTTCTGGTACTACCCCCACAAATTCATGTTTTAAGGCATCGAAAATAGCTTTCAGGGGATCTGTTTGATGTTCAATGATATTGGTCATCTCTTCTTCAGACAACTTATCCCACCATTGTTTTAAAATACCAGTAAAAGACCAAACGATTTGTGTGACTATATCAGACCATGAGACTTTAGTTTCAGCTTTGCGTTGGAGTGCCCAAGCATGAACATTATGCAGGACTGTTATTACTTCTTCACTTTCCATGCAATCAATATTTACCAAAAGTGTATTACCAAATCCTTTAGCTGAGGGATTTTCAAATTTGGTAGTGACACTTTCCAGATTATCTCTATATCGGGAAAACGGACTATCAGCGGAGGCTTCATGTGCAAAAGTGTCAGTGTCGCCTTTCTTTCCCTTGTGTGAGAATGCAAATGTGGCCCCTCTATTTCTTTTAGAACTAGTGTCTCCTGGAGTAGGGGAGGTAACACCAGACATGGCCAAGATTTGTGGAGCAGATGGTTGCCCATTTTCTACAAGGGTTCTAAGACTGACATAACCCTTTGGTAACCTTAAGCTTTCAACAGTAGGAAAAGTGGTTAGCTTAGCTCTCATCAAATTTGTTTTTTTTCTGGCTAACATTATTCCTTGTTGAACCTTTTGTGTCTTAGCAATATTTACATTGTCTATGCCTTTAAACAAAATACTCCTGAGACCTTCTGCTGATTCATCTGATCTGGAAGAAAACTTCAATTTTGAACTTAAAAGATCTACTTCTCTATAATGAGGTGGAGAAGTAGGTTGTGGTAATGCATTCCTTAAATGTTCGAGAGACTTAGAGATTATCCCTATGTTGGAATTGACATCATTCAATCTCTGTATGTGCTCATCTTGCATTCCCAAACATTCTTTATAACCATTGTGCATCTTCTTTATATGTTACTTAATCTCTAGCACATCTTTGGCTATATCATCTATATTCTGCAGCATACAAACAATCTGATAGTTTGTATAATTATGCATTTTCTCTATTTCAGTCAGATCCGTATCTGACATATTTTTCATCTGTATCCATTGAAAGTCTGACTTCAGAGTACCATTCTTGAAAGTTTTTCTAGAGTTTGTAGGTTCCAGATATCTTTCATTAATCTTTGTAATTGGATCCTATTGAGCTCTAGGAAGACTAAAGCTTTTTATATCAGGTAATACTGGTTCAAGCTTCTGATCTTCGAGTTGGAAACTGGAAGATGGACCGGATACACAGAATTGGCAATCATCAGATTTGTGAGTCAGAGGTTTCTTTTGATTCCTTTTGGGAGCAGAATATATGGGTGGCACTGGAACAGGAGCAGGAGTACTTATGACTGGTGGAGGTATTACTACTTTTGTACTGTCTCGGCTTCCTAGAAATGGAGACCTATCCAAGATAGTCATGGATCTGACAAGACGAGGGCTTGTGACTTTGAGACCAGAAGATCCATTAGAATGTTTGACAATAAACAATTGTCTAGGTTCTTTTGAGGTTTGCAGTTGAGGATATCTTTGGGATAATGGAATGTAAGTACTATTCCATTCTTCAGGCAGAGTGCATTCTGAAAATCCTATCTGCAAGGGGGCAGTATTACCGGGACCAACTATTACCCCTTCTTTCAAAGATCTAGAACACAATTTCGGATTGAGTGGAGGCATTGTGCTTGAAACAAATCGAAGACAAATAGAAGAATGAAGTTGAGCGATCAAAGTTTGTGGGGCGACATTGAAACCATTGAACTGAATATAGGCATTCAAAAATTCATTTATATATGGGTCACTCAAAGAAACTTGGTATCTGGGAATTACAGAAGACCAGACGGGACCATTATTAAGAGGACTCTGAAAACCTCCTAACAATGCATCATTAAACTCATTCAGTCTAGTATCCAGAACACAAGTTAGGCAAGAAGTATTTAATCCAGGTCTGACAAGTGGATTAATCCCGAACTGAATCATGCCTATATGAATATATTTGAACCCATGTTCCAAACCCCATTCAATATCTTCTCTTTTGATTAAAGGGATCTGGTAGACTTTCTGATCAGTAGAAATCGGAATGTTTACAGAAGTAAAGCGGAATAACTGGGTTGCTCTGAACTGAAAAGCAGGGATCTTATATAACTTATCTACTCCTATCTCTGGCAATGTCCAATTTGGTTGTGGATCAAATTCCTGGACTAAAACCTTTTCATCATATAATTTTTCTTCAGAAGATTTGTTCAAATATTTATTCAAAAAAGACCATCTCTTTTGCTTAGCAATTTTCTTATCTTCGGGTGTTTGAAGAATAAATTCATTCAAAGAACCAGCCATTGAGATTGAATATAAGTATGCACCTGAACAGAGGAGAAAAAATCTTTGTGCTCCAGGAAAGCAAACACGGCAGTCCGTCGCCAAAAACGCTCTCTACCAAAGCCTTATCGCCAACTTTAACTCGTAAACAAATGCAGGAACAAATACAACTCAATGGGAGAACCAGATAATTATGAAAATTGCTTGGACAAAGAACCAGATAGCTCTGATACCATTTCTTTA
Source organism: Pinus tabuliformis (assembly GCA_031772625.1). Taxonomy (NCBI): domain Eukaryota; kingdom Viridiplantae; phylum Streptophyta; class Pinopsida; order Pinales; family Pinaceae; genus Pinus; species Pinus tabuliformis. The sequence continues at coordinate 668,898,983 of CM062817.1, forward strand.
GCAGGAGAATTTCAAAATGGATAAACTGATTACAAAGAGATTATTTACAGAGATAGACTATCTTCGCATTTATTGGACTTTATGCCGTTCACAAGGAACAAGCATTACCGAAGGATATATATATATATATATATATATAGTTATATAGTTATATATAGTTATCATATCGTATGTATATATAACTATATATAACTATATAACTATATATATATATATATTGTTCGTTGGAGTCTGTGCTTATGAAAAGAATTTGGACGGTGTCATCCTTGTTCTCTTCGGTGATTATATCATCTGAAGATGGAAACTCTGAAGGCAAGACCAGGTCAACTGCCGCCTCGACCTTTTGACTTTCGTCTGGTATGGGTTCAGATGGTTTGTCTTCAATGATAGATGCTTCATCGTATGTATATATAACTATATATAACTATATAACTATATATATATATATATATATATATATATATATATAGTTATCATATATATAACTATATAACTATATAGTTATATTAATATAGTTATATATATATATAGTTATATAGTTATATATATGATAACTATATATATATATATATATATATATATATGATAACTATATATATATATATATATATAGTTTACAAAAAAAGAAAACTAAGGTTCAAGGTTATTTAAAAAAAGGAGGATAATAATATCTATTATAAGCAGTTAGGAAAGGGTTACCTTAAAAACCCTAAAGCTCATTTCAAGACAAAAGATAGAGTCTAATTTGAAGATGAATAGAGTCTAATTTGAAGATGAACAGAGAAACTATGGATTCCACACATAACTCTACTTTTCGGACCAGATGTCCATTTTGTGGAGCAGACGATCAGTGTTTATCGATTTTTAAAAATCACAAAATACCTTATTATCCCAAATGTCGAAGATTGTTTACTTTAGAAGAATATCAAGATAGCACCTAGACACAAATTAAAAAATTAAAAAAAGAAATCGCAAAACTTCAAAAAAAGAATGAAGCATCAAAAAAGAAATATAAAGATCTCCAAGATCGGTTTCATGAAAAATCAACAGAAAGCAATGAAGAAATTTGGCATCTAAGGAACCACAATGAGAAACTTCTTGCACAAGTCAAAAAGTGTAAAACTAAGAAGCACAAGTTAGAACAAGAAAAAGAAAGTTTTGACAAAAAATTCAACGAAAGTCTATCAAAGAAAGAAGAGGAAAATTTATGCTTAAAAGACCTTAACAAAAAATTATTAGAACAAATCAAGTGTTTAAAAGACGAGAAGCTTGAAGGCCAAAATAAAGTTGACTCAGAAAATGAGGAATGCTTATGTCTCAAAAATCATAACCAAAATCTGCTCAAACAGATTAAAAAACTTAAGGACGATAAGAAATCATTGACGAATAGGTTCGAAGAAATTGTCGCAAAGGAAGCATCAAAATCGCTAGATGTAGTAGTCCAAGTTGGGGAAGAAGAAACAAACACTGATTCCACTAATCTCACAGTTCAGGGAAATCCAGATTCTATTGAAGTGAAGTCGCATGTAGAAGTTGCAGTTCAAACGATGGACATTCCGAATGATGATTCAGTCACCAATTCAACAACAACAACGCCTGAAGGAAATAAAGAAACATCCACTAACATGATAAGGGAAAGTCCAACCAAAAGAACTATGTATCGACATCTGAATCACAAGAGCAGACCTCCCAATCAATCTATGTACCAGTACCACTCAAAAAACAAATGACAAGTTTATGTTTCCAGGAACACTAAAGTTTGTAGAATCCAATCCCACAATAACGTTTCATCACAAAATTTGATTCCGCAAAAGATCAATCTAGGATGGTCCAATCTGTTCTGAGTATGACAATTTTATATATCTCTCCAAGGATCATAACAACTTGTATCAACAAATATGATTGTCCCAAGACGAGAAGACACTTGTAGCATACAAGAGATCAAGCCCCTTTTCATCAACAAGCTTTGAGAACAAAGCTTTTTGAAGGGGAAGGCAATGTTATGAACATAAATTATGTGAAAATAGATAACAAATAATAATCATAATAATGTGTAATTAAATAATAATTAGTTAAACAAAGAGGCATGTACAAACATCCCTGTTTGTGAAAGGGTACTTACCTGGCTATATATACAGGACCCTCATTCTCATTTGTAATCATCCTACATCAATTATTTTATACAATATACAATTTACTATTACTATCCTACAATGGGTGTCTTAGTCTACGAAGTATTTTAAACATGCATAGTTGGAACATGCATAGCAATAACCATGAAATGTGCCTGCATATTTAGGTGTATAGGGTGATGATCTTCTAAAGGTGTCTCGCCCTTGAGAATATCCAAGGCTTTGCTACTCTCCACTTCTGAATGCTCTTCTATGATTTGGCATCTTGAATGCATCATCTTGACTTCTTGAGGCATTGGTCTTCCAACTTTCGGTGTTGGTTGATTTGTGCAAAACTTTGACTTTGGGCTTCTCTTCATGTTTGGCATGAGGCTCCTTTTCTTCTTTGACGTGTGGTTTCTCTTCATTTTTGGTGTGAGGCGTCTCTCCATCTTCATCATGTGACATCTCTTCCTTTTCGATATCTTCATCCTTGCGGCTTCTCTTCATTTTTGGCATGAGGCTTCTTTTCTTCTTTGACGTGTGGCTTCTCTTCATTTTTGGCGTGAGGCTCCTCTCCATCTTCGTCATGTGACATCTCTTCCTTTTTTACATCTTCATCCTTGCGGCATGAGGATTCGCCAACATATCCAAAACTTGTCTTGATAAGTGGTGATCTTTGGCAATTGAGAATGTCATCCAAGGCCTATCAGATCCTCAATTTTTTATTCAGCTTGTCCACTTATGCTCTCAAGGTGACAATTTCTTGTTCCTATTTTACGCAATCCTCTTCCTTCTGCTTCATTTGACTTCCTAAGACTTCGTGCTTTTGGCCTCTTCAAGTTCCCTCTTCAAGGAGGTGATTTGCTTGCCAAGTTCTTTATCTTGCTTGTTCCATTTATTTGGCTTTTCCTTTTCTTTGAGTTGGCTTGTCAAGGTGCTTTCCCTATTGTTTGCCTCTTGCAACATGCTTTTGAGATGATCCACTTCCTTCTTTGCTTCATCAAGTTCACGATCCTTTTATGGTGTTTGTTGGTTTTTAATTTGATCCTGAAGTTGGCTGATTTTAACTATGGAACATCTCCAGTTATCGTATATCTTTGTCTTCTCGGCCTATAGCTCTCTATGTTCCCTACTAAGACAATTATAATTACCTTTGATCCTATCCCTATCCCATTCCAATTTTTGAAGTTTGTCTTTGAGGGAATTAACATCTTCTTCAGGATCAATAGCCATCTTATCTTCAACTACAGTCTCCACCAATCAACTCTGAATGCTACGGATTTGCCTTCAAGTAGTTAAGCTTTGAACGAAAAACCTGCTCTGATACCAATTGTTGGAAATACTAAGAGGGCAGTGAATCAGTGTTTCCCTTAATTTTCACAATTCTTTAGTTTGTTCTTAAACATTTCGAGCATCAAACAAACATGAAACAGTACACAAAAGATTTTGCCTCAACAAGTGCTTCGTTATGTATGATGTACATACAAATTTACCAGTTGAACTGGAAGGAAGTACAAGACTCCCCAAGGGTTTTACCAGCAATGCTAGAAGGAAGCAAATGTTCCCTGAATGAGTTTGGGCTCCCGTACCAAGGACAATGACCCAACTACAATCCCCCACTTCGACTGCCCCTACTGCTGCTACCACTATCCACTCTCACTACCACTGCTGCTGCTACTGCCACTACTCCAACTGTCCACTACTACTGCTATTGATGCTATCCATTGTTGCCACTACTGCTATTGTTGCACCTACCACTGTTGCTATTGTTGTCACTCATTTTTGCCACTGTTATTGCTACAAAACCCAACTCTGCCAACTACTATCGTCACAACATACTTCAATGTTGCCGCCATCTCTGTCATCTCAATACCAAGAGTATTATCATACATCAGAGGTTGCTATCATCAAAAGATTGTCTTCTCTGCCATCGAGAGAATGTCATTACTATCATCATCAAGGCCACTACAATACAAGGGTACTATCACTAGTTTTCATCAATAGTCATACATCAAAGTCTAATAATGTCTCAGTGTAACGAATAAAATATATAAATAATATAAATATAATATAAAAGATAATAATCATAAATAATAGTTAGTTAAGCTAGTAATTAGGTTGAAGAGGCATGTCTAACAGGACATGACTCTTCATGAAGAGACGCTTGATATATAAGCAAGCCTCTCGTTCTCATTGTAAATCATTCATCTTATTCTTATTCACACATTTAATATATAATAATTGTATCCTCATGGATATCTGTATATTCCAAGTATTTTGGAGTAATTAATTGTTCTATATCTCTTGTGATTGATTGTCTTTGTTCCTTACTCATGGATTCCATATTTTTTCTTTTTCTTCACTTTTTTTATCTTTCTTTTTTTTTTCTTTTTTTTTTAATTTTTATATGATATATTCTCTCTTATAAAAATCTAATATATATATATATATTTCAAATATTCTCTTCTTCTTCTTCTTCCTCCTTTTTTGTTCACTCTTTTAATAAAACTTTTATATAATAATAAATTTTTTTAATATATATAATTATAAATTATTTGATGAATCAAAAACCAAAGAACTTTTACGTCTGAGAAACCATAATCAAAGTCTGCTCAATCAAACTAAGAAACTTAAGGAGGATAAGAAAGCATTAAAAGATAAGTTGGAACAAGTCACTCAAGAAGAAGTATCGAAATCTCCAGTCACAACAGTTCAAGTTGAAAATAAGGGAAAGAATACCGATCCAGTGAATATGACAACTCAAGAAGACAAGTGAGTTGAAAAACGACACACGTAAATGTGGCAATTCAAACAATGGACATCCCAAGTAAATGTTCCATAACCAGTTCAACATCTTCGCTAGAAGAAAATCTAAAAACTCCATATCGACATCCAAATCACGAAGGTAGACCAATCAACCATGCTACATATCGGTACCATTCAGACCAGAAACAACAAATTGATGTTTCAGAGAATAATGACGTAAAATCAATCCAGTCTTATGCTAACAAGTCATTACAAACTTCCGGTGATCAGAGTACTATACAGAAGATTAACCTGGGATGGTCTGATCCCTTCTCAGTGCGACAATTTTGTTTGTCACTAAGAAGATCTTATCAACTTGTATCGACGAGGATGACTATTCCGAGATAGAAAGACTTTCGAAGCAGAAAAAGAGATCAAGCCTTTTGTCATCAACAAGCTTTGAGGACAAAGCTTTTTGAGGAAGAAGGCAATGTAACGAATAAAATATATAAATAATATAAATATAATATAAAAGATAATAATCATAAATAATAGTTAGTTAAGCTAGTAATTAGGTTGAAGAGGCATGTCTAATAGGACATGACTCTTCATAAAGAGACGCTTGATATATAAGCAAGCCTCTCGTTCTCATTGTAAATCATTCATCTTATTCTTATTCACACATTTAATATATAATATTTGTATCCTCATGGATATATGTATATTCCAAGTATTTTGGAGTAATTAATTGTTCTATATCTCTTGTGATTGATTGTCTTTGTTCCTTACTCATGGATTCCATATTTTTTCTTTTTCTTCACTTTTTTTATCTTTCTTTTTTTTCTTTTTTTCTTTTTTTTTAATTTTTATATGATATATTCTCTCTTATAAAAATCTAATATTAATATATATATATATATTTCAAATATTCTCTTCTTCTTCTTCTTCTTCCTTTTTTTTTCACTCTTTTAATAAAATTTTTATATAATAATAATTTTTTTAATATATATAATTATAAATTATTTGATGAATCAAAAACCAAAGAACTTTTACGTTTGAGAAACCATAATCAAAGTCTGCTCAATCAAACTAAGAAACTTAAGGAGGATAAGAAAGCATTAAAAGATAAGTTGGAACAAGTCACTCAAGAAGAAGTATCGAAATCTCCAGTCACAACAGTTCAAGTTGAAAATAAGGGAACGAATACCGATCCAGTGAATATGACAACTCAAGAAGACAAGTCAGTTGAAAAAACGACACACGTAAATGTGGCAGTTCAGACAATGGACATCCCAAGTAAATGTTCCATAACCAGTTCAACATCTTCGCCAGAAGAAAATCTAAAAACTCCATATCGACATCCGAATCACGAAGGTAGACCAATCAACCATGCTACATATCGGTACCATTCAGACCAGAAACAACAAATTGATGTTTCAGAGAATAATGACGTAAAATCAATCCAGTCTTATGCTAACAAGTCATTACAAACTTCCAGTGATCAGAGTACTATACAGAAGATTAATCTGGGATGGTCTGATCCCTTCTCAGTGCGACAATTTTGTTTGTCACTAAGAAGATCTTATCAACTTGTATCGACGAGGATGACTATTCCGAGATAGAAAGACTTTCGAAGCAGAAAAAGAGATCAAGCCTTTTGTCATCAACAAGCTTTGAGGACAGTGTTTTGAGGAAGAAGGCAATGTAACGAATAAAATATATAAATAATATAAATATAATATAAAAGATAATAATCATAAATAATAGTTAGTTAAGCTAGTAATTAGGTTGAAGAGGCATGTCTAATAGGACATGACTCTTCATGAAGAGACACTTGCTTGATATATAAGCAAGCCTCTCGTTCTCATTGTAAATCATTCATCTTATTCTTATTCACACATTTAATATATAATATTTGTATCCTCATGGATATCTGTATATTCCAAGTATTTTGGAGTAATTAATTGTTCTATATCTCTTGTGATTCATTGTAAATCATTCATCTTATTCTCATTCACACATTTAATATATAATATTTGTATCCTCATGGATATCTGTATATTCCAAGTATTTTGGAGTAATTAATTGTTCTATATCTCTTGTGATTTGGGCCGACCTCCATAAGTTATTAATCTTCCCAAAAACCCTTTCCTTAAATTTAATAAATGTTGAAACCCTTCTCTTCAAATGTAGCAATCATCAAAGTGAGTTATGGCACCGAAGGTTTGCTCATCTTCACTATGAAGATCTGCCTAAAGTAAGAAGGATGATTTCTGGAATGCCTGAGGTTCAAGCTAATCATGATGGGGTATGTCTGAGATGTGCTAGTGAAAAGAAATCAAAGGCACCATTCCCTTCTACCAGGAGCAGGACTAATGACATTCTACAACTCATACATTCTAACTTATGTGGGCCCATTTCGGTGAAATCTCTTGGTGGCTATCTATACTACATAACCTTTGTGGATGACTACTCACGGAAGACATGGATATTCTTCCTAAAGCACAAGGACGAGGCATTTGATATGTTCAAATCATACATTCTGACTTATGTGAGCCCGTGCCAGTGAAATCTCTTGGTGGCTATCTATACTACATAACCTTTGTGGATGACTACTCACGGAAGACATGGATATTCTTCCTGAAGCACAAGGATGAGGCATTTGATATGTTCAAAGACTTCAAGGCATTGATAGAGAATCAAACAAGGAAGAGAATCAAAGTCTTCAGGTCTGATAATGGTGGAGAATTCGCTTCAAATGAGTTCATTGACTTTTTGCAAGAAAGTTGAAATCAAGAAGGAGACCATCGTAGCTTACAACCCTCAACAAAATGGAGTGGCTGAAAGAAAGAACAAGACCATCATGGAAGTTGCCCAAGCCATGTTGCATGATCAAAAGTTGTCGAAGTTTCTGTGGGGAGAAGTTGCAAACATTGTGGTCTATGTTCAAAACAGGACCCCTCATCAAGCCTTGGGTGACAAGACCCCCGAAGAAGTCTTCACATGTGTGAAGCCCGATGTTGGACACTTAAGGATCTTTGCTTTCATATGCCAAAGGAAAAAAGGCACAAGCTGGAAGCTTTAGGGAAGAAAGGTACGTTTGTTGGATATTATGAAAATTCTAAAGCTTTTAGAATATATTTGTCTAGTTAAAGGAATATCGAGTTTAGCAGGGATGTGACATTCGCTGAAGATGTTAACCTTGGGAAAGCAAGGGACACTCCTCCTCCTCCTCCTTCCAAAGTTGAGAACAAGGAAGATGATTTTCTGGAAGGTCCTTCTGTGTCTGAATCTGAGATTGATGTTGTTGATGATCCTTTGGAACCCATGGACCCCTTGGATCCTCCTCCATGTGATCCTCCTGCCAGGCAGAGGCCATTATGGCTTCGTGATACCTTACAAGATATTGAGAGACATGCTATTGCGAGAGGAACCTTTAGAGAAAGAAAGAAGTCATGTCAATATCAAGGTTTTCTTGTGGCTATGAGCAACATCATACAGGTTGAACCACACACCTTTGAAGATGTAGTGAACGAGCATGTCTAGAAGGATACTATGGCACAAGAATATGAATTTATAATGAAGAATGATGTGTGGGAAGTAGTTTCGAGGCCCAAAGGAAAGACAGTTGTGACTTGTAAGTGGTTGTATAAGATCAAGCATGGAGCAAATGGATGTATCAAGAAATATAGGCAAGGTTCGTGGCTAGAGGTTTCTCCCAGAAAGAGGGAGAACATTACGATGAAATTTTTGCACCAATTGCCCGCTACACTACCATTAGATCTATTGTGGCTCTAGCTACTAGCCAGGGATGGACTCTTCACTAGATGGATGTGAAGACCGCATTTCTACATGGCATACTCCAAGAAGTATATGTTGAGCAACCATAGGGATATGAAGTACAGGACAAGAAGACTCGTGTGTGCAGGCTAAATAAGGCACTCTATGGATTGAAACAAGCCCCTAGGGCTTGGTATGCTCACATTGATAGCTAACTGATGAAGCTTGGATTCACGAAAAGCAATGTCGACCCGAACTTCTACTTCAAAGTTGTACAAGCTATGCCGTTGATTTTGGTTTTATATGTTGATGACTTATTCTTGACAGGTAGTGAGCCTTTGATTCTCAAATCTAAGAGGGAATTGGCCTCTGAATTTGAGATGTAAGACCTTGGATTGATGCACTACCTCCTGGGTTTAGAGGTGTAGCAAAGGCCTGGTGAGATTTCCTTTCATAAGAGAAATATGTGGTGAAACTATTGGAAAGCTTTGGAATGGTAGAATGCAAGTCAATGGCCACACCGATGGAGATGAACTTCAAGAAGCTATGTGGAGAAGATGTTGGACCTGATCTGGCGAATCCCTTTGAGTATCGACAATTGATTAGGGCACTGATGTTCCTTGTGAATAATTGACCGAACATATGTTTTGTAGTTAACACTCTGAGTCAATTTATCAATGAACCTCTACATGCACACTGAGTCACTGTTAAGCATGTGCTGAGATATTTACATGGGACGATTAATCTTGGCCTGAGATGTTGAGATATCAATGCATGTACATATTAGGGTTTGATTCCTCTTTCTTGATAATTACTTGTGATTTATGTTGGCTTCTTTTACTTCTTTATTATGTTGTCTTTCATCAAGCAATTACCAAATTAAATGTATATAAAGATCACAAGAACAAGAGACACAAGATGTAGGCACTCAGCCAGGGAAAAACCCCTATCTAGTGGAAAACCCAGTCCATCTCTTCCACTAGTAGATTCAAATCCAGATGAGATAATCCAAGACCCTTTAGACCTAGACAAAGACCTCCAATCACCAAGTCCCTTCCTTCAAGTAGATGATCAGCTTCCTCAAATGTAGCTTCAATGCTAAATTTTGACCCCCAGCTTCAGAATTTCGGACCTGCAATTAATTCAAAAATTTCGGCCCCCAGCTTCAATCCAGAAACCCTAGCAAACTTTGCACGTGTGAGAGAGATGCCCCAGAAACTTCGATTTTTCTTCTTTCTTGGATTAGGTCTTCTTCTCCTGCACTTCGTTCTCTTTTTCATCCTCTTTTTCTTTGTAGATCGAACTTGTGTGAGTGTGCTTCCAAGTGAGTTGAGTTGCCTCTATTTATACTGCTTCCATAAGGTCGAATTGCCTCCAATAGGGCCGACTTGGTGAGGATGGGAAAAATGGTTGTTTTGACTCAAAAATAAATTTCTTTACATGATACAAAAGCCCAAGAAGGGTCTAATAAATATGACAATGACTCTCTTGACTTTTGACAAAACCTAGAAGCCTTAAACAAGGCTATGACCTATAAAATAATTGAAAGAGCATGAAACCCATGCTTCAAAAATATTTTTCTTTTACAATAATTTTTTTCTTTTGACAAATACAATTATGAAGACTAGCACTAGTTACATTCACACTCCCTCTTAACTAAGGAGGTATTCATAATTACATAAATACAGAGGTACATGGAAGATCTCAAAATGATATGCTCTATGAAGATTTACAGCACATGCAGTGCTACAAATTAGATACCTGACCAGGGTATCTAATCGGGTGGGATGTAGATGTGTTCCAATCTTCAACCTCTCTAGGTACCATCAAGCTTTAGCTCTAACAACAACCCATGGATCTAGATGCATATCCAAGGTTGGAACTCCAAGACCAATGCCACCCTCCCTACTTCGGAATCTAGATATCATCACATGCAGACCAGATGTCCTCCCAAGCATCTTGTCGCCACAAGATGCTTCATCTCTCCCTATCTACTAAATTTGTAATATCAACCAATCCAAGCATGCTTCTGAAATATTTGAACTTCTTATTTGGAAGAGACTTTGTCAACACGCCAGCTACCTGTTCATCTGTCGGAATATATTGTAGCTTTATGACCCCATCCTACACCAAGCTTTTAACGTAGTGGTACTTTCTATTGATATGCTTTGTCCTTGCATGAAACATGGGGTCTTCAAACATCTTGATGTTGCTTTGATTATCACAATTTATCACTGTAGGATCTAGTGGCTTTCCAAACAAATCTGACAAGAGTTTTCTTAACCAAACTACTTCTTTTCCTACTTCACATGCAGCAACATATTCAGCTTCAACACTACTTAAAGCAACAGGATCTTGTTTTCTACTCATCCATGAAATCATTGCAAATCCCAAACTGAAATAGCCACCAATAGTGCTTCTTCCATCAATCTCACTGCCACCCCAATCGGAATCGGTAAAACTTGTTAATTTAACTTCCTTTCCATCATACTTCAAGCAGTGATGAATTGTTCCATGTAGGTATCTCAAGATATGCTTGGCAGCTATCCAATGGTCATGACAAGGCTCCAACTGAAATTGACTAAGAACATTTACAACAAATCATATGTTAGGTCTGGTATTCACCAAGTACATCAAAGAGCCCACCAACTTACGATAGCTTGTAGGATCGATGAGACTAGAGTCGGAGCTTCTCAACTTCTTTAGATTTGTGATCATGGGAGTAGTCATAGGCTTGGAATCCATCATACCAAACTTTTGTAACATCTTGATTATGTACTTTCCTTGACCAAGATATATCTCACCAGGTTTCTGCCAAACTTCCAAGCCCAAGTAGTAATGCATGAGTCCCAGATCTTTCATTTCAAATTTTGCTGCCAACATTTTCTTGCATTCTAGAATTCTGTGCTCCACACCTGTAATAAATAAATCATCCACATATAAAAGTATAATAACTGGTTCATTTTTCACTATCTTGATGTAGAGGTTTGCATCAGCAGAACTTTTGACAAAGCCAATCCTTAAAATATAGGCATCCATTCTTGCGTACCAAGCCCTAGGAGCTTGCTTCAAGCCATATAGAGCTTTCTTTAGTCTGCAAACATGAGTATCCCTGCTATTTATCTCAAAGCCTTCTGGTTGTTCAATATATACTTCTTCATCAATGGTTCCATTTAGAAAGGTTGTTTTAACATCCATTTGATGTATATTCCATCCCATAGTTGCAGCTAGTGAAACCAAAGATCTAATAGTAGTGTACCTAGCAGTGGGAGCAAAGGTTTCTTCATAATCTATTCCTTCCTTTTGAGAGAAACCCCTTGCAACAAATCTTGCTTTGTATTTGTCTATGCTTCCATCAACGGCATGTTTGATTTTGTAAATCCATTTGGAAGTGACAACAGATTTATCACTAGATCTAGGCACGATTTCCCAAACTTCATTCTTCATGATAGATTGATATTCTTCTTGCATTGCTTTCTTTCATTCTTCTTGATGAGCGGCTTCTTCAAAGGTAGTTGGTTCTGCTTCGATTAACTTCATCATGTATGCTGCATATCCTAAGTATATTTTTGGTCTTTTGCTTTCTCTGAAAGTTCCTTTTGTTGCTCCATGTCCTTCGGCATCTTCAAGTGTATCTTTTAACCAATTTGGCCTCTTCTTTGTTTCAGGAATGATTATAGGTTGGATAGGTTCACTTGGACCTTCTTCCTCTAGGTTTGTAGGTGACTTGTCATGTTGCTCTTCTTCTTCAAATAGTGGTACATCTTCTTCATCAGATTTAATTGGTATATCCTTGGATTTCTTGTAGGCATGATTTTCATCAAATATAACATCTCTACTAACTTCAATTCGTCTATCTTCTTTGATGTAGATTCTATAAGCCTTTGATGAAAGGCTATAACTAACGAAAATACCTTTTATACTTGTAGACTCTAATTTCCTTCGCTTGTTTTTTGGAACATGAATGTATGCAGGACATCCAAATATTTGGAGATGGTCTACACTTGGCTTCTTCCCTAAAAACGTTTCTTCAAATGTTGTATTGTCAAGGATTCTATGAGTACTTCTATTTTGTATGTATATTGTTGTCATGGCTACTTCTCCCCATAGAAATTTTGGTAAGTCTTGCTTGTTTTTTGGAACATGAATGTATGCAGGACATCGAAATATTCGGAGATGGTCTACACTTGGCTTCTTCCCTAAAAACGTTTCTTCAGATGTCATATTGTCAAGGATTCTATGAGGACTTTTATTTTGTATGTATATTGTTGTCATGGCTACTTCTCCCCATAGAAATTTTGGTAGGTCTTGATTAAATATCATAGTCCTTATGTATTATTCAATGGTTCAATTCTTCATTTCTACTACTCCATTATGTTCAGGGTTGTAGGGAACAATGAGCTCCCTCTTAATGCCTGTTTCTTTACAATATGTTATAAGTTCTTTTGAAGTGTATTCACCTCCATTGTCAAATCTCAAAGTTTTTATCCCTCTTTCGGTTAGTGTCTCAACTTCAAATCTAAATTCTTTGAACTTCTCAAATACTTCATTATTTGTCTTGAGAAGATAGAGATATGGCTTTCTAGAGTGATCCTCATTGAAGGTCAAATAATATTGGTGGCCTCCAAGAGATTTATTAGACATTCACCCACATACATCAGAATGAATAAGATCTAATATCTCCTTAGATCTTGTATCACTACTTGTAAAGGGTTTCTTAGTATTCTTTCCCAAGGCACGTCCCTTGCATACTCCTTCATGGTCCTCCTTGATGTTGGGGATATCCTTCTCCATTTGACTTAGAGAGGGTATTATCTTGAAGTGAATATGTCCATATCTTCTATGCCAAAGTTCAATGGGACTAATTTCCATATGAACAAGGGCTTGAGGAGATTTCCTTCACAAATCCGAATAACCCTTGCCTTTTCAAAAGTAGAATCTTTTCCCCAAACCAAAACTTTACCATCTACAAAAGCAACTCTATCTCCTTTATCTTCTAAACAAGAAACAAAGAGAATTCTTTTTCAAACCTAGGACATAGAGGATGTTGTTGAGGTGTAGCTTTGCTCCACTTTCTAGCTTCAATGATGTATATCCAAGGCCCTTGACAACATAGTTGTTGTTGTCTCCAAGCTCCAATGCATGTGATGATGATTGTCTTGATAGAGTATGAAGTTGTCCACTTTCTCTTGTCATGTGTTTTGAGGGTCCACTATCAATAATCCATGCATTATCACCATCAAGTGTACCTATAAGTGCAACCAAGAATCCTTCACTCTTGACTCTCCTAGATAGATTGTAGATGATCCTTCCAAACCAACGTCCTGCAATTTTCATGAGATTCAGTGCCATCTTCAAATAACTTGTTGAGAGAGATCTTTTCTTCCAAGGTTGGTTTTTCTTCCTTCAATCGATAGCCAACACAGACATTTTCAACTAGTCCTTTCACCTTAGCTCTGATACCATGTTGAGAAATCAATGCATGTAGGTATTAGGGTTTGATTCCTTTCTTGATAATTACTTGTGATTTATGTTGGCTTCTTTTACTTCTTTATTATGTTGTCTTTCATCAAGCAATTACCAAATTAAATGTATATGAAGATCACAAGAACAAGAGACACAAGATGTAGGCACTCAGCTAGGGCAAAACCCCTATCTAGGGGAAAACCCAGTCCAACTCTTCCACTAGTAGATTCAAATCAAGATGAGACAATCCAAGACCCTTTAGACCTAGACAAAGACCTCCTCCAATCACCATGTCAGCCCTTCCTTCAAGTAGATGATCAGCTTCCTCAAACGCAGCTTCAATGTTAAATTTCGACACCCAGCTTCAAAATTTCGGCCCTGCAATTAATTCAAAAATTTTGGCAACCATCTTCAATCCAGAAACCTTAGCAAACTCTGCACATGTGAGAGAGATGCCCAGAAACTTCGATTTACTTTCTTTCTTGGATTAGGCCTTCATCTCTTGCACTTCACTCTCTTTTTCGTCCTCTTTTTCTTTGTAGATCGAACTTGTGTGAGTGTGCTTCCAAGTGAGTCGAGCTACCTCTATTTATATTGCTTCCATAGGGTCAAATTGCCTCCAATAGGGCCAACTTCTCCAGGGCAGGGATGACTTGGTGAGGAGGGACAAAATGACTATTTTGACTCAAAAAAAAATTCTTTACATGATACAAAAGGCCAAGAAGGGCCTAATAAATATGAAAATGACTCTCTTGACTCTTGACAAAACCTAGAAGCCTTCAATGGAGGCTCTGACCTAGAAGATAACTAAAAGAGCATGAAACCCATGCTTAAAAATATTTTTCTTTTATAATAAATTTTTTATTTTGACAAATACAATTATGAAGACCGATTAGTTACATTCTTCAATATGAGATATACTACCAGAGATGTGAGAATTCATGGTTACACTGATGCTGACTAGGCCAAAAATGTTATTGACGGGAACAGCACATTAGGGTGGCTTTTTAGCCTTAGATCTGCCATGATATCTTGGATGACCAGGAAGCAGAAGTATGTTGCCTTTTGCATGGCTAACACTAAGTATATTACTGCTAGCATGGCTAGCTGTGAGGCAGTATGGTTGAGAAAGCTCTTTGGAGAGTTGTTTGAGCAGGTTCTGGATATGACAGTGATATATTGCTACAACAAGAGTGGGATCCAACTAGCAAAGAATCCCATGTTCCATGAGAAGTCCAAGCACATTGAGATTAGATACCACTACATCTAAGATATGGTGTAGAGAGGAGCAGTGAGCAAATAGCAGATATTCTTACCAAGGATTTGCCAAAAGGGAAGATCTTGGTCTTTCAAGAGCAGCTTGGACTGATTGTGTGACCCTCCCGGGAAAGCGTCACGGTTGATCGAGAACACTGAGCAATGCTCTTCCCCCTTGTTTGAGCTCACAAGGAGAGGAATTGAGCCGAAGAACTCCTGGGGTTGAGGGAACTCTAGACAATAGGATAGGTTGTGATCCTTACCCATTGCGGTAAGTATATCTCGCCTATTGTCACTGTAGGGCGTGTGTGTGATCCTTGTCATTTATGACAAGTGGGTATCTCCCCCTACCATCAAGTCTGGGACTTGGCAAAGTATACCCTAGTATGCATCCTACCCACAAGTTGGGCTTGTTGGGATTTCCACCCATCTAGCCAATGGGTGAGGAGACTTGAGATAGGGTGTGATCCTTACCATTTATGGTAAGTAGTATCTCACTCAAGTGATGGGATGCAGGTGTTCTACCACTTGACTCTTGAGGGTCAAGGTGGGAAGGATCAGCGAACAATACGATATAGTGTGATCCTTACCTCTCATGGTAAGTAGTATCTCGTCTATTGTCCTTGGATATAAGGTGGAAGTCGGAGCTCCCCTATGATGATTCTTATTCTTTAGATTCGCAATTGTTTAGCAGATGAGTAGAGGAGACGAGATATGAAACTATTTCAACAATGATGATGACAGGACATTTGAGATGAGATTCATGATGTTGTTAGTAATTCCTCCCTAGCTGAGAGGGAGTGTTGAAATTTGGCAACTCGGGGAAAAATTCCCTCTAGTGCGAAGCCTTCCTCATCCGGAGAAGACCCTTCTAGCCCTTTGGAAGAATTTAATTTGGTCAAGTAAAAATATTATTTTTGATGTGAAACCCACATGTGCACAAAAGTACAAGATGGCCTGGACAAGGAAATTCAACCCCCTAAGACACATAAATACACATCATGTCACATCACTTGGAGGACATCAAGACATGTCACATTCTTCTCTTGGATTAGTTCGTATAGCTCTGAAATTGCATGTTCATCTTCACAAGTGCGAAGGAGAGAGAGAGTCATTTTTTGCTGGCCGAATTTGTCTTATGTTTTGAGCCTTTGACCAACGTTGAATTTTCGAACTTGGAGCATGGTTTGACTTGGTTTGACTTTGAATTTCTAATCTGATTAGAGGGCTGAGTTGAATGCCACATTGACCAAGATTTTTTTGGGTTGTTTGACCAAGGTTGACTGTAGAATTTCGACTAGGGTTCTCGCAAGTCAAAGGTTGACTTTGATCAAATTTGTATGGGCATGATTTTGACTATTTTGACTGATTTTGATTGCATCTTTTGGCTGGTTGACCACATATTTTAGAGCTGACTTTGACGATTGGCTGTTGACTGGTTAGGGTAGCATTGACTTCAACAAAATTTGTAGATATGACTTGTTGACCAAATTTGACTTTTGGGCTCATCTTTCACTGGATATTGGTTAGTCAAAGGTTTGACTTTGACTCTTTGTTGATGAACTGGAACATTGTATCTCTCTGTTGAACATTTGATGATAGAAGAAGAATTTTGAAAGGGTTTTCCCCCTTGTGGGGTCTTTCCCTTGTCTTTGACCAAATACTGTGTCTCCATTGTTCTTGGTTGTCTTCTATTGTGCATTGGTTTTTATTCTATCTACAATTGCTTATTGTTGCTGGAAGATAGAATTAAATTGGATAAATTGATTGCTAATTGATGAAGAAATGATATAAGTGGTTATGTTAAGCATAGAACACTAGAAAAATAACAATTAAGGCTTCAAGTCAGCACCAAATAACTACTATAAGAACTACTATATTCCAAAGATCGATATGAGGAAGTTCGATGGCAATGATCCTATAACATGAATATTTCAAATGGAGCAACACTTTGATATACACCAAGTGGCATCTTTACAAAAAGTAAATATTGCATCCATGCTTTTAGAACAAGAGAAACATGTATGGCATCAATGGCTCTGTGAAAAGAAAAAGCTTATGTTATATCTTGGTCCATTTTAACAAAGCAATTGATAGCACATTATGGGGATATTAAGATCAATACATTATTCAGTCAAATGGTAAATCTTTGACAAAAATGTCCAATTACAAAGCATATTCAACAATTTCAAAAGTTGAGTCTCAAAGTAAAGAACATTTCAAAGAATAATTTGTTTGAACTATTTGTGGGAACTTTATAGGAAAGCATCCAACATGACGTGTGTCTCTTTGAACCTAAATCTCTAGAGCATGCTTTCAATCTGGCAAGGAAAGTCAAAAGTAAAAATATGGCCACCAAAAAATCAATCACTAATAACTATAGCGAAGATCATGCTCCCTCTCCTAAACTGATAAGGTTGACTCCTCAGCAAATGAATGAAATAAGAGCAAGGGATTGTTTCAAGTGTGAAAGCAAGTACAGTAAAGGGCATAAATGCAGTGAAAAGTAATTATTCTACATAGACTCTGAAGAAGAAGAAGATAAAGAATTGGAGTCGTCACAAGATCTAGAGTGAGAAGTGACTACTCCAACAATATCCTGTCATGCAATTGTCAGCATCAATACCCCACAATCCCTCAAGATAGAAGGACATATCAAAAAGGAAAAGGTAACAGTGTTTATTGATTCAGGCAGTACCCATAACTTCATCAATTACAAATTAGCAAAACTTCTCAATTGTTTCATATATCCAGCACCAGAGTTTCAAGTAATGATTGTAGATGGAGGCACCATAAATTGTTCAAGGAAGTGTCATAGTATTAAGATCAATATGGGGGAGTATTTGTTGGATAGTCCCATGATTGCAATACAAATAGGTGGTGTTGATGTTGTATTAAGGGTCCAATGGTTACAATCATTAACAATTGTGACCTTTAATTTTCAAGATCTCTTCATAAGATTTACTTTAGAAGGAAAGGAAATTGAGCTTAAAGGTATCCAAGGGAAACCCTCTAAAGTGATAAGTTCTAATGGAATGACAAAATTACTCAAAAAAGGGACACCAAGGTGTAATGGCACAATTATGTTCACTAAATGTTTAAACGTCAATATCATCTATGTTAGGGGATCTCCATAAAGTTGTCAACAATCATCCCAAGGTTATTTGGATTAATTCCTAAGGGTCTTCCAATCGAGATCATGACCATGCTATTCATTTGCAATTGTGAAGTGTACAAGAGAGAAATGAAGAAGGGAAAATCATACTAGAAGTAGACACAATCCTTGAAGCAAGGATTAAGCAAACAAGTAATCCTTAAATTGTGGAGTACATAAATAGAAGAACCTGGCAGTGGAAGAGATGGCATGGAAAGATGACATATTCTTGTAGAATCACTAGCAATTAGTCAAGTGTTGAGGACAACACTTGTTTGAAGCAGAGGGGCATGTTAAGCCCTATATGAGCCCCATGTTAACCCTAAAAACCCCTCTTAAGCCTTAGATATTGAGTGATTATATTTCTTTTGTTATATTGTTATGTAGGCTAGAACCCCTCATAGTTCCATTTTATTATAATTATACTTCTTGTCTCCTATATATATATAGATATAGACACACAAAGGAGGTCTAGACTTAGAATCATCAAATATTGTCTTGTACATTGTATTCATTGTAAAATGATGTTTCCCCCTAGAAGAGGACTATAATTATTGGTTGCTTATCATTTTTAAGGTGCAAGGATCATAACAGATGCCGAAACACTAAGCTCACTTTGCTTAGTGTTAAATATTCTTGATGATGTACCCAGTTGACCCAGCATGCCCCTAGGCTAGCCTTGGCACTGCTCGATGGGTGTGCCTTGATCCAGAGTCTAGATGATCATTGTCATCCCCAAGATGACTAGGGAGGGTTTGCACCACCTCATGGAGCCCCAATGCTTGAGATAGATTGCACCACATTGTCTTGATAGCCCCAATGAAGATGATGTAGGACACTTAGAGTTGGCTTTTGACACAGAGACATTTTGACCCTTGATTTGAGGACTTATCCTCAATCGATGGTTAATTATGATCAAGGGATTGACCTCGTATAAATAAAGGATCACTCCATTCTATTTTATCATCATCACTTGTGGATTTTGGCCTCCTCTAGAGAGCTCAACTTAGCTTAATGTAACTTGCTATTTGTGGAGATGTGATAATTTTTTGAGCTATTGCTATTGAAGAATGATTTTTGTCTTGGAGATGTCTTTTTGGGATTGAAAGAAGGTTATTTCTTCGAAGAATTGTAAGTGTAATTGCAAATTTTAATTGTTTTTCATGTCATAAATTTATGCCAGGATTTTTCTTATTCCATGTTGAAATGCATATAGTATATGGAAAATCTTGCTTAATTATTGCATGTTAAATTTATCTTTCTTGATACCCATGGGGGACCTTTTAGAAGAGCTTTCCTTATTTAATTTATCCCCTCACAAAAAATATAGTAAGGATTTATCAAGTGAAAACTAGGGAATTCCCCTTACTCCAACCATTAATTCATATTCTCTTAAATTTAGCCCTAAAGACTCCATCACCCAAATAGGAATAGGCGTTGGGAACCCTTATGGGGGTCCAAAATTATAAAAATCTTGATCTTTTCTTCTTTATTTTTCTAAGTCCTTTAAGGCAAGCAGTTAGGGCTAGATTATAGCAATGAATTCAATTAGGGCACCTCTTGGATAGATGTTGAGGCTTGGTTGGCTTGAATTCTTCCTTGTTAATCATTTTCACACAAAAATGTAGCATTTTGCATGGTTGAATTTGCCCTAATAAGGCTGAAAATATCCTCCTTAAGCAATTTGAGCCCTAGATATACCTAACCTTAGCTAGGGCTTCAACTTAGGGCTTGATTTGAAGGTTTGCCTTCTCCTTTTGTTGTTATTTGCAAACCTTTTTCTTGGTGCTTGTATGCTTAGGTATTTTCCTTTGTTGATCTATATCTTGAAACCCTAGGCCACACTTGCCTCCTTTAAGGCTTGGTATATGATAAATCGCTCCTACACGAGAATTCTGCCCTTGTCCATTGAAGAAGTATCTTTACATTTCCCTTCATTTACATCACCTTAAGGTATCTAACATAGAATATCCTTTAGGTGAACACTGGGAAGCCTCCCTTAAGAGGAGGGTTATTGAGGTGACAGTGGCAATACACCTCATTGTTGCAACAAGGTTTGGCCTTAGCCTTGTGAGGCCTCTCTTAAGACCTGTTAGATTTTGAGGCAACACTCCCAAGGTCACTCCCTAAGCACTCCATCTCGGAGCATGGTTCCAGGGGCAAAGTGGGCATTGTGCTTCCTATAACTCTAACTCAAACAATTACAAAACATTGTTGCTAACATAATCTCCTTGAGCAATCTGTAGAGCCATGTTATCTTATCTCAAGTAAATCTTTTATTCAACTAGATGAAATGAAAGGTGATGCAAATGTTTCACACGATTACGCTTCACTTGAGCACATTTCTGAGCAAGAAATCCCTCTGGAGATTTAGGCTAGAAACATTTTTCGGGGCTACAAATAATAACAAAATTTGCCATTAGGCAAGTAAAAATGTGACTTGGGAATCATACATGCAAGGAAAACATGTGACTTTGGGAGGCTAATCATTGAGCTTAAGTCTCACCTTGTTGGAGATCCAATTTACCCCTGTTGATACCCATTCAAGTAGTATCGCATTAGACATGATTGAGCACAGACATTACTTCCACGTACCTTAAGTATATCAAAAGTCCCCCTAGGTCATCCTAAAACCAATCATTTGCCTACCTAACTGTTATAGTGCACCGTAAACAGCATTTGGGAAGATTACCCTCTCATACTAGCCTAGCGTTGGTATGCCTAAGGGTTATAGCACTAGGCACACCTGTTCTACAATCCATTTCTTGCTCAGAAAATTCATAATGTTAAATTGTGTTAATCATGGGATTGGATTAAAGGTTCATGAATGTATCTCTTGTTTTTCTTGCTTAAGATATATAGTTGATATGCTCTGAAAATGACACTAATCTTCACTGATAATTAATCAGACAATCATACTGCACTAGGAACTTTCAATCAAGTCATCATACCACAACTTAAGAAAATATCAACATCTAATCCAAGTTATACTCTCGCTCATACTAAACAGCTAACTTAGGATTAGAATCAAGAGTAGGGAAACCCCCCTTAGGCTAGGAAATCACACACCTAAACCTAGAAGTGAGGAGCAAGACTGCCTAGGTTACAGTGAGTAGCCTACCTGTTAGTTTCCATACGTTCTCCCCTTGGTAAGGTTGGTACTTTTTCTCTAGGAAGAATCTGAGCGATAACAGAACCCTTAGAGGGTATTTAGCCTCGAAGAACTTCAATTATATAATCTAAGTTACCAGGATTCGGATAAGGATCCAGATTCGTAAGATTTTTGAAAATCAAGGATCCAGATAAGGCAAGGATACAGCAAGTACAAAAAATATAGTAATATTTTTTAAATTTTGAAAAACACTTTTAGAGTTCAAAAATCAAATCCATTTATAAATCACAACATTTAGAACTGAAACCATTAGATATTGTTATTTGATAATTAGTATGTTATTGTTATTGGATAATTTGTACTATAATTTTATAGTTGTACTAGATTATGTAAAAATTAATTAATATTTAAAAACCTATTAATTCATGCGAGTGTTGAAGACAGAGATGATTTGTCCACATATTTTTACCATGAGAGAAAAACGCTTCTTGGATACATATATTAATAAGAATGTTGACTCCTCAATTCTACTGGATATTTACCATAGTAGGAAAGTTGATTATTGAATGTATATGAGGAAACAAAATTTCCACCGTTTGTCAATGATCGTTCGTAGTTTCAATATGAACATGTTAATAGAATAATTAGATTATACCACAATCTTTTCTTTATAAGCCTAAAATAAAAATAAAAGATTAATTAAAAAATATATAAACCTCTCCGGCTTCAACACCAAAGCGTCGTCTCCCCACACATCGAGATCTCTCTCAATCGCCCATGTGTTCACAATGAGCCTCGTTTTAGCAGGAATGTGGTATCCCGCTATCGTGCACGCCTCCATTGACTTGCGGGGAAGCAACAGTGGTACCGTTGAATCCAGTCTCGGCGTTTTCTTCACAAGACATTGCAGGTACTCCAGACTCAGAAAATCAAAACCGCGTTGAATAAAACGAGAGCATCCAGAATTCTACACGAGATTCGTTTCCAAAGTGAAGGATCCATTTCCAAAGCAAGGGATCCATTTCCATCAATTAGGGATTCGCCACACTAGAGGTTCTTGGATGGATCTAGGCGGATCCGGATCCGGATCATATCTGTGGATCCTGGACCCCAGAGGGCCGGATCCGACTCCAAGGAAGCCCTTCTTATGGGAATTACATCCGACCACTGAACAACAGGGGAGTAGTTACTAAGATGAAAATGGTGACTAATCCCATTGTTGCTCATAATCTAGATTGATTAGTGAAGCTTTGCACTAAAGTGCTAGATTTTGCACTCAAGTACTAGATTTTGCACTAACAATAATCATCTCATCAACTATCAATAATTATTTCAATACACTTTTGTTCATTCTCGTGTACAAGCATATTTATTTTGCAAGCCTGCAACAAATTAAAGTTACAGGGTTTACTCTTTACATGAGGTAAAGACTCGAGACCACTTTATCATTAAGTGCCCAATTTCTCTCTAAGATTATAGAGATATGTTATTGCCCTCTTAGGTACTCCACTAACATGGAAATATTTTTGGCCATTCATGGACATTAATATCATTTGAATTTCAAGTGTTACGCCTGCTGTATTTAGGGCTTCAGCACAAATTTTTTTCATGCTCAAACAAAGCCCATTTCAATGGGCTGCATGGCTTCTTTTTGTGGTCACAATGACACAGAATTCACTTCCAAAATCTATTTGTTTGAAATATACATTTTTCGGACAAGCTACTATTTTATAGAAGTTTGGTAATTCAAGATTTTGATAACACAGTAATTAAAAGCCAACAAGGGAGTTCAAAATAATGTTACTA
The DNA here is from genome assembly GCA_031772625.1 of Pinus tabuliformis. Classification (NCBI taxonomy): domain Eukaryota; kingdom Viridiplantae; phylum Streptophyta; class Pinopsida; order Pinales; family Pinaceae; genus Pinus; species Pinus tabuliformis. The sequence goes on from CM062817.1 coordinate 668,922,417, forward strand.
TTTTCATCATAAAAGTCACTTCCATTGTAAATTGGCTATTGTTTATTGGCCTAATGGTTAAGAGTATATGATTCCACATAAGAGGTCGCAAGTTCAAAGCCAAAGGGAGGTAGAATATATGCATCTCTGTAGATTTTAGGAGTCAAATCACTACATGGAGGTGGGTCCCTCGTCCCATAAACAAGGGGGTATCACACACCAATTTGGTGTCTGATTTGGCTGTGACCTTAAAATTAAATTATTATTATTATTTATCTTAAAATTAAATTAAAGTTGTCCATTGTTACGAATAAAATATATATATAAATAAATATAAGTAACATAGATAATTGTAATAATGATTAGTTAATAATAATTAGTAGTTAGGTTGAAGAGACATGACTATTCATGAAGAGACACTTGCCTGATATATAAGCAAGCCTCTCGTTCTCACTGTAATTCATTCATTATCATTCTTATTCACACGTTTAATATATAATATTTGTATCCTCATGGATATCTTTATATTCCAAGTCTTCTGGAGTAATTAATTTATAGAAGGAACTTTGTTCGCTTCATTGGTCCAGTCGCAATCCACAGCCTAACAGGCTGCCAACGTCACACATAACCTGCCAAACAACTGAAGCAATAAACGGCTACGCCGTCGTCCAAAGCCATAGCCGAACACTACCTTTGCCTGTGTTCATGCTGATCTTCCTCAACCCCACTGGTTCCACTCTTCTACCCACCATTGTAACGCGTTGCATCTTGTCCGCACTGGTAGAGCGAATCATTGTCTCTTGCTGCCTTATAAAGTTATATGCAACAAAAGATATTTTGATACCATTGGAGAAAAAGGGTGTGATCCAAATAATTTTAATTGTTCAAATCTAAAGATTGTGACCGTACCAAGAGTCACGTCTCATCCAAATTTTCTGAGAAAAAAAATATTATTATAATTATAAAAAAAGCATACTATATAAGCTTTATATAGTTACATATAAAAGGAAAAGTGGGTCTCAAAAAAGTATATATAAATTTTATATAATTATAATTTTATAATATATATAAATTAAAAATTATATAATATATATAATTTATAATTATATATTAAAAAAATTATTATTAAAAAAAATAATAAAAAATATATATATATATATATATAAGACGAAATTAGTAGAGTCAAGGCTATTTAAAAGAGGAGAATATTTGGAAAAAAATATATAAAAAAAAGGATTTATTTAAAAAACAAAAAACAAAAAAGTGATTTAAAAAGTATCTAATATTCAAGAAGCAAAAATGGAGTCTAATACAAAAATGAAGGCCATAAGATTCCCAGAAACCTTACCCAGAGACGGTAAAGGGTTATTTACCATTAAAGGAAATCTCGCAAGAAAAGATGTTATTATTTCTATTTCTCCGGCAGAAGATGCAAATTATATAACACCTAAAATCGCAAATCAATTAGTGATCCCGGAGTCAAATATAACTGAAAATTAGACTTTTTTCGCAATAAAATATATGACATAGCCAATTTACAGTTAAACATTAAAGATTATACATTTGTATCACAATTCTCGGTTCAAACCCTATTGAACAATAAAGGCGACATTATTTTGGGATCACCCTGGATGGAAACGGTAGGATCTGTCATCTTAAATACGAAGAAAAAGTTTCTAACATTTTCTTACAAGAAGAAGAAAATAACACTCCAAGATGTTACACTGAAACCAAATTCAGTAATGCCAGAAGATATATCAGATATTTCAAAAATAATTTCTCAAGAACATAAAAAAGTATTACAAAATATGCAAAATGAAATTGAAAAAATCACTATTGACAAAAATGAAGAAGTTTCTCAATTTAAAAACCATAGTCAAAAATTACTGACGCAAATTAAGAAACTTAAAAAGGATAAGAAGTCATTAGAAAACAAGGTACAACAACTTATCGAAAAGGAAGCATCAAATGTAGGAGCTCAAGTTGATGACAAAACAACAGATACCGATCCAGTGAATGTCACAACTCAAGAAGAAGACAAGCAAGTTGAAGAAAAGACGCGCTTGGATGTTGCAATTCAGATGATAAACACCCCAAGTGAAGGTTTCGTAACGAACTCAACAACATCATCCCCTGAAATAAATCAAAAAATTTCCACACACCTAATAAGCGAATGTAAAGTTCCATATCGACATCCGAATCATGAGAGTAGACAACTCAACCATGCTACGTATTAGGACCATTCAGAACAGAAACAACAAATTGATGTTCCAGAGAAGAGTAATGTAACCTCAATCTAGTCCTACGATGATAAGTCGTTACAAATTCCAGTGATCAGAATACTACACAGAAGATTAATCTAAGATGTTCTGATCCCTTCTCAGTGCAACTATTTTGTTTGTCACTTAGAAGATCATATCGGCTTGTATCGATGAAGATGATTGTTCCGAGAGAGAAAGTCATTCGAAGCTGAAAAGAGATCAAGCCTTTTTCATCGACAAGCTTTGAGGACAGAGCTTTTTGAGGAAGAAGGCAATGTTACGAATAAAATATATATATAAATAAATATAAGTAACATAGATAATTGTAATAATGATTAGTTAATAATAATTAGAAGTTAGGTTGAAGAGGCATGTCTAAATGAGACATGACTCTTCATGAAGAGACACTTCCCTGATATATAAGCAAGCCTCTCGTTCTCACAGTAATTCATTCATTATCATTCTTATTCACACATTTAATATATAATATTTGTATCCTCGTGGATATCTTTATATTCCAAGTCTTCTGGAGTAATTAATTTATAGAAGGAACTTTGTTCGCTTCATCCGTCTGGGGTAGCTCAAGTGGCGATGGCCGTGGAATGAAGTCTCACTAAACCGGAGATCTTGGGTTCGAATCTCGTGCTACCCTCCCCCCGTAACAAGGTGAATAATGGCCATGTAAAACCTGAAAATCGGACATTCCTACCAAGCTTACAAAAAACAAAAAATTAAAGTTAAAAGCATCTGAAGGCTACATGAGAGCACATCTAAATGACGCAAGTATCTGAAAGAAATGACCTTCATAAAGTTGCAGATCGTACTTTTCATATAAATTATGTGGACACGGAGAATCAAAAAATTATCATATCACTCTACAAGCTACATTATTTGTAATATCAACTGTGTAAAATCCAAATGGAAAGAAACACGGATACATTTTTTGCCTTTAAGGGTCACTGCAAAGCCTGTTAATCTAAAGCATCACTTTAATGCCATCTTCTTGATTTTCACTGGGCATCTTTTCATAGATTTATAGGTGTTGGAGTTTTAATGCCATTTGGGTAAACCTTCATTCAGATATCATTTTGTTTGGTTGAAGTTTTGAAGTTCCCTAACATTTAGTATATAGCTGTTCAAATGATTAGTTGTCAAAACTTCTGTTTGGAATGAAGTTGGTGGATAATAAATGTGGGAAATTTTAGCCTCTTCCCTAGAATGTAGCAGGATTTTTTTTTACCATCAACCAACCCATTAGGTTCTCTGTTTCAATCTGTGTTTTTCAATGTTTCATGTAATTTACCATATGAAATACTAACATAAAAGGCTAAATGTTGAATATAATAGGACTTTTACAAACTACTCTCAGAGGTAAAGATAGTGGCCCAACATTCCATGCACATAACATTTATTTAAAACAAAAAAACAGAAACAAGAACTTATGATTCCCTCAGGGACCATCCAAAGCAAGAGTGCAATCAACGTTGAACAACAGAAAAAGCATGAAAAGCATTCTCCATTACTAATTATTATATAAACAGAGATGTAGGATGAGTACCTGGATTGAAGTAAGACAATGAGCAGCTCTAATAGCCCTTGATGCAAGCACCTCCCCAAAGCTGCAACAGAAAAATGAGAATCCTAAATCAGGCACACCTGTGAGAAACCAAAATCAAATAAAGTCGACGCCTAAACAAAACTAAAAAAATTCAGCATTAGAATGAAAAATGCAACAACTATCAACCGAAACTGCTAAGATGACCTGTCAAACTGTCATTCATCCAAGTCAAATTGCCATTAACATTTAATTTCACCACTGCCAAGAAGCATAAAAAATGTAAGGCATTAACATGCCAGGAAAGCTTCAAAAGTTTCTAATTTATATAGAGGATGTACATTTCTATTTAAAATCAATACTTACGTTGCCTCTTCAAATGAGTAGATACGGAGTTCATAAACAACTCGCTGAGTACTTATTGGATGCCGTGTTGGAGATGATGTTGTGCTCCCAACACCAAAATTTGACCGAGACTGCATGCCTACTTCTGACTCTGGGGATGGAAGCACACATGCTACGCATGCAGCTAAGAAACGACCACACGGTGAAAAATGTGCCCCCATTTCACTGGCAATACAAAAACAAAATAAGTGAAAAAACATAAAACTGTCCTAAGTCGCACTTGAACATAACTTGTTGACAATATCCTTCGAAAATTGCAGTCAAAGGCATAAGCTCTTATGATATGGCGTAGCATTTTATAAAATGTGAAAACTGTCAAACAAATTCATAAAGGCCAAGCTCAACTCCCGAGGAAATCTTGGGGTGATTTTTGTCATCCAATAATGCAACTATACGGGAGCTGCAAAATGTTGTGAAATATGAGGACCTCCTAAATTGAACAATGCTATAATGAGCCTTACTTGGAGAGATTGGCAATGGGCAAATGAGAAGCCCATTTTTGGTTATAACAGCAAAAGTTATCTCCTCATGCATAAGAAGACCCCCCTAGCCCTAGCTTTGAATGCAAAATGGTCTTCCTCAAATGTTGAATGTCAATTGGTCACCTGATTGAGCAACGCTTGGTCCTACAGAATTTCTTGTAAGATCAGATTGTTGCTGCCATTAGTTCTTTATCAAAGACTTCCTCCAAAGTCCAAGCTTGCTAAGAGTGGATTAACCGAGGACAAGTGCCCCTTTTGTGACAAAGCTAAGACACTCAAACCAGTGTTATTCTTGACAATTGCTAGATAACCATTTCATTCCATATGTTAATGATCTACTTTTTATTATGACTTAAAAATTTGTATGTTTGTTTGTAATTGATAGTATCTAGATTCGAAATGGTTGATGCTCGAATAATTAATCATTAATGTACTATGGAATCTGGATGTCATTTCTATCTTGATTTATGTATAAATATGCATGCTTTCATATATTCTGCAACCAATTTGGCATTCTGGACGTATTTTTGAATATAAAAGCAATATATATATATATATGAAACAGACGCTTTCGAGGATATTTGGAAAATGATGCTTCCCACCAGTTTTATCAGACGCACACTGGACCATACCAGACTGAACTGCTCGGTCCCACTGTTTTCAAGGGAAAACAAGTTTGAACCAATGTCACTGACCGAAAAGGGCCAGTTCGTTACTAAATCGGCCAGCTCTTATATGTAACCAACCGGTTCAGTATCGAACTAGCGTTTTTTCATCAAACCGGCCAATTCAGTACAATCCTACCAAGGACCCTTTGAATGCAAATTTTTTTAAACAAACAATAATTTATAAGTGGGGAAGCTTAATATTTGACCATATTGCCCTATTAATGCTATGCAATTAATGGTAATGTTAAATTCTTAGAATAAAAGTGGCATTCTCCTTTATCTCTCATTTTCATCCTTCTACTTAAACTTTTTAACATTTGTTAAATTATGGTATGTTCTATGCTTAGAGCAGTTTACTTTTTTTCTTGTTATTAGCCACATATTAGCAATCACATATTAAGTAAAGTGCAGATAGAACATTAAACGATCAACAGAAAACAAGCCAACACAAGAGACACAAGATGTGGCAGCTAGTCAAGGACAAACCCCGAGGCGGGGAAACCCTTTGATCAAATCTTCTTTTATCTTCAATAGTTCAACAGAGAGAAATAGTACAAAATCAGAATTTTGTAATTTTATATCAGCAACAGCAAACCCTAGATCAGCGAAGTCAAACTTGGTCAAACAAGTTGAAATTGACCTCCAATATGCTTGGTCAATTTCCGGTCAACTAGCCCTCGAACAGCCTAAAGAAACAGCCCTTGAACAACCCCAAAAACATAGTCAAACTGCGGTTGACTGAAGTCAACCTACTGCCCAAAACTAGGGCAGCCAACACTGGTCAAACCTGTGGACGGATTGCCTCGATTTCTGTGCCAAAATTTGCGACCTGCCTAGGAGAGGCAGCCACAACAAAACCGCACCCTTGATGAGTCAACGCTTGGTCAACACAAGTCAAAGAGACCTTCTGCAACTTCTGCGTCCTCCTTAAGCTTCCTCCTTGCCCTAATGCGTCCTCCTTAAGCTTCCTCCTTGCCCTAATGCGTCCTCCTTCTTCCCACGTGTGAGCTGCTCCTTGTATAACCCGAAGCTAAGGACAGAGAGAGAAGAATGAATGAGATGAGATGATGAGATAATGAATCAACCTCTCTTGTATTTATATGATTCACTGGGCATGTATGCCACACATTTAACTGTTGGCCGACCTTGACAATTTGTCAAGTAAATACAAATAAATTCATATCTCCATAAATACTTGTCGAAATCGGATGACCTTTAGATCAATCCTACACCTCTCGACAAGAGGAATCTACGAAAAATATCAACTGCCATAAATGAGGTGACCCACATGGAGTTTGGCCCTAATTGCCAATTTTAACACTCCCTCTCAACTAGGGAGAACTCCATCTGCAATCCGTCTGAACGTCGCTACTATCCAGCGATCAAATGCACTACCTTGCACTGCTTGGCCCTGCTCTGCTCGAACTATGAAGAAGAAGAAATGATCGAGGATGTATCATACCATCCTCCACTGACCCGAAGTCAGTCTCAGAGTGTGTCATACCACTCTCACTGATCCCAGATCAATGGAGGTCATCCTAGCATAGGGAGTACGGTAGATACAACGATGTGTCCATTGATAGTACTACTAATGGTCCCTAACCCCATTTCCCTACTCATTGATCAGATGAGAGGTACTTCCCATGAGTCCCAGACTGCATGGGTAGGATGCCTCGACAGGAGAACTAATCATCTTGTCCATTGGAGAACGAATCATCCTGTCCAACAGTCGCCACAGAGAACTAATCATCCTGGCCCACAGGAGAACTAATCATCCTATTCCACAGTCGCCACGGAGAACTAATCATCCTGGCCCACAGGAGAACTAATCATCCTGTTCCACAGTTGCCACGAAGAACTAATCATCTTGGCCCACAGGAGAACTAATCATCATGTTCCACAGTCGCCATAGGGTGTCACAGGGGAAGGTTGAACCTTTCACCCTGTGCATAGTGCACCACCATGGGATCGTGAGTCGCCCTGTGGTCACATGTCGCTCCAAGAAGTACCCCACGCCCCCCTGGAGCTCCCAGAGCTCAATACATCATACTCGACTCTCATAAGAGGGTCTCTGACGACACCAAGTCGTTCTCGGAAAGTCAAGAATTTGACCTTTCCCAGGGGCTTTGTATTGATATGTTGGAGCCTTATTGCTCCCTGCTGCACCATATCCCAATTATAGTGGTACCTAATATCGATATGCTTGGAGCGATCATGAAATACGGGATTCTCTGATAAACGAATCCCGCTCTGGTTGTCACATAGGATCACGGTGGTATCCAATGTAAATCCAAACAGCGAACTGAAGAGCTTTCGCAACCAGGCCGCCTCACAAGAGGCCATACTAGCAGCAATGTACTCTGCCTCGGCAGTGCTCAAAGCCACTGACTCCTGCTTCCTGCTCATCCAAGATATCGAGGCAGATCCCAAAGAGAAACAGCACTCAGAAGTGCTCTTTCGGTCCACCACACTACCTGCCCAATCAGCATCGGTATATCCATGTAGTCTCACATCTTCAGTAGTATATCTCAACCCATGAGTGATTGTGCCACGAAGATATCTCAACAAATTCTTGGCACCAATCCAATATGAGTGGTGAGGCTCAACCATATGTTGACTCAACATGTTGACTGCAAAACATATATTCAGACGAGAGTTCACCAAGAACATCAATGCTCCGATGAGTTGACGATACTCAGTAGCATTTCGTAAAACGGGTCCAGCAGCACTACCGCTTAACTTCTTGAAGTCAAGCTCCATCGGGGTAGTCACGGGCTTGTAGTCCACCATACCGAATCTCTCCAATATCTTCACCACATATTTTCCTTAAGATAGGAAAATCTCCCCTGGCTTCTGCCAGACTTCTAGTCCTAGGAAATAGTGCATCAATCCTAGGTCCTTCATCTCAAATTCAGAAGCCAACTCCCTCTTACATTTGTGAATGAGAGGGTCTGCACCTATTAGAAAGAGGTCGTCAACGTACAGCACCAGTATGAGAGGATTGTCATCTTCAACCTTAAAGTAAAGGTTAGGGTCGGCTTCACTCCTAGTGAATCCCAGCTTCATCAAGTAGCTATCGATCCTCTCATACCACGCTCGGGGTGCTTGCTTCAGCCCATAAAGGGCCTTCTTCAACCTGCACACATGAGATTCTCAATCATGAATCTCAAATCCTTCAGGTTGCTCCACATAGACCTCCTCTTTCATCGAATCATGTAAGAACGCGATCTTGACATCCATCTGATGTAGGTTCCATCCTTGCGAAGCAGCAAGGGCCATGACCGAGCGAATAGTGGTATATCGGGCAACAGGTGCAAATATCTCGTCATAGTCTATACCTTCCTTCTGAGAGAAGTCATGAGCGACAAAACGAGCCTTATACTTTTCCGCACTTCCATCAACGGCATGCTTTATCTTGTAAAGCCATTTAAAAGTGACAACTGCTTTGTCCAGGGGTCTAGGGACCACATCCCAGACATCGTTTTTCATGATGGATTCATATTCCTCATTCATAGCATCCTTCCATGCTTGATGCTTGACAACTTCTGCGAATGACGAAGGCTCATTTTTGATGATCGTGCTCATGATGGTCAAGTATCCCTGATACCTGGTCGGCTTCTTACTTTCCCGGAAGGTTCCCCTGGGTGCAACATGCCCTTCAGCATCATCAAGTGTCCCCCTAAGCCATGAAGGCCTCTTCCTAGAAGAGGAAGGCTCTTGCGGAGGGGGATCAATAGGATCCATAGGTTCTTCCACATCGGGCATCATCTCATCTTCCTTTTCCTTTGGTTCCCTGGTGTCAGCGTCTTTAGATCCCCTTTGAGTAGGAAGATTGTCAACTTTGCTAAGAGCCATATCTTCGTCAAAGGTGACATCATGGCTAATCTCGATTTCCCTTTGACCAGCCACATAGATTCTATAGCCCTTAGTGTTTTCGCTATAGCCCATGAAGATTCCTTTCTTTCCCAATGCACCCAATTTATTCCTCTTCTCCTTCGGCACATGAAAATATACCGGACTTCCAAAAATTCTAAAATGAGATACTTCAAGTTTCTTACCAGTGAACATCTCTTTGGGAGTCTTGGAACCCAATGCTTGATGAGGGCATCGGTTTTGGACATATACGGCGGTTCGCAGCTTCAGCCCATAGAAACTTCAGAAGTCTTTGATCTAGAGCATATAGCACGGACAGCTTCCACAATCGTACGATTCTTCCTCTCTGCCACACCATTCTGCTCGGGAGTATATGGTGTTGTAGTCTCCCTCTTAATGCCAACCTCTTTGCAAAAGTAATGGAACTCATTGGATTCATACTCAATCCCATTATCAGTCCTTAAGATCTTGATCTTCTTTTCAGTTTGATTCTCGATCAAGGCTTTGAAGTGACGAAACCAAGTGAACACTTCATCCTTCTTTTTCAAGAAGTATATCCAAGTCTTATGAGAATAATCATCTGTAAAAGTGAGGTAATATAAATATCCTCCCAAAAAGTTCACAGGCATCATGCAAGATATGTCTGAGTGAACCAACTGCAATATATCAGAGGTCTTGCTTTGGCTTTGAGGAGAATGGTCCCCTTTTGAGTTTCCCTTCCGCACATCCAGGACATACACCTTTTTGCTCTACTTGGAACTCGGGCATCCCTGTCACCATTTGTCTTACATTGGGTAGAGCTTTATAATGAAGGTGAGCAAACCTCCGATGCCATAGTTCAGACTGAAGTGATGTGTCACAAGATATGACACCCAGCAGACTTCCTCCGACCTAATATAATGAATCGACTCGAAACCCAAGAGTGAAAGCTTCCTTAAAATTCTTTTTCCATATACGTACCTTGCCATCAATGAAGGTTACCTTGTAGCATTTGTCCTCCATTGCCGAAACGGACACCAGGTTCTTTTATAGATCAGGTACATATAGGACTTCTTGCAAATGAATTGTTTTACCCTGATTCAATTGAAGAGTGACATTCCCTACGCCTTTCACGAGATATTTTGCGTTGTCCCCAAGAACAATTTCCAGGTTGGTCTCCTTTTCTATCAGATTAGAGAGAGGTTCTTTGTAACCAGTGAAGTGCCTTGAGGCACCACTATCAATAAGCCAATTTCCCAGTGAGTCCGGGGGAGCAGTAGTAGAGAGGGCTGCTGGTAGACAATATTCATCTTGCTTATTGTTAACAACATTAGATTCATACCTGGAGTTTCTTGCCTTCTTGAAGGGTTGTCCTCTTCCTTGATTTCCGACTTTTCTTTTACCTCAGCCATTAGACCTGTCATTCCTTTGATTGCCTTGAGAGTGATTTTGTTCATCGTCATGGTGTGAGTCCCTTTTATCAGGGCACTCCCTTGCATAGTGGCCCATTTTGTTGCAATTGTAACATCGACCTTTTCTTCCACCCCTTGGTCCAGCCTTTCTTTTGGATTTAGCCCCAGAATTGTTTCTTCTTTTAGCATGAGAAGGAAAGGCAGAGGGATGGCCTTTAAGTGCGGGCATTTCTTGCTCTTCCATCCTTGTCTCTTCTTGAATACATCTAGCCATCAATTCCTCAAATTCTGCGATGACATTATTGTTGAGAAGAGTAGTCTTGAATATATACCATTCAGGTGGCAGTCCTCCAAGAGTTGTGATAGTCATTTCCCTGTCAGGAACTACTTCCCCAATAGATAGGAGATCATTCTTGATCTCGATGATCCTTAAGAAATATGCTTGCATACTCTCATCTTTGCCCTTCTTAATTTCCTTCAGCTTATTTTTAAGCAACAAAACTTGATTTGCATCATTAACTTTAAATAAACTCACCAGTCTATCGTAGATTTCCTTGGAGGTTGTTAGCTCGGAAACATAGGCCACCAGGCACTTGTCGATAGAGTCCCGGATGATCTTCCTTGCTTTGACTTCTCCCTTGGACCACTTGCTTTTGGCAGCAACGGATGCATTTGATGGAGGTGCAACAATATTGCCTCTCACATGGTCCAACACTTCCTGATCTTCTAAAGTTAGATCGAGAGACATCTTCCATCCATGATAGTCAGACTTCTCACGGAGCTTGTCTTCGGCGGGGAAGAGTGTTGATGACCCCATGAAGTTTTTAGGATAGCCTTGCCAACCTTCTCTTCAGTGATTGCTCTTGCTCTTGCTTGGGCTTTGTCTTAACCTCACCTCTGATACCATGTTAAATTATGGTATGTTCTATGCTTAGAGCAGTTTACTTCTTTTCTTCTTATTAGCCACAGATTTGCAATCACATATTAAGTAAAGTGCAAATAGAACATTAAACGATCAACAAAAAACAAGCCAAGACAAGAGACACAAGATGTGGTGGCTAGCCAAGGACAAACCCCAATGCGGGGAAACCCTTTGATCAAATCTTCTTTTATCTTCAATAGCTTAGCAGAGAGAAATAGTACAAAATCAGAATTCTGTAATTTTATATCAGCAGCAACAAACCCTAGATCAGCGAAGTCAAACTTGGTCAAACGAGTTGAAATTGACCTCCAATATGCTTGGTCAATTTCCAGTCAACTAGCCCTTGAACAGCCTCAAGAAACATCCCTTGAACAGCCCCAAAAACACAGTCAAATTGTTGTTGACTGAAGTCAACCCACTGCCCAAAACTAGGGCAGTCAACGCTGGTCAAACCTATGGACAGATTGCCTCGATTTTTGTGCCAAAATCTACGGCATGCCTAAGAGAGGCAGCCACATCAAAACTGCACCCTTGATGAGTCAACGCTTTGTCAACGCAAGTCAAAGAGACCTTCTGCAGCTTCTGCGTCCTCCTTTAGCTTCCTATTTGCCCTAATGCATCCTCCTTCTTCCCACGTGTGAGCTGCTCCTTGTATAACCCAAAGCTAAGGAGAGAGAGAGAAGAATGAGTGAGATGAGATGATGAGATAATGAATCAACCTCTCTTGTATTTATATGATTCACTAGGCATGTGTGCCATACATTTAACTGTCGACCGACCTTGACAATTTGTCAAGTAAATACAAATAAATTCATATCTCCATAAATACTTGTCGGAATCAGATGATATTTAGATCAATCCTACACCTCTCAACAAGAGGAATCTAGGAAAAATATCAACTGCCATAAACGAGGTGACCCACATGGAGTTTGGCACTAGTTGCCAATTTTAACAACATTACCATGAATTGACTCGGGATGTTTAAGAGTGATTCTGACCTCACTGGATTTCATATGGAGAAAGTAGAATTTTAGATCCCACTCAAAAATCTAGCAAACTTAGCAGTTTTTCAAGATTTCAAGAATGGGGGATTACAACGTTTCCATTGGATTTTGTCATGTACGAGGGTATGGAACTAGCATTTAATCAAGAGCACCAAGCCCTCTATGTACCTTGATGTTAGTCACATTGATTGTTGAACTCCTCTATCATGACCTTACTAAAAATGTACCCATCACTAAAACAAAATCTTGACTTCACATGCTAAGTTTTTTCTATCTTATTTTGATGCTTAAAGGGAGATATTGATGACGAATATCCCAATATAAACAATGATTTTGATGATATGTAGGTATTTGTTGTAGCATGATTTTTTTTGGATGCTAGAGGCCATGTAGGGTCTGTTTGTTGATGTATTTTCGGTTCAAAGACAGATTGCACTCAGTGCTATTTTGATTATTTGCAATTTTGCACCCTTACATGCTAGCAGCTATACAAATGAAAACTTGTACTTATTTGTGTATAAATGGTTTGGATTGATATATATGTTTGTGTATGGATGCACATGAATATATATGTTTTTCTTTTTGAATATTTTACGTGTTTTTGGTTGACCAGTTTTTTGGTCTGATCTTTTAACTGGTTCTGACCATTTCCTAATTCAGGGGGTCTACCAGTTCGGTCAATGGTTCGGTTCTAATAACATTTCTTCCAATGCTTCGCTTCTAAAAAATGTACCTTCTTTGTCCCCACTTTGTGCAACAATGGCTCAAACACATCTTCTGCAAGTGTCAATTTGCTCATAAACAGTGGAAGATGGTTCAGCATAAACTTCCATCCTTGCTCCAAGGAAGCACACCTGAAGGGAAGCCTTGCTTAGGGATTGCAACGCCCTTGTTTGCGGCCTTTATGTTTTCCTTTGGCTTGCATGCATATTCATATCTGTATTGTCTTTGGAAATTGCACTCTAAATGTATTTGAAGGAATGTATGTGCTATCTTTGCTTTTCAGAAGTTGTGAGTTGATGAGGTAAGTTGCCAACTTGAAGCCAAAGAATTTTTGCTAGTTAAAGAAGCTAAAAATTTATCCATTGGTGCTTATTTGGACCTTGTTTCCGAGTTCACTGCCAAGATAGCCAGCCCCTTTTCTTTTCTATATAATATATGTGCAATTTGTTGGAAACCTAGTTCATAAGGGTTATGGTAAATTATATTATTCACTTGTGAAAGAATGAAAAGAGTCACAAGTTAATATGAATAGTCATCAGGAGTGCAAGTGACTTTGGAAGCTGAATCCAAAGGTCATAAACATGTATTTATATGTCTATCATTTTAATGAAAGTGAAATTCATGCTTATCTAAATTCATGTATCAAACAGAATTTTCTCCCAAAAAAATCTACTTCCAAAAATTAATGACAAATAGCCACAAGGACCAAGACTTGTGAAACTGATTCGGAAACAACAATAAACATTCATGCTAGAGAAGGAAATGTCTCAGTTCCCTGGAAATTGCCAAGCATCAGTTAGCTTCACACTGCACAAAATCTTTCATCCTTTAGAAACCAAAGCAAGAATAAAGGTATGGTTTTGATAAAATTACAACATAATGAGCAGATACAGTGTTGCAGGAAACGTCCCCCCCCCCCCCGGGATCAAAAACCCGATCCGCAATCCGTACGAACGCGTGGGGTAAGCGCCGTACGTAACGCGTGGGGTAAGCGCCGTACGTAACGCGTTTCGGGCTAATAAACATGCTTCTTGGAATTTCGGAAGCGTGTGACCGAAAAGCATTGAAACGCGCTTCGTACGGTGCTTCGGCCATACGAAGCATACGGATCACGAGCGATTCCGTACAACTTCCTCCGTTTCCGCCGCACGGCCAAAAAAGCGTTGTTTTTTTTTTGGCATTTTGGTTTGTTGGGGGTGGGTCCACCTTGGGTTAGGGTGAGGAATAAAGGGATTGAACCCCCCATTCATCTCTCATTTTCTCACTTGGAGTTTATGAGAGTTGGAGAAGAGAAGAGAAGAGAGGAGAGCTTGGAGGAGCTAGGAAAGGAGGAGGAGCTTGGAGTAGGAGCTTAGAGGAGCTAGGAGAACGAGTAGGAGCTTGGTGGACTTCCATCTACAAGAGCTAAAGAGGTTAACTGCAAACCCCAAACTCCCTTATTTTTTTGACATTTTTTTGTATTTTTCTCCTCCCTCTCCTACTCTTTCCCATTGTTTCTACTTGCTTATTTAATTGCAAGTTGTCCACCACCTATATCCATATTCCAAGATGGTGTTCTTTTGGCTTCTATGTACGGAGTAGGAATAGAAGGGAAGAAGCACAAGAAGATAGTGGTCCCAATATGAGTGACCCAATGTATGATGAGGAGGAAGGGTTTGAAGAGGAAAGGGATGAAGTTGAACCTGAAGGGAAAACTGAAACACTAGAGGGGAAAGTTGCATTAACACCCTTGTGGAACTATGTGACCAAACTTGAAGGGGGAAAGGGTGGTGGAAGCTACAAATTTTTGTGCCCTCATGGTTGTCATGGAGGAAAACCATTTAGTGGTTCATATACCCGTGTGAGGAGGCATCTTTGTGGGGTGATGGACAGTGATGATAAAAAGGGTGTTGTGGGGATACAAATTTGCCCAAACATTTCAGCTGAACAAAGAAGAAAATACATCCAAATAGAGGAGGTTGCACAACAAAAAAACAAGAAACAAAAAACTCATTCTGAATCAAGTGCAACCTCTAGATTTGGTAGTTCATCTCCTCATGGTACTTTTGGAAGCTCTGGAGGTAAAAGAACAATAGGGGATTTCCTTAATGTTGCTGGGAGGGATGATGTGGATGGAAAGATAGTCCGATTTCTTTGTGCTTGCGGTGTACCATTCAATGTGCTTCGCTCTCCCTATTGGCATGAAATGGTAAAGGCCATCAATGAAGCCCCAAAAGGATACAAGTCCCCCAACTATGAGAAAGCTAGAACAATGTTATTAGAAAGAGAAAAAGCAAAGGTTCAAAGAGATTTGACACGTTTTACAAATGAGTGGGTAGATTGTGGGGTATCCATTGTATCATATGGGTGGACAAATAATAGAAACCAACATTTGATAAACGTTCTTGGTGTTTCTGCTAGTGGTGCAGAATTTATTACATGTCATGACTCCTCCTCCATCAGTGCATCTTCCCAAAACATTGCAAATCTCCTATTGCAATCAATCAAAGATGTTGGTCTGAATAATGTGGTTCAAGTGATCACAGATAATGCAGCAAATTGTAAGGCAGTAGGAAAAATTATTGAGCGTACTCATCCACACATCTTTTGGTCTGGGTGCCTGGTTCACACATTGAACCTTTTGATGCATGATATTGTGAAGCATAAAGAATGTGGGTGGATTAATGAGCTTTACAGGAGAGGGAAGCAGCTCATTAAATTCATCACAGGGCATACAAGGGTAAACTACTTCTATGGCACTTACTCCAAGTTGCAGTTGCTTAAACTTGCAAAGACAAGATTTGCCAGTTATTACCTCACCTTTAAGCGGCTAGTGAAGGTGAGACAAGCTTTAACTAATATGGTGTGTGTTGAAACATGGGATGAAATTAACACTAATAGAGATGGTGCTAATGCAGCCAAGGACACTATTCTTGACATGTACTTTTGGTCACAGGTTAAATATGTTTTGCAATTCACCAAACCAATTTATTACATGATCAAGTTTGGAGATTCAGATCGACCAATAATTGGGGAGGTGTATGAGCAAATGGATGGCATGTTGGGGCAGATTAAAGACATTGTTAAGCCTAGAGATATCACCTTGTACAATTATATTCGTGCAGAGGTGGAAAACCGATGGGAAATACTAAATGTTCCATTGCATGCATTAGCATATGTTTTGACACCTAAATACTATCATCCATCATGGCTTTCAACACCAGCACCTGGGGGGAAAAGCAGGAGAAAACCACACCAAGATCAAGAGGTTCACAAAAAATATATGATTGCATTGAGTAAATTAATCCCTGATGAAGAGGAGGCTGCCATGGTACAGAGATAGTTGAGCAACCATACGCTTAACACTAGTCCATTTGGGAGCATGCATGCAATTAGAGATTGAGAGACTTTTTCTTCTCTTGAGTGGTGGAACATGCATAGAGGGGCTACTCCACTTCTACAGACTTTGGCATTGCGGGTGTTATCACAAGTGGTAAACACTTCTTCTGCAGAGAGGTGTTGGAGCTCTTATTCTTTCATCCACAATGTTAAAAGGAACAAGTTGAGTTTAGACCGGGCAGAGAGCTTGGTTTATGTTCATTACAACTTGCGATTGTTGTCCCATTACTATGATGATGCAAAGACTAATAAAGACCTTAAGATTTGGGATAGGAATCTAGAGGAGCCCAATTTGGAGGATGGAGTGTTGCGATTAGAGCAATTAGAGGATGCTCTTATCCAGGTATGTCCATTGTGGTATGAATTTTGCTTATAAAGCATTTCTCTAATTCATGTTTTTAATTTTTTTTGTTAACTAGTGTTTTTTTTTGTATGAATTTTTTGAGCGATTCCAGGATGATGATGATCGTGTTGAGATGCCACCCCCATCTGGTCCCTTGGTTCCTAGGTTCCATGGTTCAACACCAACAGCAGGGGGTTCGTCTTCATTAGTTTCAGTGCCACAACTTCCACAGGCACCATCTTCTTCATTGCCACCACGTGGAGGCCCGCTGCCACGTTCTCTTCGTGGTGGAAGGAGGAGAGATTAGTAGATATATTCACAATTTACTACTTTTGTCATAGATTAATCATTAGACTTGTAGGCTTGTGAATTTGAACCTTTTTGTCTTGGCGGTGACCAAGTGACCTATTTTGTAAACATTATTATTTGAATTTTGGACATGACAAATGTTGACAGTTGCTCACTTGCTAGATAAATCATAATATGCTCTATGTTTTATGTTTTATAATATGCTTAAATGTTTTATGTTTTATAATATGCTTAAAAATTTGATGTATGTTTGTAATTGCTAAAATATAGATGGTTGATGTTCGAATAATTAATCATTGATGTACATACTAGTAACTACAATGGAATCATGGATGCCATATCTATCTTGATTTATGCAAAAATATGCATGTTTTCATGTCTTCTACAACTAATTTGGTATTTGGGATGTTTGTTTTGAGTATAAATGCAAAAAAAATATAATATATATATATAGCAGACGCTTCGCTTCCTAGATTTTTGGAAAATGACGCTTCCATGTCCCCGCTTCCAAAAATCGTCCCCGCTTCATGCAACATTGAGCAGATATATATCTTGGCATAATTCATTGTAAGATAATGAAAACTTTCCAGCTATAATATGCTGACTTTTGTGCTAAAACTCAGTTGCCAGCAACAGTAGACCATAAAAGAGAAATGGCAGCATACCTGCATAGGACAGCATGTGGTATCGTCAATCGGCATCTCTTTGAATCAAGCAAGGCACAAGGGTTTTTAACATCAAAAGGCCATACTCTTAATTTAACAGTGCATGGTAGTTCAGCAGCTGTCAGTGCAGCTGTCACAGCAAAGGTTGCCTGTGTCGCTGCAACTTCAGGAATATCAAAAATTGCTTGTCCACTTTCAGTTCCATTACGCAATCCAAATCCAGTACCCCCCTGTGAGCTCACTTGAGCTTGAATGGGATGACGTCCTGTAGACCTTCTATCAAGTCTGGTTGTGGCCATACCAGGAGCCACTGCAGCTCTCGCCAGTGAAACTGCGCGGTTCTGCTGTAACTGATGTAAATCAGATATCCTGGCATCTGATGGCATTAGTTGAATAGCTGGCAAACTTTCAGTTATTGGCAGATTTGGATGTAAACCAGCCTGTGTCTGACCCATCATCAACCCCTGTAAGAAAGGTAACTCCCAACCTGGTTGATCTCCAAAAGGAAGAAACTGATGCATCTGCCGACCTCCAAAAAATAACTGCACATCCATTCTTTGAGGAATACTTGAGGTCCACGTGTCAGGATTTGCTGCTATTATTTGTCCTTGTTGCCTCTCAGGTAACCCGGAAATAGAACTTTCAACAAGGTTGTCACATCCAGGCTCCATTCTGCCCGATGTTTCAGGATGGTTTGACAACTCTAAATCTTCCACTTCCCCTGCAAGACTAACATGATTCCTTTGGCAGTCTCTCAGATGCTCTTCTGCTGCTCTCAACAACATGTCAACCCCAGATTCATAGACGTTGCTTTCTGGCTCACTTTCAGGAATGTGACCAGGGTTTACTGATTCTGGCAAAGATTCTGCATTTGACACTTGAGCATGGACATCAACTGGGGCATCTGTAGCAGCATTTTTTTCTAGGTCTAGTGCTCTCACTGACTCTAGAGTTTCGGTATTTTTGGCTTCCGATTCTCTAGTATTGGAGGCAACTAACAAGCCTTCAGGCTGTGAATCTCTCATATTATTTCGATTGGCCATAGCATCAGGCAAGAGAAACTGAGTAAAAGGCATCAAGTATTCAGAACTGGCACTAGAGACAGGGATTCCAGAACCTGCAGTAATATTAACAGGCATGAAGAATATCAGGTGGAAGGTACTCTCAAGTATCCATGGGATGTAGCGATCGTCATTGAACAATCAGGAGCATCAAGATCATTAACCTGGAAGGTATGGTAAGTATTGTGAAGAAGCCACTGCCATAGAAGAATCAGCAGCATCAAGATCATTAACCTGCAAGAAAAAGTCAGAAGAAATTGCACATGTAGCAAGTGATAGGATAAGATCATTAAACATGTTCAAAGGACACAAAAGCTTCCATGCCTCAGCAGTTAACAAAATTGGAGAAGCATGAGGATGAAAATGCACTGCACGTAGCGACCGACGAGTCCGGAGTATACTTATAGGTGCTGATGTGTCTCCCTTTTCATTATATCGCCAAATATACAACTGACAAATCAAACCATGGCACTTGCATCATATAAAAACCCAATCTGCACGAAGCACAAACTAAAGTCTATAGTCCACTGAATCTAAGATATGCAGCATCTCTGTACAAGACAACATGAAATATTGAACTCATTTCATTACCCTGTGGCCAGAAGCTACAGCTAGTAGATCTCCTTGAGCATGAAATGCAATGGAAGCAATGGGACGGTCTGCAACACAATGGCCAACACCAAATGGAAATGATATAAAGAGAAGGCTTAACTTCAGAACTGCAGAAAAATAGTATTTGAGTGTAACCCAAATAAACTAACTTCCAGTAATGCATAAGAACCCATCTAATTAAGCATATCAAAGATCTCAACATGAACTGATGGATGATTATATAAGTATTACTGAAGTCTCGTGAACCAAGGGATTGTGCTGTATTTGCATCCCAGAGGCGGACTTCATGATCCAAGCTCCCACTTGCAAGAATTCCCTGATGGAATGGATGAAAACGCACCTGCAAGTATTTCCAAACAAAAGATGCAACCAAATTAAACTTTTAAAATATGATTCAATAAGAGTCCTTTTCTGTAGCTAAACTCATAAGACAATAATGCAAATCCGATGCTTCAATTAAAGCCTCTGTAATTACTATTGTGAGATGCAGGAATACAAAATAAGATTGTAATGACAATTTGCTGAGAGTTTGTTTCCTACCTAGCAGAGAATTGAAACAGTTGACAAGGCCATACATCGAAACAATAATCCCAAGAAGGTATTCCTAGATGAGCAGTCAATAGCAAGATGAGTCTCTGAGTTTGTAAGTTGCCAAGTATAGTCAATGTTGTCCAACATTGTATTTAAAATGACAACTGAGACCATCCTTGACTGTCCTCAAGTGCTTTAATTCTAGAATGAAATGCAAGAAACAAGTTTTATGAAACATCTTTGAGTGCTGGAGACCATGTGTACGATTTTCTTTCCTGTATAGAATGTTTCGGGCCTGATAGTTCAGTCTGCTATGAACATAACTATATCAATAAATAAATAAAAATAATAATAATTAATAGTTAATGAAGAGACACATGAAAGGACATGTTTCTATGAGAAACGCATGACTCCTTATGAAAGGTTATTCCCACTTAGCTATATACAAGACCCTCATTGTATCCAATTATATCACTGTTGGAATCAAATCATTTATTTATATATATTATTTATTCTATGTTGGATATTCTCATATTCCAAATATTCTGAATATTTGTATGATAACAAACATTGATATCAAAGTCAGTTTGATGGCCCTTGGTATCAAACCCAGTCTGATCTGGTCATTGGCCACACTTTTTTTTAAGAGGCTTAGCCACACACTCAAAAATTGTGGAGTTTCTCCAATTCTAACATTTATGACCAAGAAAAAAAACAAGCCTTGCCCATTTTTCAGAGATTAAAAAATAATAAAAAATTACAAAAAAGCAGTGCAAATATTAAAATAATTATACTAAATAAAACTATGTTGCATGAGTTTTTGGAACGTGGGAACGTTGGGAACTTGGGTACAGGTGTCGGGAACGGCTATAGGTTTCCCTAAAATTTAACGGAAACAGCTAATGGGGAGGGGTTATATTATATAATAAAAAAATTAAAATATAAAAATAAAAAATATTTTTTTAATTATATAATTTATATAATAATCAAAATTAATATTGAATCAAAATATTAAAATATTAAAATCAATTTAAATATATAAATAATAAATATATAATCTCTCTTATATATAAATATATTCTTTGGGTGTCTCTCTCCGGGAGTCTCTCCCTTTTATATATATAAAATATTAAAATGTCAAGTTCATTATCAGTTCTCTGACACATGACGAGTCTTTGAAACAATCTGGCTTAAAAAAACAAACGAACAGTTTTACATATGTTTCTCTAGTTGTTCTTAAGAGAAAAAGTAAAGCAACTCTAATGTTTATGTATTGACTACCACATACAATATGCACACACAATCTTCTGCAATATATATACATAAACGACAAAAGAAATACTCATCAGCATGACATCCCAGATATCGCCCTTACATCGAGGTGCCACACGCTTCCTTAACCCATGAAGAGATTCCTCCATTTTCTCAATTAAGGATATTGGTGTTAAGGATGTTTCAGCGTAGGCTCATGTTTTGTGGGCAATGCAGCTTATTTCTCTACAGGCTTTGTATTCCCCAACCCCAAGGAACACTGGAACTCCAAAAAAACCAGTCTTCAAAGCTCCCGGAACTTTCCCAAGCTCCCATTGCAACTCTCATTGAAAAGGAAACATTCCCATACAGTTCCAAAGCTCTCGGGAGCGCGGGAACCATTGGAACGAGTTTGCCAACTCTTGGGAACGGTTCTCGTGTAACAGAGAAATAAAACATAAAAGATATTATATTATTTTTTAAAATTGAAGAAAATAATATATATAATATTAAAATAATAATTAGAAAAATTATTAAAAGTTGCAACCCTACAACCACCAACTACTGACACCACTCTACTCCTCCGTCAAACTTCCCCGCACTGCCAATCTTCTGCCAACCCTAAATCCTTCTTTCTTGTGTTCTCTTTGATCGCAGCTACCAACGTCACGCTATCAGCCAAGTTCACCCATTGTTCAGTGCCCGCAAACAGCCATTATAATCTATACAATTCCAGTGTGCAATCCGCCATACACGGTTCGTTTTAATTTTGTATTGGTCAACTAAAATTCATCATATAAATTTGCATTCATCCATACGGCCCATATTTAAATTAATTTCGGGCGAATTATCCGTACAAGTTTGCAAATTATTTCCCATATAGTCTGCCATATTTTTCAGTCGATCGTACCAACCGTACACATCCTCATTCAATGAATTAAATTGCAAATGCCATGTCCATACAATCGTACATTCCATTAGTCATGACCCTCTCCGTACACTCACATTATCAAAAAAGTTTCTTTTTTGGATTAATTTTTAAGAAAAGGAATATTTCGTTTGGCATTAAAAGTAGTTTTATAATTATACAAAAATGTAAGAGAGAAAATAAGGCATTTTTATAAGTAAAAGTGAAAAAAAAAATTGTAAGGGAATGTACTCTTGACCTTGCAAGGAACTTCTTGAAAGACAAGCTGCTATGGCAAGGACAAATATGCCAAGCATAGAGGGTAGGTAAGTTTAATGTTGAGAGAGCCAAGCCCATAAAAGTCATCATGCCTAGCTTGCGTGATAAATATACCATTCTAAGCAAGAAGCAACTCTTGAGGGGTTCTCGCTTTTTTCTAGAAGAAGATTTAACTGTAAGACAACAAGAGGAAAGGAGGGAGGAAATGTCAAAGGTTAGGGCAGCAAGAGATGAGGGCAAGAGAGCATGGATTTATAAAGGTAAAGTTGTGGTGGCAAGGACGGACAAAGACAAAACGGTGAGTCTTGCATGTCAAAACAAATAGCAATCAAGCCATACCTAGGTTTCCTTAATATTAGTTTGTTGGAATTGCAGAGGTTACCAATGGAGACGAGGACCTGGGTTAGGGCCTATTACAGAAGATAGAGACATAATTTGCCTCATAGAAACACATGAGCATGAAGGGTGTGTTGACCCTGCCGCCTACACCTACCTACAAGTCAGTGAAAAAAGCCTTCAACCCCACAAGGTGTGGTTGGTGGCAGGGAACTCAGAGAAGGGGCTGTCACACTAATCCCGACTCTCTCTATTTGAGCCTAGATAACCGGATTCGCCCTAAAGGCCCCTCGAATCCCGAATCCAGCGAATCCGACACGATTCTGTCCAGATTCGTGTCCAAATCCAATGACACGTCGTGTCCTTTCCTGACTCGTCGAATCCGAGGTCGTGTCACGATTTTCATCTGCGTGTCACGATCGTGTCCTGTTTCCAGGACTCGCTAAGCTCAAAAAGCGACCTGCGCGGGTATGAAAAGGGCGTGTTTGCTCATTACAGCCACGCATATTTTCATTTGGCAAGTGTTTTGTGAGCTGTTGGCAAGTGGAGAAGGGTTTGCAGCAGGGAGTAGAGCATTCAGCAAGGAGAATCGACCACCAAGTAAGTGCATTTCTGATCTCACTGTTTGTAGAATGCAATTTCTTCCATAAACTAATGAATGGGGTGGTGAACCATTAATGGTTTACATTATAATAGTATGGACCCTGCGGTTGTTATGAATGGGGTCGATTTGTAATGAAATAACTTTATATCTGGAATCTATTTAATTATGTGTACTGTAACAGCAAGACATCCTTTTTTTATGTTAATTTTCTTTCACACAAGAAGAGGCAAGTGTTATGGTGTTCCATAGACCTCTGCTAAACTGTTTGGTGATCTATCCATCCCCCAAAATGGCTCCTTTTTAATAGAAGTTAACCAAAGAGAACAGTGTCTCAGTGGTCGTTGGTAACCCATTCTCAGAATACTCTGGCAACCTTGAATTTCCAAAAGACATGCTAAAATTGTCTTTGTTTTATGATAAATCATGTGGAAACCATCTGTTAAGTTTGAGTGATGGATGCTATCCTTAACAAGTTAACAACTAGGCTTTTGTTAAGCATTAACCATCCAAGCACCCTGCAATTAAAGGAGAGGGGTTTACGGATATCTGAACACCTGCTGACCTATCTAACTTCAACATTTTGACTAGCCCATATTTTGGTTTACGGATATTTGAACACCTGCTTACTATTGTTACACAGTACACTCTATATTTTGGCACTCATTTTTGGTGGATTTCGTTTAAAAAAACAATTTGAAGCTAGTCCTGTCATGTATGTCTTTCTTCCTCGGGATATACTATCAAATTTAGACCACCACAGCTCCAAATTGGCAGTTATCTAGACCTGTCATGTATGTCTTTCTTCCATGCATTTTTTACAGCAATTTGTATATGATTTTTTATTTACAAATTTATTGTTCATTTCTTTTACAGGTAACAGTATTCATGGCTCAATCAAAGGCAGCAGTTAGGGGGCAAAGGAAGGGCAAGAATGTCATGGGTAGAGATGCCCTTCCTCCCCCAATATCATCAGAGTCTGTTGCAAGTAATGTTGAGGGAAGAGGACTTAAAGACAATGATAAATATCCATTGTGGAAATATGTCACAAGAGAGGATGGGCCAAACAAGAAGGGAAAGGGAGGAGGCAATGTGCAATGGAAATGCAACTTTTGCAACATTTCTTTCAAAAGCACATATTACCGTGTGAAATCACATTTGTTGGCTTTACCTAGTTGTGGGATTGGAGCTTGTAGAGCTATTACTTCACAAAAGAGAAAAGAATTGGAAAAGGAGGCCAATGTTGGTATTGAACATGTGGCTTCAAAATCAAAAAAACCCAACAATGAAGACCCCCTTACATTTTTTAGGAAAGCCACCACCAAATTTCCATTTGAGAGTTCTACTTCTACTGGGGGACAAGCATCAAAAAGAGAGAGTTCTACTTCAACTTTATTTATTGAGATGTGCCGAGCTCTAACTCAAGGGGCTCCAGCAGGGTATGTGCCTCCTGGGTCAGAGAAGCTGAGAACCACATTGTTGACGAAGGCAAAAAAAGAGGTGCAAAAAATGCTTGAGCCTATTGTAGCATCATGGCCAACATCTGGGGTTAGCATTGTTTCTGATGGATGGACAAATCCAGCACGACACCCAATCATCAACTTCATGGTGTCTTCCTTGAATGGTCCAGTTTTCATGAAAGCAGTGGATACACTTGGCGAATACAAAGATGCACAATTTATGGGTGAGTTATTTATTAAAATTGTTGAAGATGTAAGTGTTGATTCTTGTGTGCAAATCATTACAAATAATGCACCTGTTTGCAAGGCTGCTGGCATGATTGTGGAAGTTGAATATCCACAAGTTTTTTGGACACCTTGCATTGTCCATTCATTGAACTTAGCACTGAAATCCATTGCTTCTGATGTGCTTTTGATTGGAAGCATTATTGAGGATGCAAGACATATCCGTAACTTTGTGCAAAATCATACAAATGCCCTCACTATCTACAAGGAGTACAGCAATCTATCATTGTTGAAGATTATTGATAC
The DNA here is from genome assembly GCA_031772625.1 of Pinus tabuliformis. Lineage (NCBI taxonomy): Eukaryota > Viridiplantae > Streptophyta > Pinopsida > Pinales > Pinaceae > Pinus > Pinus tabuliformis. The sequence goes on from CM062817.1 coordinate 668,947,944, forward strand.
ACGATTTGCATCTGCATTCATGATGTTGAAGAGGTTGAGGGAGGTCAAGACCGCTCTTGGGTCCATGGTTATTTCTGAGTTTTGGTCTTTTTGGAGAAAGACAGATCAGGTAGCCTCTAAAAGAGTGAAGGACACAGTGCTAGATGATGCTTGGTGGGAGAGGGTAGATCTAATTATTCGGATCATGGACCCTATCATTTCTTTGCTTCGAGTTGCAGATACAGACAAACCCATCCTAGGAGAGGTTTATGAAGGATGGGATTCCATGATTGATTCTGTGAGGAGCATTATTCTACAGAGTGAGTGCCCCGAGTATGAGACATCACCAGAGGCCTTCTGCGATACCATACATGATATTCTTGTCAGCAGATGGGACAAGAATTGTACACCTTTACATTGTTTGGCTCACTCATTGAACCCCAAATACTACAGCCATGAGTGGCTGAATGGTGGACCTTCCCGCAGATTCCCTCCTCACATGGATGGTGAAATCTCACAGGGGAGGAAAGAGGCATTCAAGCGGATTTATCAGGATAGTGCATTGCTTGCTGAGGTGGAGGATGCCTTTGCAGAGTTTTCCACTGGCAGTGGTCGATTTGGAGGTTATGATGTGATTAGAGACAGGGGGGCTAAGAAGCCCTATTCTTGGTGGGCAAATCATGGGGCAACAAGCCCTCCTCTTCAGCAGTTAGCCATGAGGCTCCTCTCTCAGGTGACTTCATCCTCTTGTTGCGAGAGGAATTGGAGCACATATGGGAATTTGCATAATGTGAAGAAGCGCAGGCTTGAGCAGTCCAGGGCAGAGACAATGGTGTATATGCACACCAACATTCGTCTTATTTACAGGCAGAGGGAAGAGTGGTTGGGGGGGAAGACAAAGATGTGGGATGTCTTTCCTGATGATATGGGTTTGGACACCATTGTTGAGTTGGCATTGGCCAACATGGATCTCAATGATCCAGTGCTAGAGCTTGTTAGATTTAATGACTTAGAGGGGTCAACCTCCACACCAGCAGATGCAGAGGTGACTATGGATACAGGGGAGGAGGAGGATTCAGAGGAGAGCAATGGGGACCATGATGATGAGGACATTGATGCTGATTCTGATGCTATTGCTGATTGATGCCTTGAGGCTTGTATACATGTAGTTGTTTTATATTTTCTACTTCTATTTGCCATTGGCATTGCACCAGCACTACCTATGTAACACATTTTGATTTGATGACTTAATGAGAAAACTACAGTTGTCAGTGTGTTTATCTTACTATCTTGTAGTTGTAAGTTGTCTTTCAGTTATGAATTATGAATCGTGATTTAAATTTTTAATAGATTTATCATTTATGTGACCAGTACCACAGACATTTATTTGAATTTTGTATGTACTATGCATGCTAATAGCTATAGATGAAGATCTATGTTTGAAATCAATAAATTTGTATCATTAATTAAAATTTGTGTAAGAAATATCTAATTTTTAATATATATATATATATATATATATATATATATATATATATATAATAAAATAATATATAACGAATCCTATGTGTCCTGTTCCGGGGGGTCAGCGTGTCCGAATCCGACACCACGAATCTCGAATCCTACGTGTCTCGAATCCCCATGTCAGGTGACTTAGGTTTGAGCTATCTCCTAAGTTAGCTAAGGGGGGTGGTCCCTAATGAAAAGTTAATATAAAATATGTGATTTTCTAGAAGAGTGTTATAGTGAAAATGGATTACTTTTAAGGATTTATGGGCAAATATGAAGTGAGCAACTTGAAATAACAATGTCAATCATTAATATGATTAAAAACCATAAAACCAGTGCCTTATAAGGAATTTGCTCAACAATTTAAAGATATATTTGCTCAAAGTAAAATGCAATGCTCTCAAAAGAGAAAACAAAGTAACCCTGAAATGTAAATAAGAATTGTTAGCACAAGATATGTAAAATACAAAATGCTTTTGAGATAATCAACTTTATAAATCAAAACATGTGAAACATATCTTGCCAAAACCCAAAAATTAGTAATTAATTTGGAAATGTAAAAGAAAGGAAGTGCTAAACCAAGACATCAATAAGCAATTAGACTTGAAACATGAAAAGAAAACACTTGTTTGAAATGATTACAATACTTGCTTTTGGAATAGACTTTGCATATGAAAACTCAAACCATCAAGAAACAAGTAAAGTAAATGTAATGGAAAGTGCTCTTGGTTAATTTTATTAATTAGCTCTACAACAAGATTACAATTTAACTCTTCAATCCTCAGACCTCACCCTCGCCCAATGATATGGATCTCACAGTGAGGAGTCAATAGAGGAGTAGAGGATCCCTAAAATGTCTACTTCAACCAACTTATGTTGGAGGTAAGATTTTAATGAGGCTTGGGGCCTTCCTACACTAAAATGTCTATATGAAATGCAAATTGTGTTAATTCCCAAAATTAAAATAATGATACATGCAAATGCTTCAAAGAGATTGATTTGCAATGCTTGAAAATGAAATAGTGTTCAACATAATTTGCAATTATAACTTCAATTGGAGGAATAAAATTAGCTTACAAGTGTTGCATGTGTTTCATCAATGAACTAAAATGATACAAGTAATTTGCTTGAAAGTAATATTTGTTTCAAACAGACAATGACAATAAATTGCTCCAATATTCAAGATAACAATGTAGCATAAAATTGAAGCATGTATTCAAGTGCTCATGAAACAATTTACCAAGGTAAATGGAAACAAATCAAAGTTTGTTAAGAATATAAAATGCTTGCATGTAAAGGATGAATTGCCCAAAGTGAAGTGTAAGCTTGTAGCTTCAAGCAAAAATGAGATAGAGAATGCAAAGCTGAAATGAAATTGTAACAAACATTAACTTAATGAAATGTGATAGTGAGGTTGTGTTAATTCCCAATTAAAGCATGCATGTAAGTGAATGAAGTATGAAAGCTTAAACCATGCAAATGTCAATCCACCCAAAAGAAGCCTCCCTCTAAATGGGGAGATAGGATACCATGAGAGAAATCCCAAGCTCCCACAAGAAAATTAGATCTTTTATTAATATTGCAAAGAGAAGAGGGTCCTTCAAAGTTCTCAACTATACTTCAAGGAGAGTCCTCACAATAATTGCTTGAAACTTGGACACTAGACCATAGTTTTAAAACTCCGACTCCGACTCCGACTCGGCCGAGGATCGACTCCGACTCCGACTCCGAAACGGTAATGACTCGGCCGGCTCGATTTCAATGACTCGGTCGTTGTAAAAAATACATTAAATATTTATTTATTTTATAAAAAAACATAATTTTAAAGATTTTAAACATAATTTTAAAGATTTTCATTCATGTTTCCAAACACACAGCATTATAATATAGATGGAAGACAACATATGATCAAAGTAGGCTCATGAACCAATCCATTATATCAAAATGGTACCCAATGGCAATACATAGTCAACTGTCATACATGATCAAAGACTCAAAACAAAAAACACATAACCAAGGAGGCTAGAAATGGCCTCTACAACAAAAGTAAACTGTGACCAGACTCCAGTACTAGTACTACAGCTACTGGCTAGTAGCTACTGCCAGAGGAGCCAAGATCATGTCGATCAATCTCTGGATCATCATCAGAGTCAGACAGGGGGCCCCATGGCTCCTCCTCATCATCATCATCTCCAACTGCAGCTGTAGAAGTGGTACCACTAGCAGGCTGTGCAACTGCAGCAAATGCAAGCTGAGATAGAGTATATATGCGACTGCGCTTTTGTCGTGGCTGAGCAGAGGAAGCACCTACAACTGGAGTCCTTGTTGATTGTGACACTGAGGCTAGTGGATTGGGATCTGCATTCAACTGAACAGCATGTTCAAGTTCAACTGATGTCTCGATATCTAAATCTAAATCAAGATCCTCATCAGGATCAAACTCTGCTGGACGACTCTCCACTACCCAATCTGATGTTGGATCAATGTCTTCCAACACAATGGGATCTAAATCAGGTCTTTTGTTCAGCAAATGGTTTCATCTGAGCCGGAGGTTGTATTGGACATAAACTATATCATTTAACCGTTTTTTATCCAAACGGTTTCTCTTCTTTGTGTTACTTGGGAGCAGGAGCGAAAACAGGAGCGGGAGCAACATTTTCAGAAGCTCCTAGTTTGGGAGCGAATCCCAGAGGAATTCGACAACCAATGTCACTAACATCAAGGTACATAGAGGGATTGGTGCTCTTGATTAAATACGAGTTCCATACCCTAATACATGACAAAATTCAATGGAAACATTGCAATCCTCCAATCCTGAAATCCTGAATAACTGATAAGTTTGCCGGATTTTGAATGAAATCTAAAATTCTACTTTCTCCATATGAAATCCAATGAGGCCGAAACCACTCTCAAACATCCTGAGTCATTTCATGGTAATGTTAAAAATTTAAGTAAAAGGATGAAAATGAAGATTAAGGAGAATGTCACTTTTACTTTAAGAATTTAACATTACCATGAAATTTGAATAGCATATCAATAGTAGAGAGCATTTGAGTGTGTTAAATAGGGTTTGGGAGGGGGAAATGGACCCCAAATAACATTTAGCTAATTCATAAAACACCTTGAAGTCCAAACCAATCAACAAACCCCTTAAAATTTCATTAAAATAATGTTAAATCATTGTTTTAGTGGGTTACGGGCCGTTGTTTGTGACTCGGCCGAGTCAGTACGGGAAACGGCCGAGTTGGCCGAGTCAGCCATGACTCGGCCGAGTCACTGAATGACTCGGCCGAGTCATGGCTGACTCGGCCAACCGAGCCGTTTTTTGTACCGAGTCACTCCGGAGGGCAATGGAACGGACCAACTCGGCCGTTTCCGTTTCGAAACGGCCGTTTTTTAAAACTATGCACTAGACCTCTTTTCTTGAGAAAGTAGTGGCAAGATCTCACAAAACTTATGCAAGGGAAACAAGGTGTGAGTTTCCTCCAAATGCCCACGGCTTAGAGAGGAGAATGGGCAGCCCTCTAGTGAACTTGACTTGGCCAAAATAAGCCTCAAAAGGGTTCACGACATCCTTGGAAATCGAACCCCCAACACTTGCCAAAGGTCCTGCAAACACTTGTTAGATGTTGCGGGAAGTTACTCTTCAAAATATGCCACACAAGAGTTAGCAAACAATCCAAACAATGGCTGCTAAGTTAAGTATTAATGGAAAAATCAGCAAGATAAAATGTATATGTGCAATTATAATTTACAAAAGGCTAAGCTAAAGAGTGAGAGTAAACTCTCGTCTTTGCTTAGCCATCTTCAAGCTTTTATATAGCAAATGAAAGAAATGAAGTACAATGTTTTTTTAAAAGATATTTAAATTTAGATGTTCTCAGTTTGTGTACAAGCTATGTGCCGAAATCCTTGCAAAACCACTTTGTAAGATAAGACTATGAAGGCTCAAAAAACAAATGAGAGCTCTTTTAAGAATGTATCAAGAGTGGGTTGGTCTCGACTCTCTCCAAAGACTTCCCCTCACGCTTGATTCTGTAATCCCAACAAGATGTTCCCTCTACAAAACTTCAATCAATAATTAGTTCCATATAATTTAACAATAAACAATGATAAGAAACTCTAGAGATTTATTTAAAACCAACTAGAGCATTCTATACCTAGAGCATACTTCTAAATCAAATGTCAATGCAAGATAGCTCTACATTAACAAATCTACAAGAGCATATGGAAGAAAATTAGATCAAAGCATGAGTAAAAGGAATTATACCAATGCTCAACAATTCATCACACTTGAAAAGGAGGAACACCTCATGAATGAAACCCCAAAGTCTTTATTGATATTTCTGAAAGTGTACAAGGCAACAGCGCTTCTGCAAGCACAATAGCTAGTAAAAATATTATTTAATGTGAGAGCCCATGGCTCTATTATATAGAGAGTTGGGAGCAAATCCCAATGAAGAATGACAATGACAAATGGCATTGGAGCCAATCCCAATGTAGAAGTTATTAAACAAGTGGCATGAGGTGACAATCCCAAAGAGAAATTCGAATTTGTTGAATGGAGCTCCAATGCCAAGTGTAAAAATCAAATTCTGGCAAGTGGGCATCATTTTCTTCTTCCCTTATGTGCCAAATTCGAATTTTATAGTGGAATGACAAGTGTATATGGGTGGTAACCCATGTGGGGACAATTTCCCACAAAAATCTCCACCAAATATTTTCCCAAATCCTCCCAAATGTGCATTAACTTCACAAATTCGAATTTCCAAGCAGCGTTTTCATTTAATACTAGAAATTCGATTTTATTTGAGCACATATCCTTTCCTTGATTTTAAGGAGTCCACATCACCTTGAGACTTCACTTTAATTCCCCCATAATTTTCCACCTCATTTCCACAACATTTAGCATGTGTGGATATTTATTTTTCTCCATTTATTTAATTTCTGACTTAATTAATTGCCAGATTTCCCACTAAACTTAGAAAAAGTGGGTTTTGAGAGTCCAAAACACATTATTAACCCCTCAAAGTGTGTTATAGTAGAAAGTTGTGGGTGAAAGATGTAATTTTGATTACTCATACCCCATACAACTTCTCTAGACTACACTTATTACAATTTAAATACAATTTTATTTGCAATTTTTGACCTGCAAGAAATCTAAAAAATTAAAAAATGACTAAGTTGACTTAACCAAATTCCACGAAATTTTTTGTGTGATCTAGTATGGTAATATACATCGACTCTAGACACTAAGATGTGTCAAAGGCTCAACCTTCAAACCGTCACCCCGGCTTCGGAGTAAAACATGAGTGAAAAAATCTAGAAAATTATCTGCCTCTGAAAAAGAAGGGATAATTAACTAGATTAAAAAAACACTCCAAGGTGTACTTGTTTGTTTATTGAGTCCCAACATCCTAAGCTTGTTACAGACTCAAAATTCATCATTACTAGTATCACTTATGACAATTCCCCGTAGGTTGTGGAATCTGGGTACAAGAAAGATGATGAGAAGATAGAAGTAGAGTTAAAAAAACTTTGTTGACTGACGATATCTGATGGTACAAGTGTCCTCTGGATCATCCTTGGGCATGAAGTCTTCATATAATCATCAGGTGCCACTCCAGTGGTCAACAGGTTGCAAGACACCTTTGTTCAAAGGGTATTGGAAGATGGTAGTGTGGAACAAGGCAACAGGAAATGGGAATGGCAAAGGACACGGGTGTATCATGGCATTAGTGAGAGAAAAAGAAGGTCATTTCATTCAGCTAGAAAAAGAAGACTCAAATAAGCAATTCATTTGGTTTAAAAAATCAGAAAATAGAAATCACATCAAAATTGCAGCGTGTTGTATTGCATCGCAAGTTTCAAAAATCTACAAAAGTAGAGGGCTTGACCACAAAGATCCCTTTGCAGCCTTTAAAGCAGATATTGCAACATATTCTCAGCTAGGTGAAGTCCTTATAGTGGGTGATTTCAATGCTAGGACTGCAAGTGAGCAAGCTAACATTGTTTGTTGTAAAGAATATTGTGACCCTATCTAGCTTACAGAAGAGAGTAATCATCAGTGGGAAAGAATTTCAGAGGAAAAGGGTTGCAATCTCTTTGGTGAACAATTGCTTACTCTATGTGGGGCTTTCGATTTAGTCATTTGTAATGGTTTGACTAGATGGGAAAAGTCCGATAATTTCACTTGCAATACTTACAGTGGAGCAAGTGTAGTAGATTATGTAATTTGATCGCATAGTTTATGTGAGAAAATGGAGGAAGTTTTGATTAGAGATTAGCTTTGGGACTTAAAATTAGATCACAAGCCAATTTATTTAAGTTTCTCTTGAACTGAAAAGAAGCAGTTAGGGTCAAAAACTCAGAGTGTTCAACAAAATCTCCCAAAGGGAAGAATTCTTTTGACTCCAGAAAATTGTAATACCTTCAAAATAACGCTAGAGAGGCTCTTCGAGAAGGAGAAAATCCCATTTCACGACCTTCATAGTCACGAATTAACACATTTAATTCAAAGTGCACTTGCAGAGTGCAAAAGAGAAAAATTAAGAAGTCTAAAACAAATTGCTTTCTAGTTAATGCTTGGTTTGACGAGGAATGCAAAAAGGCAAGGAGAATGTGGAAAGAGTCAAACAAGGATAACATAAAGCTCAAAGCTTACAAGCAGATATTAAGAAAGAAAAAGGTTGATTTCATGGTTTCAAGGAGAGAAGAACTAATCTTCCTTGGGAAAAATAACCCCAAATTATTTTGGAAGGAGCTCCAACTGAGAAAGATGCAAACTGAAAATAGTATTACAACTTCTAAATGGTTTGACTATGCAAGACAACTTTATGAGCAGGATCCCAAGGTTGACCCTCCTCCCTTGGTCAACACTGATACAGAACTCTTCATGGTGCAAGAGGTAGAGATGGGTATCAAGAAGTTGGGTGTTGGAAAAGCAAAAGACTTAACTGAACTCCAAGTAGAGTATCTAAAGTGGGGCTTAAAAATTCTTGCACCTCACATAACAAAAAAATTCAATAACATCATACAACAGGGGTTCCCCACAGATTGGACAACTAGTCTAGCAATACCTCTTTTCAAGAGTGGTGATGTCAATAATCCCTCTAATTATAGGACCATAATGATAAACCCCTTGTTTGCAAAGTTATTTGGAAGCATGTTAGAAAATAAAATCAGCAAGTGGGCAGAAGAAAGAGATAAACATGCTAAAGGACAAGCAGGTTTTAGACCTAAACATTCCACAGTTGATCACGGTATAACTTTAAGGCATATCATTGAAAAAGTTTGGGAGAAAAAGGAAGAAGTCTTTTGTTTCTTTGTTGATTTCAGAAAAGCCCTTGACATAGTTCCTAGGGATAAGCTTTGGCAAATAAAGGAGGAACTTGGGGTTCCTAGGCATTTGATAGCAGCTGTGCATATGCTGTATGAAGAGGTGAAAGTCAAAATTAGAACTTTAGCAGGCATTTCTGAAAGTTTTAGAAGCGATATTGGGGTCAAGCAAGGTTGTCCATTGTCTCCTACCCTTTTTGGTTTATATATCAACAAGCTTGAAGAGTGGCTAAATTCGCAAGGGGGTGACGGTATCCATTTGGGAAAGTTTGTTATAAGGCTTCTTTTGTACGCAAATGACCTTATTTTGATTGCTAAATTTGCTCTTGGTTTGCAAGAGCACTTACTTTCCCTTGAGCATTTTTGTAGAAGGGTGGGGATGCAAGTCAATATTAGCAAAACGAAAGTAGTGGTTTTCTCTAACAAAAGAAAACATAACCAGCATAAGTTCTACTTTGAAGGCAACATTATGGAAGAAGTTGCGGATTACAAATACCTTGGAATTGACTTCAACAGAAATCTAAGTTGGGATGGTTGTAGAAAGAAAAGAACTTTGGGGGGTTGGAAAGCATTTTATGCTTTTCAAAATAGGTGTAGAGAGGCAGAGTTATGGGACTGGAAAACCACTCTAACTCTTTTTGGGTTTTTAGTGATTCTGGTGATTCTCTACGTTGTGAACTGTGGGCTAGCAATACATCTGACATGCAGTGAAAACAAATTGAAAAAATTTAGAAGCGTTTGATTACAAACAAATTCAAAATTAAAAGTGTAGTTCCTTATGCTATCTTGTTAAGTGAAACAGGGGTTGCTCCTATTGAAGCAATTGCTATGATGCGAGTCATAAGGTATTTAAAAAAATTGAGCAAATGGAAGAGGGCATATGACCTAAGGTTGTGTTTAATGACATATTGTGCAAAAGAAAGAAGACTTGGATGCGGAAAAATAACAAATGGTTTAGTAAATGGGATATTTGCTTGAGCATGTGTCCCACAAACAGTAAAGAGATAAAAGCTTTTATTATGGATAAGTTCCACAAACGTACTTGGGAGAAGGAACTAGGGAGAAAGAAAAAGTACTATATTGAAGAGTTTGATCCTCTATTACACCGGAACCGCTCCTGAGATGTGGGAAACCCATTCCAATGGTTATCGTGCTCCCGGGAGCTTTGGAACTGTATGGGAACGTTACCTTTTCAGCGAGAGCTGCCATGGGAGCTTGCAATAATTCTGGGATCTTTGAAGACTACTTTTTTAGGAGTTTCGGCATTCCCTAGGGTTGGGGAATATAAAGCCTGTAGAGAAATATGTTGAACTACCAACAAAACATGAGCCTATGTTGAAACCTTCGCAGGAAGACATCCTTAACATCGATATCCTTAATTGAGAAACTAGAGCAATCTCTTGATGGGTTAAGGAAGTGTGTGGCACATTGACATAAGGGCGATATCTGGGATGTCATGTTGATGAGTATTTCTTTTGTTGTTTATGTATATATATTACAGAAGATTGTGTGTGCATATTGTATGTGGCAGTCAATACTTAAACATTAGAGTTGCTTTACTTTTTCTCTTAAGAACAACTAGAGAAACATATGTAAAACTGTTCCTTTGTATTTTTAAGCCAGATTGTTTCAAAGACTCGTCATGTGTCAGAGAACTGATAATGAACTTGACATTTTAATATTTTATAAATATAAAAGGGAGAGACTCCCGGAGAGAGACACCCAAAGAATATATTTATATATAAGGAAGTCGACTCGGCCGAGTCAAACCGAGCCAATACCTGATCGGGTCGGCTCGGTGGCCAAAACGGAACAGCTGGCTGGGTTGTTACCGAGCCAGTCATTGACTCGATCGACTTGGTAACAACTCGACCAACTTGGTAATGACTCGGTCAGCTCGGTAACAACTCGGTCGGCTGGGCTCTTTAACCAAATCCTAAAGCACATTTGTCAAAAATTTTCCGCCTCCTACATATCAATGGTTGGATTGTTGTTTATTGCATATTTATAGCCCTAAAGTAATCTATCATTGTGAGAAAGTTTTGAAAATTACAAGGCCGAAGTATGGTTATCCTAGTGGCATGAATTAGAAAACTAAAACAATGCATTGAGCCATACAATGTTTTTAAAAAGGCAAACGTTCTGGCAATGGACTAATAAATACATACTTACCTCTGATTGTTCTGGAGCTTGACCATAATTAAATCAAGGGTTTTAAGACTTCATTAGGGGCAGAGAATTGGTATTATTGTTGTTGTAGTCTAGTAATTGTCCTTAGGCTGAGGCAGAAAAGAATCCTGGCATTGGTGGCTAAGTATGAACTTTTTATTGGACAGTGCACTGGGTGCCATTTTGATATAATGGATATATTCATAAGCTTACTTTGATCATATGTTGTCTTCTCTCTATATTCTAAAGCTTTGTGTTTGGAAACATAAATGAAAATCTTTCAAATTATGTTTTTTATAAAAAAAATAAATATTTAATGTATTTTTTACAACGACCAAGTCATTGAAATCAAACAGGCCGAGTCGATACCGAGTCGGAGTCGGAGTCGAAGACGACCCTTGGCCGTTTCCGAGTCGGAGTCAGAGTCGACCCTTGGCCGTTTCTGAGTCAGAATCGGAGTTTTAAAACATTCATTGTATGTGGCAATCAATACTTAAACATTAGAGTTGTTTTTTCTCTTAATAATAACTAAAGAAACATATGTAGAACTGTTCCTTTGTATTTTTAAGCCAGATTGTTTCAAAGACTGGTCATGTGTCAGAGAATTGATAATGAACTTGACATTTAATATATATAAAAGAGAGAGACTCAAGGAAAGAGACACCCAAAGAATATATTTATATCAATGTTTTACGACTCCGACTCCGACTCGGCCGAGGATCGACTCCGACTCAGACTCGGTAATGACTCGGCCGGCTCAATTTCAATGACTCGGTCGTTGTAAAAAATACATTAAATATTTATTTTGTTTATAAAAAAACATAATTTTAAATATTTTAAACATAATTTTAAAGATTTTCATTCATGTTTCCAAACACACAGCATTATAATATAGATGGAAGACAACATATGATCAAAGTAGGCTCATGAACCAATCCATTATATCAAAATGGTACCCAATGGCAATACATAGTCAACTGTCATACATGATCAAAGACTCAAAACAAAATACAAATAACCAAGGAGGCTAGAAATGGCCTCTACAACAAAAGTAAACTGTGATGGTGACCAGACTCCAATACTAGTACTACTGGCTAGTAGCTACTGCCAGAGGAGCCAAGATCATCTCGACCAATCTCTGGATCATCATCATCAGAGTCAGACAAGGGGCCCCATGGCTCCTCCTCATCATCATCGTCTCCAACTGCAACTGTAGAAGTGGTGCCAGTACCACTAGCAGGCTGTGCAGCAGATGCAAGCTGAGATAGAGTAGATATGCGGCTGCGCTTCTGTCGTGGCTGAGCAGAGGAAGCACCTACAACTGGAGTCCTACTCCTTGCTGGCTGTGAGACTGAGGCTGGTGGATTGGGATCTGCATTCAACTGAACAGGCTGAAGTGGATGTTCCAGTTCAAGTTCATCAAGATCCTCATCAGGATCAAACTCTGGTGGACGACTCTCCACTACCCAATCTGATGTTGGATCAATGTCTTCCAACACAATGGGATCTGAATCAGGTCTTTTGTTCAGCAATTGGTTCCGTCTGAGCCGAAGGTTGTATTGGACAAAAACTAGATCATTCAACCGTTTTTGCTCCAAACGGTTTCTCTTCTTTGTGTGAATCCTCTCAAAGACAGACCAATTGCGCTCACACCCAGATGCACTGCAAGTTTGACTCAAAATACGAATTGCAAACTTTTGCAATTGAGGGCACTGGCCACCAAAGGCCTCCCACCATTGTGCTGCAAAAAACATAGGAGTGTAATGAATTATGAGTTAGATGAAGGCTGAAGCTCAACAAAATTACAAATTATATCTAACTTTCAAATTATAAATGATTTAACAAGCTTTAGTCTTTAATAAAAAAATAAAACTGTAAAACCATTAAGAAATTGAAAATTGAAATTTTTGTTTACCTGGCTCATCTGCTTCTCTTGCAATCTTTGCTAGGTTCTTCCCAAAGGTACCTATTGCATTGCTGAAGGATGTGACCTGTTGATGCATCTCCAGCTGATCAGACTCCGATGGGATCATGCGTTCAATGCAATCAACCAGTCCATCTCTGACCTCCCCCCTCAAAGCTCCTGACTCCTTAGCTTTATAATGATACCGTGGGTTCAAAAAATACCCAGCTGCATGTATAGGGCGATGGAGTTGATTGTTCCATCTTTCATCAATGATTGCCCAAATGGGCCCATACTTTGCCACTCTATCCTTGTATGTTGTCTTTATTTGCTCCTTTGCTTGATCCATAGCCTCATAAATGAAGCCCATAGCCAACCTTTCCCCATCCACCAACCGCAACACCTTAACTAGTGGCTCAGCAAGCTTCACAATCTCTGCTGCCTTTCTCCAAAAAGTTTCATCATGGACTTTCCTTTTCAATTCTTTGCCTTCTGGTTTGTTAGACCAATTGCTTTGATTCCATTCATCACTGGAAAACATCTTTTGCAAGTTTCTATGTTGGGAAAGCATAGATTGCAATGTCAAAAAATGTGTAGCAAATCTAGTGATGGCAGGCCTAATAATATCCTTGCCTCCAGTGTGTTTCCTCATGAGACTCAAAACCAGTGTATGATTGTAGATAAATTTTGTTATGCTTTTGGCATTATCTACAGTGTTTCTGACCCAATCTAATTTTCCAATATCCTCAAGCATGAGGTCTATGCAATGTGCAGCGCGTGGGGTCCAAAAGATGGTCTTGTGTTTTTCCTCTAACAGTTTACCAGCAAGAACATAGAGGCATTGTCTGTGATGATTTGAACAACATTAGCCACCCCCACATCCTCAATAACCTCATCCAATAGCTGAAACAACAAGTGGCCATCTTTTACCTTATCAGATGCATCAACTGATTTTAAAAACATGGTTCCCTGTGGGCAGAAGACAAGAAAGTTTATGATGGTACGGTTTCTTTGATCAGTCCATCCATCTGACATGATGGTACACCCTGTTCTTGCCCATGAGTCCCTGAACTCTTGCAAATACTCATTAATGGATTGAATTTCTTTCTGCAAACGAAACCCCCTTAGCTCTTGCATAGTAGGGCCTTTGAAGCCTTTTCCAGCAGCATGTATGGCATCAAACATAGGCTCATAATATGGTGAACGAGCAGCATTAAAGGGGATATCAGCATCATACCACCATCTAGCTATGTAGTCACAAGCAGTCTCCCTCAATTCTTTCTTCCAATGGTCATCTAAAGTGGGCTGAATTTGACCTTTACTAACTTCGGGACCATGTGCATCTGATGGAGAGGAGGGAGTGAAATAACTTTTGATAGTCACATCACCCTTCATTCTACCCTTTCCCTTATCTTGAACAGAACCAAAAGAGGGAGGAACATAACGGAAAGGGTTGGATGCCTCAGTTTGAGGGATAGAGGAAGAACCCTCAAAATCATAGTGGGGGTTGGTAGCCATCATTCTTTGTATCTCCCTCTTCCTCCCAATTTCAGCCTGTATCTCTTTTTGCCTAGCCTTATCTTCTTTAAATTTCTCAAAGCTGGCCAACAAATTCTTTCTAATCTCATCAATTTCATCAGAGGTACATGCGGTAATTTGGCCTCTAATCCCTGCCAAGTGTTGTTTCAGCCTATTAATCCCCCCAGGACCTTCCTTAATTTTCCTATGGCAAAACTTGCAATGCATCTGATTATCAACCATTTCAACATATGCCCAAGCAGGATCTTTTGCTCTAGGTGCCATTTTTTGACTAGGAAAACAATCTGAAAATGAAAAAAAAAAAAAAAAAAAAATTGATTCAATGTTCATTTATTTGACAAAAAACACTCTCTAAGCTTTCTTGATATGCACCTAAAATTTACTAAGCAAAACCAGATTTATAGAGGTGGAAAAAAATACCTCCAGGCACAAACTGCCTCCTCAAGCTTGCTCCAAGAATCAGCTCCTCAATGCTGCTCCAAATGGTTGCCCAAGAAGCTCCTCACTCCAGCTACAATGCTCCTCCAAGACTCCTCACTGCTGCTCCAAAACAAGCTCAAGAACTGCTCACTAATTCTCAAAGAAGACTCTCACTCAAATGCATAAGACTGCTGTGAGTGAATGAGAGCATTTGGCTGTCTTAAATAGGGTTTGGGAGGGGGAAATGGACCCCAAAAGCATTTAACAAATTACAATTACCCTTTAGAATCCATTAACTGCATTTAACTTTTGCAAAAATCACATAAAAAGTGAAATTTCATGAGCTGTTACGCTGCCCAGCCGGCCCTACATTGACTCGGCCGAGTCATAACGGACCCGGTCGGGTTGACCGAGTCACATATGACTCGGCCGAGTCATTGGATGACTCGGCCGAGTCGTATGTGACTCGGTCAACCGAACCGGGTTAGCCACCGTTTCATTGCAAAGGCCATCAACTCGGTTCAACTCGGCCAAGTCGGAGTCGATTCGGCCGTTTTGTAAAACAATGATTTATATATAAGAGAGATTATATATTTAAATTGATTTTTTTTTTTTTTTTTCAATGTGGTTCACGGGCACTGAGTGGCCGCTACGTCCACGTAGAGAAGCGGGGCAGTTCCACCCGAAGGGATCTGCCGGTCGGCCATATCAGGCCTAACCCCGAGGGCGTCGAGGAGATTTGACCCCGTGACCTCCCAACTGGGAAAGTGCTTAGCAACGGGAACTCGACCATTTGAGCTATCCCTTGGGGCTTAATGCTTGAATATGTTGATTCAATATTAATTTTGATTATTATATAAATTATATAATTAAGAATTTTTTTATTTTTTTTATTTTTTTATTATATAATATTACTGCTCCTGATTAGCCATTCCCTATAAATTTTGGGGAAACCTCTAGCTGTTCCAGACACCCGTACCCAAGTTCCCAACATTCCCACGTTCTAGAAACTCATGCAACATAGGTTTAATCCCACTCATAATCATCAACAAAAAGCGTACATAGGGGCCAATATTTCTTGGAGAGCCAAAATTCTTATTGCTCAACTAAGGACTAATTCTCATCAACTTCATTGTGAAACAGGGCACTGGAAAAGGCCAAAAGAAGTGTGGGAGGAAAGAGTATGTATTTTTTGCTCTTCCAGAAAAGTGGAAACAAAAAAGCATTTCATTTTAAAATGCGAGGCCTTCAAAGACAACAAGGAAAGTTATGCAGATATTATGGTAACTAGCTCTTGGGATAATCTATTCAGCGAGGGGTTTGTCGAGAAGCTAGGAGCGTTTATTGTGAGACTTCACAGGAAAAGGGCTGAATATAAGAGCCAGATGGAGAAGCAATCTATCCCATAGGCTATCTTTAGCCTCATGGACGTTAAAATAATTTCCTCCTTTCTTTCTACAAGGTTATTTTTTCAACTCAACTTCAAAGGTATTTTAAGTTTATTTAAAATCCATTCTTAATTAAGGAAAAGAATATATATATATATGAGAATATTTAAGGAATTAAAGAAACTAAGAAAGAGTGAAAGATAAATTCCATATATATTCTTAAAAATTGCAAACATTGTTGTCCAATGTATCAAAAAATTTAGAAGACAAACTCGCAAAGCTTCAACAAAGCAAGAAGGTATCACAACAAAAAATACAAAAAGCTTGAGAATGTTTTACAGATAATCAACAAAAAAGGACAATGAAATTTCTCGCTTAAAAAATCACAATCAGAAATTACTTGCACAGGTCAAGAAGTCCAAGGCTATGAAGCAAAAATTAGAACAAGAAAAGGAAGGTCTCAAGAAGAAACTCAACAAGAGTCTATCAGAGAAAGAAGAAGAAAATGTGCGCTTAAAAGACCTTAATCAAAGATTATTAGAACAAATCAAAAGTTAAAAGATGAGAATAAAGACACTAATGTGACATAGGCAATCTAGAGAACGAAGAACTTTCACATACAAAAAAGTCATAATCAAAATTAACTTACCCAAATTAAGAAATTTAAAAATGATAAGAAATTGTTGAAGAACAAATTAGAAGAACTTATCACAAAAGAAGCATTGTAAGTTGCAGAAATCCAAGTTCAAAAATGGGAATAAACAATGATCCAGATAATATCACAAATCATAAAGATCTCAATCCAATTAAATTGAAGACATATTCAGAGGCTGCAATCCAAATGACAGAAATCCCAAGTGAAGATTCTACAATCTACCAAGCAACAATTGTGAATGAAAGTAATCATATACATGAAAAAAAAATCAAGAAATCACCATGAGCATGATAAGGGAGAATCAAGTTATAAAGAAAACTTATCGACATCTTCATCATAAAGGAGATACCTTAATCAGGCAACGTAAGAACATCATATAGGATGGAAACAACCAAGCTATGTTCCGAAAAATATTGATGTCAGTGAAATTGTCTTATGATAAGAATTCATCCTAGGTATCAAATAACCCCAAGGCTCCACATAAGAATAATTTGGGATGGTTAGATCATTTCACAGTGCGACAATTTTGTACCACAATTAAAAGTTCATATCATCTTGTATCATCAAGGATGACAATTCCAAGATTTGGGAAAGACACTAAGACAATACAAGACAGAAAAAGATATCAAGCCTTTTCAGCAATATGATTTGAGGAAAAAGCATTTCTAAAGGGAACAGCAATGTTATGAACATAACTATATCAATAAATAAATAACAATATTTTATTAATTAATAGTTAATGAAGAGACAAATGAAATGACATGTCTCTATGAAAAGACATGACTCCCTATGAAAGGGCTTTCGTGCCTAACTATATATATGAGACCTTCATTATATTCAATCATATCACTTTTGTACTCAAATAATTTATTTATATATACTATTTATCCTATGATGGATATTCTCATAGTCCAGATATTCTGAATAGTTGTATGATAACGAATTTTGTCCATATCATAATCCATCATGAGACAAGTTTTCAAGGGAAGAGTGAGGTAGCGACCAATTATAAATAGAGGAAACCAATGAGCAGTATTTAAAAAGGCTGAGTCATTCTCAGATGCATACTATTTACAATGTTGTTGTCTTTGCTTTTAATATGGTTTATGAAAGGGCACCAGCTCTTGCTTAATCTCCAATCATCATCTTTATTCAAGTTAGTAGGGTGCCTCTCAGTTTCCACGGCCTCTCTAGTCTTTTTTTTCATGTAATGATAAATTTTTGCAATAACTCTGGCTTTCTCAAGGCAGATATGATGTTTGGAGTTGTTTGAGTGCTATACAAGAGCTGATTTTTTGTGCATACATGTGAGATGTCAGCACCATGGTTCTTTAAACCTAATCTGAAGTGTCCTACCAGTTTCGTTGATATAAACCTTGCTACACTCACAAGGAACAAAGCAGACACCTTTGGCTTTCTTATGATCTATTTGGTCCTTAGCATGGTCAAGCAATTTTCCTAAAGTGCTATGAAGAGAGGAGGTTGCTCTTATATTCCTTTTGTTTAAGATCTTGGCTATTTTATCAGTTGTTCCTTGGATGTATGGTAGCAAGAAAGTTTTTGTTATGTCATAGCTTTTTTATCTTTACACTTCCTCTTGATGACCTTTTTAACCTGTTTTTCAGTGTAACCATTTCCTTCAAACTTTACATAGGTGTTCAAGCTCTTGTTCAATGTGCCCATCATCAAAGATTTGCTTGGCCCTAGTAACTAAGGTGTTTATAACACCTATTTTCTGAGCAGGATGATGGTAAGAATCAGTTTGTAGGTACCTGTCAGAGTGAGTCTTCTTTCTATAGACTTGATGGGAGAGGGAATGATCAATGATCCAAGAAAGGAAGCTTCCGGTCATTATTTATTTCCATGGTAAACTTGATTTAGTCCAATTGGTTGTTCATGCATTCCAAGAAGATGTTCAAGTTCTCTCTTCCATGGGTCCAAATAAAATAGGTATCATCCACAAGCCTCAACCAGTGATCTAGTATTTCAAGTGTAGTGTTGATTGCCTTTTCTTCAAAGCCCTCCATGTAAAGGTTGGCAACGATTGATGAGAGAGGAGAATGCATAGTGACACCATGAATTGCTCATATATTTCACCATGGAAGCTAAAATAAGTTGATTTCAAACAAACTTCAACTAAGTTTTCAATTTCATCATCATCGATCCTCTTAATCATATTGATAGCATCATCTACAAGAATTTTAGTGTTCTCTTATAAAGATACAACGTCAAAAATTATCAAGAGATCTGTTTTGCCAACCTGCAAAGACTCGATTCCTTCCACAAAATAAGAGGAATCTTTGATAAAGGATTGAGTATTCCCAACAAGACGTTTAACTCTTTCAGCTAGTAGCTTTGCAAGGTTGTAAGCAGAGCATATAGTGTGGACAATGGGTCTCAAAGGATAACCTTCTTTGTGAAGTTTCAGCAGACCATAGATGTGGGAATGGTAGCAATTTTTGGAATGTTCTTTTTCTTGTCTTCATCCAAGGAGGAGTGTATGGTTGCCTCCATGATATCTATTATTATTTTGATATTTGAACCTTTATCCACCTTCCTGTAGCTACCACTCAACATTAAGTGCTCAATCATTTTTCCACGATATTAATTTGAATCCATAACAGCAATCATATCCCCCTTCTCTACCTTCAAGATCATTATGTCTTTGTTTGCACACAGGTTTCTCAATGCTATGGATTCCTCTAGATTGTTACTTTGGCCTTCGGTGGTTATGCTCTCTTCAAGAGCACAAACCAGTCTTCTTGTTAAATTTCTAATACCAGCCAGATTCATTTCTTCACAGCAATTTAATTTATCCCCAACAATTTATTTATTTACCCAAATAATTACTGAATCACCGAAAATAAAATCATTGGTAATTTTTAACTTCTAGAATTAAATATATGCGGCGGAAATAAACCCAAGCAATCAATCACACGTTGCAAAATAATTAACCCACAACAATTCTCTGTCATTTAATTATCTGGAAAATATGGGTTTTTCAACCTACAGAGATACAAGGAAAAAGACAAAATCCAGGAACCTGTAACTCGCCTCTCACAAAATGAATTCAACCAAAGGAACTCTGCCTCTAGGAAATTATCCTCTCGATGAAATCGGCTTGGAGAACTCGGCCCAAATACTCAACCAGCAACTCGACCTGCACCCTCCTTGCATGCCACTGATGTGCACAAGGGAAAACTTGGCCCTACAGCAACTTGACCTCCTCCAGATAAAATTATCTCCTTCCAGCAACTCGGCCCTACAATCTCCTCTTACACTGCCCCCTTGGATTCGCCCCAATCCAGCCGCACTTCTCCTTCTCTGCGCTCTGTGAAAATTTCATCTATTGCAGCAATTGGAAATTATTCTCCTAACTATAAATTTAATTATGCAATTTATTTGCTACGGCAACAATGAATAAAATCACAATTTCAATTTTCACCATAAAAAAATACTACCGAAAAATAAAATATTGGAAACTAAGAAATTCTAGCACACACACAAGAATTGTGACACATTATTTTTGGACAATTGTCCCTAGAAAAACCCAATGTGGGAAAATCAGTGCAGCAGTTGAGGGTTTTATTATTTATGCAGCAGCAGAAATTTTGAGTACAATAAAATGATGCCAAACTGGCATTTCTATCTGAGAAAAATACTGGCAAAAATATCTAAGGGAATTTACCCTCCTCCTCAAGCAATCCCGCAACAAACTGAGCCTCAGAACTGGCTTTGGAACCCTCTGCATCAGCCTTCTACGTTGCTTCTGCACAGGCCCCACTCGTACTACCCAAAAACTGCCTCTGATGTGACATCTAGCCTATTGTTGCCACTAGAAGTGATTCTTCCAGCCTCCTAGAAATTTTCCCGGCCTCTGGAAAATAAATCGACCCTCCTTCTGGCTTAATCGAACTGCCTATCTTGAGGCACTACGCAGTCCCTGCACTGCCTCCTGAGGAATATTTTCGACCTTCTATTTTTACTCTTCCGGAGTTGGAGACTCCTCCGGAAATCTACTACTTTGCCCCTCTACCACCTGCAACTCGACCTCTGACTCGATTTCTCTTGCTGAATCACCTGCACTAGAAAATCAAACTATCTAGATCACTAAGTATCTGCACTGGTGTATTCTCCATCTACCCATCAACTTCTTATAATCCTCTATTGGAGCACCAACGACTAAGATTAGATCTTAATCAAGGTCCCAGATTAATCTTTTGTCGATCCGTGTGAGTTTTTAGAATATTCTCACCTTGACTTAATTAATTTTGAATAAGCAACCAATTTTCCCAAGTTTAGACTTAGGAAACATTAAAAAATAGGTTAATAATCTAATTAAGTCATCTCTAGGTGGAATTTCCAGAAATGATTTATGGGTTATGGAGATCTCATATTTTCTAGTCTCTCCACCAAGTTTTGTGACTAGAACACATCTGATGCTACAAAAACTAACACTCTCTCTTAGCGAGGACGGTGTTCTAGTGCTGCACATCCTACCACAACACTTTTTCTATGTATCATCTTCTGTCACACTGTTGATGTTTGGTTGTTGCTACCCATTAACTTCTGCGCAACTCTAAGGTTGCATCTGTGTTGTTGTTGACACTATCATGTTGTTGCCAACCCTGCATTTGCACTGCAACTTCCTCTCATCTGTTGTTGCAACTACAACTACTACAACTGAGAAGCATCCGAAATAATTTGTCCCTGCTACTGAAATGGGTTCTCCACCATACCCATTTGTTTTCTAAAATAGATAAACTTAGCTCTCCCTAGAGATTTCGTGAGTATATCTACAATATTCTCTTCTGTGGGAACATACTATAGCTGGACTGCTCCATGTTGCACACAATCTCTGATGAAATGACACTTGATATCTATGTGTTTCGACCTGTCATGAAACACAGGATTCTCAAAGAGCTTGATGCAACTTTGATTATCACAGTAGACACCATACTTTGCCTAAACAAGCTTACCAGTAGCTTCCGAAGCCATATAGCTCCACACGTAGCTATGCTTGCTACCATATACTCTGCTTCTGCAGAGCTCAGTGCCACTGACTTCTACTTCCTACTACACCAAGAAACCATTTCTGATCCAACACTGAAGTAGTGCCCAAAGGTACTTTTCCTATCCACTGAACTGTCTGCCTAATCTTCATCTATGAACCCACATAGTCTGACGTCATCCCCTCGGGTATATCTCAACCCATACTCGATTGTGTCACGCACATACCTCAAAATATGCCTCGTTGTTGCCCAATGTACCCTCTTCGGTTCTACCATAAACTAACTGAGGGTATTGACTACAAAGCAGATATTTGGCCTAGTGTTGACCAGATACATGAGAGAACCGATAAGCTGTCTATACAAGGTGGGGTCAACATCTTTGTCATCTGATGCATCTATCTTCTTCTAGTTGGTGATCATGGGTGTAGACATGGGTCTACAATCCTGCATTCTGAACCTCTTCAAAATATCTGTAGCGTATCTTCCCTGCCCAAGGAAGATCTCCCCGTCCTTCTGCCACACTTCCAATCCTAGGAAATAGTGCATCAACCCCAAATCCTTCATATCAAACTCTGTTGTCAGGTTCCTCTTGCAATCCTCTATGAGCCCTGATGATCCTATCAAGAAGAGATCATCCACATACAATACTAGGATGAGTGGCTCACCCTCTACCATCAAATAGTAAAGGTTGGAATCTGTCACTCTTGACAAATCCCATTTGCTACAAGTAGTTGTCAATCCGACCATACCATGCCCTAGGAGCCTGCTTGAGCCCATATAGAGCTTTCTTCAATCTGCACACGAGTGCGCCTCTCATGAGTCTTGAAGCCCTCTAGCTGTTCTATGTACACCTCTTCCTCTATCACCCCGTTCAAGAATGTTGTCTTGACATCCATCTGGTGAATCTGCCATCCCATATGAGCTGCTAGGGATATAACTAACCAAATAGAAGTGTATCTAGCAACTGGGGCAAAGGTCTCCTCATAATCTATCCCTTCTTTTTGTGCATACCCCTTTGCCACAAACCTAGCCTTGTACTTCTCCACGCTATCATTTGCAACATACTTGATCTTGTAGATCCATCAAGAACCTACAACTGACATGTCCTCAAGCCTCGGCACTACCTCCCAAACATTGTTCATCATGATAGAGTTGTATTCTTCTACCATGGCATCTACCCACACCTGATGTTGTGCGGCTTCCTGAAAGCTGGAAGGTTCTGCAACTTGAGCTACCAATGCTTGATATCTGTCAGGTTGTCTGTGCTCTCTCTTGTTTGTCCTAGGCGCGCCAATAAACTCCTTTGCATCTCTCAATGTCTAAGGTTCAACCAGCTCCTCCTCATCCTGACTCTGTTGCTTTATCTCCTGAAATCTCAATGGATTCTCGGCTTCTGAGGAAATTCTAGAACTGGTTACTGTATTGGATCCCTATGATTGTCTCATTGCTGGTTCCACTGGTTGCCCCTGCTGCTGGACAAATGGAGCTTCCGCTGGCTTATTTTGATCCCCTGCAAGCATCTCACGAGATCTCTTGAAAGCTCGATCTTCCATGAACTTTACGTCCCGTCTCACTACAATATTCCTATTGCTAGGAATGTAGATCTTGTATGCCTTGGAGGTCTCACTATACCCAACGAGAAACCCCTTCTCTGCAGTCTGATCCAGTTTGGTGCGCTTCTCATCTAGCACGTGGCAATAAGCAAAACAGCCAAAGATTTTGAAGTGACTAACCTCAGGCTTCTTCCCTATGAAGACCCCTTCTGGTGTTTTCTTCCCCAATGCTCTATGAGGAGTCCTATACTGGATATATATTGTCGTGTTACATGCCTCTGCCCATAGAAAAATGGGAAAATCTTGGTCATATAACATTTCTTTTGCAACCCCAATTATGGTTCTTTTTTTCCGCTCCGCGACCCCATTCTGTTGTGGAAAATACGAAGTTGTCCACTCTCTTATTATGTCTTCCTTTGCACAAAAATCTGTGAAGTCTTTATCAATATACTCTCCACCACTATCTTCGTGAAGCACCTTGATCTTCTTTCCTGTCGTATTCTCCACGAGAGCCTTAAACTCCCTAAAACGATCGAAGACCTCATCCTTGGTCTTCAAAAAGTAGATCTAGTTTTTTCTGGAATGGTCATCAATAAAAATGACAAAGTATTTGGCACCACTGAGAGCTCCAGTGGACATCGGGCCACAAATATCTGAATGTATAAGTCCTAACACTCCATCTGCTCTGTTGTCACTTCTTGGGAATGTTACCTTAGCATACTTCCCAAGTACGCATCCTCTGCACACATCATCATGTTCTGTCCCAAGTTTTGGAACCACTGTTACTATTTCCCTGAGCATCTTGAGTACTCCGTGGTGTAGGTGTCCCATTCTTCTATGCCATAACTCATTCAGTTCCTTCCCACTGCTAATGTCATTGTCTATTAATGCCATTGGAGAGTCGAGCTGCAACCTGTATAATCTATTGCTTTGAACTCCAATCTGTCTTACCTTGTTCCAACTTAAGTGTTTGACAAACACTTTCTTCCCTACGAAATGGATATCATATCCTTTATCTTGTAAGTGGGTTACTGAAATCAGTTCATACCCAATCCTGGCACATGCAATACATTTGTAGCATTGGTGCTTGCTCCTGACTCCCTCTAAAAATCAATGGTACCTCTCCCTATTGGAGCACACTTCGTTTTGTTCCCCATTGTAATCTGGAAGTCCAGTTGCTCCTTGTTGTAGCTAGAGAAATATTCTCTAACCCCTGTCATGTGACCTGATGCTCTACTGTCTATATACCAGAGACCCTATGAAGCTGATCCTAGCAGGAAAGCAAATTCGTCCTCCAACCTGGAAGACAAATCTAAGGCCCCTGAATGTCAATTATGTCCATGGTCATAGAAAGGACAATTATGTGCGCTTCTTGCACCCGACGCTAATTCCGCAATCAAAAACTACTACAAATCCTCTGCGTCCAATCAGAAATATGCTCAACGAAAATCTGAGTTGTTGTTGCTCTCTCTGATTGCTCAAATCACTATTCTAGGAAATTCGAAATTCTTTTGCCACCTGCAACTAAAAATCGAATTATTCCCAGCAATTCGATTTGCCTATCTCGGTTTTGCATAGCCTCTGCGAATTTCGGCGTGCTGCTCCCACTAAACAATGAAATTCCCTTCTCCGCTTCTAAGCTTCTCGGCTGATCACTCATGCTCTGATACCATGCGAAAATTTCATTTATTGCAGCAACTAGAAATTATTCTCCAAACTGTAAATTTAATTATGCAGTTTATTTTGCTACAACAAACAATGAATAAAATCACAACTGCAATTTTCACCATAAATATATATATATATTGTCGAAAAATAGAATATTGGAAATTAAGAAATTCTAGCACACACACAAGAATTGTGACACCGTTAATTTAGGACAATTGTCCCTGGAAAAACCCAACGTGGGAAAATCGATGTAGCATGGTTTTATTATTTATGCAACAGCGTAAATTTTGAGTACAACAAAATGATGCCAAACTAGCATTTTTATATGAGAAAAACTCTAGCAAAGATATATGAGGGAATTTACTCTTCCCCTCGAGCAATCCCGCAACAAATTGAGCCTCAGAACTGGCTCTAGAACCCTGTGTGTCAACCTTCTGCGTTGCTTTTGCGCAGGCCCCACTCGTACTGCCCAGAAATTGCCTCTGATGTGACGTCTAACCTGTTGCTACCACTGGAGGCAGTGTTGTGAACATCTCGATAACATCCCGATTTTATCTCGAAACCACAATTTTTTGGCCTAGCCGATGTTAGCCGATTTTTAAAGATATTTTTACGGTATCTTAATTTTGTCGATGTTTGCAGATTTTTACCGATATTTTCCCGATTTTTACGATTTTTTTGTTTTCCGGACCCTTGTCAATTTTATGCTAATGCCAATGTTCGCAACATTGACTGGAAGTGATTCTTCCAACCTCCTGGAAATTTTCCTGGCCTCTGGAAGCTGAATCGACCCTCCTTCTGGCTTAATCGAACTGCCTATCTTGAGGCACTGCGCAGTCCCTGCACTACCTCCTAAGGAATATTTTCGACCTTCTCTTTTGACTCTTCTGAAACTGGAGACTCCTCTGGAAATCTGCTACTCTGCCCCTCTGCCACCTGCAACTCGACCTCTGACTCGATTTCTCCTGCTAAATCACTTGCACTGGAAAATCGAACTATCTAGATCACTGAGTATCTGCACTGGTGTATTCTCCATCTACCCATCAACTTCTTCTTATAATCCTCTGTTGGAGCAGCAATGGCCAAGATTAGATCTTAATCAAGGACCCGAATTAATCTTCTATCGATCCATGTGAGTTTCTAGACTATTCTCACCTTGACTTAATTAATTCTGATCAACTAACCAGTTTCCTGAGTTTAGACTTAGGAAACATTAAAAAAAAGGTTAATAATCTAATTAAGTCATCTTTAGGTGGAATTTCCATAAACGATTTTTGGGTTATGGAGATCTCATATATTTTAGCCTCTCCACCAAGTTTTGTGACTAGAACACATCCGATGCTACAAAAACTAACACACTCTTGGTCCACAAAGTCGCTCGCACTTAGAGAAAATTGTTCTTTCTTCGTGATGACTCACTCATTTCACTGATGTCTTCACCTCCTTGCTAGGCTCCCTTTATAATCTTCATTAAGTCTAAATCTCTAACCCCAATCTCCCTTCTAGAACCATCTTAGAGATCAACGGGTTCATATTATTTCTAAGTCACTTAAATAATTAAATTATATATCCTTAAAAAATGATTTAATAGTCTACAACAATTAATTAACCTTTATTATTGTACTTTTCCTAAGTTAGACTTAGGAAAGAAGATATAAATCACTTACTCCACCAAGCAAGCACCTAGAAGAGGCAAATAATGTCTTCCACATGCTAATACACCAAGTCTATGCACAAGACCTTCCAAAGTTATCACTAACTTCAACACTCCCTCCTAGCAAGGAAGGGATTCTCCACCACCCCCAGCTTATCTCGATACTTCACAAACTTCCCTTTCACTAGAGGCTTAGTGAGAACATTTGCCACCTGATCCTCTATAGAAATGTACTGCAATCTCACAGCACCTCTCTGGACCTTATCTCTAATGAATTGATATTTGATCTCAATATGTTTGGACCGATCATAAAACACAGGATTCTTAGAGAGCTTAATGCAACTCTGATTATCACAGTGAATCATTGTTGGCCCCATTTGCAAATAATCCTGCAAGCATCTTACAAAGCCACACTGCCTCAAAACTCACCATACTCGCTGCCATGTACTCTGCCTCTGCTGAACTGAGTGCCACTAACTGTTGCTTCTTGCTGAACCATGATATCGTCATTGATTCCAAGCAGAAACAACATCCAGATGTGGATTTTCTATCCACCACACTCCCTACCCAATTAGAATATGTGTACCCCTGCAACTCCACTCCTCCAGATCTAACATATCCCAGTCCAAAGTCTACTGTACAACACAAGTATCTCAACACATGCTTCGTTGCCACCCAATGAACCTATCTCAGCTCCATCATGAACTAGTTGAGTGTGTTCATAGCAAAACATATATTTGGCTTAGTGTTGACCAGATACATCAAGGAACCTATCAACTGCCTATAGAGTGCGAGATATACTAATTCACCCTTAGAATCACCGAGCTTCTTCAGGTTAGTGATTATTGGTGTAGACATAGGCTTGCAATCCTCCATCCTAAACCTCCTCAAGATCTCAACTACATACTTTCCCTACCCAAGGAAAATCTCTCCTAACTACTGCCACACCTCCAATCCAAAAAGTAGTGCATTAAGTTGATGTCCTTCATGTTGAACTCTGAAGCAAGGTCCTCCTTGCACATCCCTATGAGCTTCTTTGATCCTGTCAAGAAGAGATCGTCCACATACAATACCAAGATAAGTAGTTCATCCTCAACAAGCACAAAGTACAAGTTGGGATCTGCCTCACTCTTGGTGAAGCCCAAACCAAGAAGATATCCATCAATCCTAGCATACCATGCGCGTGGAGCCTGCTTCAACCCATAAAGGGCCTTCTTCAACCTGCATACATGGGAATCTCTCCCATACACCTCAAAACCCTAAGGCTGCTCAATATACACCTCCTCCTTAATCACCCCGTTGAGGAAAGTAGTCTTCACATCCATCTGATGTATCCTCCACCCCATCTCTAAAGCAATGGACATAACTGCTCTAATGGATGTATATTTGGCGACATGTGTGAATGTCTCCTTGTAATCCACTCCCTCTTTCGGGGCTAGCCCTCTCGCCATGAACCTTGCTTTATACTTCTCGATACTGCCATCGATGTTGAATGGTGTTGTCATTAATGCCAACATCTATTCTTGAACACTCTTAATATTTGTCTAGATTGCATCAATTGAAGCTCCAATGTTCAAGAAGCCTCACACTTATTGATGACTCTGAGGATGAAGATCAATGGGTTTGCTCGTAAGGTCATCATCATTGGATGCTCCTTCTCAAGCCAATTCCAATGGTATATGGCACGCTTCGTGGCCCCTCACGACTACGGAGAAATGCTCGATTAAAGATTGGAATCCCATTAAGTAGCCATAGATCCCCAAGGGAGATGCTACAAGCAAATTTGACTATCCAAGGAAAATTAAGTTAAATGAGCTTCTCCTATTCTAAGTCAAAGTCAAAAGGGAGGAAGATTTCTTCATAAATTATTTATCAAAATTCAAATTTAAGTGGTCCTAATGTTTTGCGGGTTTTTGGCTACAAAATCCAAAATCTCAATTTCAATTTGAAAATTAATTGAAGTCGGCCTCCAACGTTTTTGGCTCCAACGAAATTGAAAATTTGAATTTTCTTTTCCCTCTAATTAAAGGTCGGCCAGCTCTTCTCAACCTCTATAAAAAGGCACTCGGACCCTTCAAGTGAAGCACAATTCCATGCAGATCTTTTAAGAACCTCTCTCTAATATTTCAGCCTATGTTTGCAAGGCATATCTAAGCAAGAGTTGAAATATTTGAAGTCTTTCTGGGTTGTTTCTTTTCTGTTTATCCTTGAAAAGGGTTTTGTTGGGTTCTACATATCTGTGTGGTTATTTTGTCCACCTCTTCAAGCATATCATTGAGAATGGTTAATTTTTCTTAGGCCATCTCGGCCCTTATTCTGAAGAACATCAATATCATCTAAGGAAGGTTTGTTGACTGTGGGAAGTTTCAGTATTTTGGGCAGTCTATATCTTACACTTCATGGCAAGCATCCTTTACTAGTCACACAAGAACTGAAGCAAGACCAAGTTTGTTCATAGAAACGGGGCGGGCTACCAGCATAGAAAATTTCTACACCTCCTTGATAGTTTTGACTATCGCCATCTCATGATGATCTTGTATGATTTACGGTTGAGCCTTGTTAATTTTTAACATGTTCTTTGCTTAGTACAGTTATTTCAATATAAGCCCAATTACCAATCCATTTCTTTTCCTTTTGTAATCACATTAAGCATTATAACTGAAGAAGGAACATAAACCATACATGTAGAAGACAAGCCAAGACAAGAGGATACAAAATTGGCTCAAGCCAGGGAAAAACTCCAAGAAGGGGAAAACCCTTGATCAATTCTTCTTATTATAATTATCGAATGTTCAACAGAGAAAGAGAAAGAGAGTACACTTAAAGTCAAATTGGCTTGCCACTATGTTGATCAATACCACTGTCTAGATGTCAAGGAAATAACCCAATCAATTCTACACTTCTGCCTCTTGATCTAACCAGTGGTCCATAATAGATTATGCAGCCACATAACGGACTTCAAAAACAGCTCAATCCTGGATACATATATGCAGCCACATAACGGACTTCAAAAACAGCTCAATCCTGGATACATATATGCAGCTTCTTTGGCTGAAGATAAGGAACCCAAAGTAGATTGATTATGGACTGAATGAAGATCTGGCTAGGGAATACATCTTCCCTAACCTACAGTAGCAAACTCACGATATTAACCTCGAAACCATTTGATCTTCTTAGCAGTGAAAACGGCTTAGGCCAGGCTAATAGATTAGCCTCTTTTCTGTTGATTTTTGGTAGCATCAAATGTGCTCTAGCCATGAAAATTGGTGGAGAGGTTAAGGCACATGAGATCTCCAAGACCCAAAAATCGCTTGGAGAAATTCCACCCAGATGAAGAGATATTAAAATAATTAATATTTTTAATGGGGTTCCTAAGTATAAACTTAGGAAAACTAAACTATTAATGTGTATTAATATAAAATGGGTGAGAAAGTTCTAAGAGACGAGGATCAAGCCAGATCTAATCTTAGCCGTTGATTAGGGACTTAATCTCGACCGTTGAATCGTCAATAGGAAAAGTATATGAGGAGGCTTGAGAGTCAGTTGGAGATACACCAAGAGAGATCAAGAATTCGATTTTATAGGGCAAGGTTTGCTGAGGAAATCGAGTGAGTGATTAGTTGCAGCGAGAGGCTGAAGAATACATATCAGAGAGGCAGCAGAGTGTCGGAAGAGGCAGCACAAAGCCTAGGAGGGTTGACGCAGAGGCAACAAGGGTTGACGCAGAGGTTAAGGAGGCCAGCGCAGAGGACGCAAAGGGCCAAAGAAGCTGATGCAAAGGCTGTAGTGGCTGACACAGAGGACACAGAAAACTTCAGAGGCTGCGCTGAGGTGATTCAGTGGGACAGACTAAGAGTTGATTGGCTGACGCAGAGCTAGAGAGGGTGACGCAGTTCCGAAGAGGGTGACGTAGTTCCAGAGGAGTGCGTGGAGCATCTTTCGCTGTCCAGCACAAGGAACAACTGGAGTCACTGTGGGATTGTTCATGCGGTTGATGATCAGTCGGAATATCCGTCTCCGAATAGAGGTATTATTGCCAAGGATATTCTTTGAAGGGTGAGCCATTTCTGGCACCCTAGTTGTATTCAGAAATCTGCTTAATAATAAAACCCTCATATATGTTGCACTGGTTTTCCCGCATTGGGTTTTTCCAGGGACGATTGTCCAAAAATAACGGTGTCCCTTGTGTTGTCTCAATTTATTTCAGTTGTTGATCTGTATATTTGTGAAGGTTGCAATTGTGTTTATTTCGATGTTTATATTATTAAATAACTTGTTAATGTAAAGAACAAGTAGGAGATAATAAACCAAATATTGCAGTAGGGGTTTCTGAATTGTTAGATTCAGAAATTTTCACATTTTCTTCCATTCAACTGAGGTTTGAACCTGCCATACTCCATAGAAGGTCTAAGGCCAACAAGGAAAGATGAATACTGTCCAAAACAGCCTTAAATACCCATCGATCTAGTTCAGACATGCTTCCAAATGTCTCGGTCTTCTGCTTGAGATTCTCGGCCTGATGTAGGGAAGGGTTTTCTTGTTCCAAATAAAACTAACCTAGACTTACCCTGAAGCCCTACAGCCTACTCAATAGAAGATTCTTGGCCTTGTGACAGAAGAGAAAGCCCAAAACAAAATGCTCCTTCGTCCTCCTTTTGAGATCGGCTAACTTAGACATGGTTTTGAACTTTTGATGTGTGAAATGAGGTTGGAAGCACCTCTATATATACTAGTCGATGGGGTTGAAGGGACGTGACTATTGGGATTGATGAGCCGACATATAGGTGAGGTTGACCTTGATAATTTACATGTGAAAGAACATAAATTCAAAAACCCATTTCTCCTTTTCCAAATTTGACAATCTTTAGTTCGATTTTGGTCCTCCCGAAAAGAGGAATTCAATGCCATACTTATCTTCTTCAAAAGACTTGCCCAGAGTGGAATTTGGCCCTAGTTGCCAATTTTAACACTCCCTCTCAACTAGGGAGAATTCCACTACCAATCCATTTATTATCATGCCATCCTATCATCATGTACCATCTCTTAATCTCATCTCATCTCTGCTCTACTGAACACTGATATGAATATTGAAGAAGAATCGATTGAGAGTGAGTCACAAGACCTTACCACTCTCCACTGACAAAAATCAATCCAAGGTAGAACCTCAATCAAACTTGGTCCAAAATGATCAAGTGAATTGAACATCATGCATCCTAGACATAGGGAGTATGGCAGTACACAATGCATCCATCGATAGTGCTATGGTCCCTATCCACTTTTCCCAACTCATTGGCCAGATGAGAGGTACTTCCCATGTGTCCCGGACTACATGGGTAGGATGATGCAGAAACACTAGCAGGGAAAGAATATATCACATCTTGCTCACAACCACACGTAGGGAAAGGAGAAACCACATCCTACAAACACATGTCATAACCACATGTAGGGAAAGGAGAAACCACATCCTACAAACATGTCACAACCACACATAGGGAAAGGATAAACCACATCCTACACGCATGCAAACCACCAAGAGTAGGGAAAGGATGAACCACATCCTACATGCATGCCAACCAATCAATCGTAGGAAGGATCCTACTCGTGGGGAAAGGATGAACCACGTCCCACCGACATGTCAACCATCAATCATAGGGAATGAGCATCCTACATGTGGGGAAAGGGTGAACCATGTCCCACCGACATGTCCACATGTAGATGCTTGAATGCATCTCTCACTGGGGTATCCGCAGGAGAAGGTGAACCACTCATCCTATGCATATGTCATCATCAGTACAGGAAGGTGAACCACTCACCCTACATACATGTGTCCGCAATTGTAGGGGAAAGTGAACCACTCACCCTACACACATGTCAACCACTATGAGGTATCACAAGGGAAGGTGAACAACTCACCCTGTACACAGAGCATCAATTAGGGGAAGGTGGACCACTCACCCTATGGTCGCTCAAAGCTCAATAAGTACCCCAAGCCTTCAGGAGCTCCCAGAGCTCAATGTTGCATCTTAACAAAAGATCTCTTCATATAGGGGATAAAGCCAGGCTTCTTTCTGAAAATTAATGATATTGCTGACCAAATCGTCAATGGAAGCCTCAATAGCTCCACTCAACAGACTTATTAGCAAAGATCTTTAGCAGCACTCAGCAATCCTCTGTTTCTTACATATCTATTGGAGAAAAATATTTAATTGTTCTTACTCCCTCTTACTCAAGGAGACCACAAACCCAAGCTTGTCTTTCCATAGTGCAAAGTGTTCATCTGGCAGCCTGCTTATCATGAAATCCATCCACTTTGTAGATAAGCCACAATTCTGGCAGTGCTCTTCCATAAACAGAATGTCCTTGCTATACTTGCAAGGAAGATTCAACAGACAACTCCCTTTGAGACTAATATTAAATCATTAGTTTCTTATTTTCTTCAAATCCCGAAGGGTAGCTTCAAGGGAGCTTCATCCTTAGATATACACATTAGAAATTAAACAATGCATGAGAGGATCCTATTATGGTCCTATTCTTTTGAGGTAAGAAATCAGGGAGTCTTCAAACCTTTCTCAAGATCTGGGCTTTTGCCTTTTCTTCAAGAATCATTCCAATCCTGATGTTCTAGACAGAGATTTAGTCAATTATCCGGGCTATGTTGTAACATCTGAGTACTAAAATGGATTCAGTGTAAACTTTGCTTGCTGTAAGTTATAGTAAAACATCCTTGGACTTATCACAGACCAGTTTTAATATGTAGATCCTCAGCAAGGCACATTTTCAATGAGGCACAGCATGCTGATTACAACTATAGCATATTCTACATCTAGTAAAGGGTCTTGGTGAGCTAATGTATTCATACCCTTATTCTAGATAACATCATTGTCCAGACTCCAACTATTAACTGATCATATCTTCACCTATAACCATAGTTCCTATAAATAATCTCAGCAGTGTAGATTCCAGTTTTCTGTAGCATTTCGATAATGACCGGTAACTATAGTTATTCTCAAAATAACCTCAGATGGCATACTATAACATAGGATGGCACATTCTACAGTGAAACATCTGTAGCTCTTGAGATCATCAACCAGTTGATGTAGTCTTTGGATCATTTAAACCAATGCAGACAGGCCTTAGCTGAGTATAATATAAATTAACTTTTGTAACAATTTGGATTTTGAATGGTGTTTCAACATGTCTCCTTAGCAGAGATCTAGGTATAAATGTCATAAGAGATTAAGCAACACTCTTTTCAAGGTCATCTTCACCGAAGTCCTTTCTTTGCTGAGGCTTGATCTTTCTACAAAAGACAACAGGTCAAATCAAAGCACCAACTCCCTCTTGGTCAGTTGATACTGCATAAGATACAAAGGATCTCGGCCTTTGCAACACAGATCTGTACTTCTGAATCACAGTAATCAACAACAAAAAAGGATTATATACCTTTAAGACTGCTTCTTTAATGATGCTACTGTAGGGCTCCAAGGTAAGTCACTGTTGAGGGAGTTCAAAACTGAAAGAGGATAAATGTTGATGTGAAATGTCAAATGTCCTTGATGCCTGTAGATTTCCTCCATTCCAATGTAACAAAAAGTTTTAATATAGATATTGCCATTGCAAATAATGATTCCCCAGGTCAGCTTAATTGATTCAAGTTGAGAGTATACATATATGTGTTGATCACGATAATGCTGGAGGTATTTATCATGGATCCAGCTACTCATACTGTCTCAGGTCAGCGAATATTCTAATGCTGCGGTCCAAGACTGATAGCAAGGAGATTAGCTTTCTTAAAAACCACTCATGAGATGATAGATCTAATGATCATATAGGAGTCTCGGCTCCTTCTTTTTCTGGGTTATGATCAGACTTTTGGAGAGAATTTTGGCCCTTACGATCAGGTAACATTCATGCTAAAAAATATCCTTTCTATGACAAGGATGATTTTAAATCAGGGTTTCAATTCTCTTGGAGACTGTTCTTTTCTAAGAACAAAATAATTTCCTTTCTTCTAAGATGCTGATAGAAAGGTCATGTATGCCATACAACTCTAGGACAGTTCCTTCATAAAACTTAGGTGTACATACCAGAGTAGCTCAGAGAAACAAAACAAAACAAAAAAACAGATATTTGTGCCTTTTCGATACTTCATTATAGTGACAAATTGAGCCTTGAAAATGATGCATATTAAAGTCAACGACTGATGTCACTTCACTGGGATCAACAAGAGTTCTTCTCTTTTGATTTGGTCACAACTTTGATTGTGAACAAGTCTCATTATCAGAATTTCCATACAAGACTGTTTGTCACAATACCATAATTGCCTCTGGGTGCCATACATATATCAACACTTCTTCTAATGCTGACTACATGTATGAATATTACACTGCCTACAAATATGATGCCATACCAATAGTATTCTATACTGTAGAGGGACAAGAAACCACACGTACTGCAGAGGCCATGTCAATATATATAGTACAATAATGGCTTAGAGTATCTATAACATGCTAACAATGTGGATCAACTTTACTCGGTTGAGATGATTGCCATGACTTAAATACATATGGTCCAGTCATATTTACATACCTTCATATTTTTGTGCCAATGTGCAGAGGATTTGAAATTACAGATGTGATGAGCCAAAAGAGATGAGATGGGTGCAGAACCATACAAGGTGCCAAACAGTGACAAGATGTGCAAGACCATACATCTGAGATGTAAGCATTTTCGGAGGCATTTTGCCAACTGTATGATGCCACATAACACATGGATATTGTGTTGAGATAGAGATGCAAAGTGAGAGCAAGACCCCTGGCATGTAAGCATAGCAAAAATTTTGTGACAATGAGATCTATTCCATGCGAAATTACAGTAATAACAGTACAAGTTTTCTGGAAAATTTTAGAGTTATTAGAATCATGTGAAGTGCCTCAGATCAAAACATCTCTTGCGCTATCTTACTCCAGCTATATTCCTAATGATCAAGTTATCCAAAACAAGTACTGTAACTCTTCAAACAAGGTATCACAGTGGCTAGGCCCTATCTTCTGCACAGACGTGTCTCCAAACTCAGCCAGAAATAAAGAGAATTAGTCATGCTTTTACATGTTAAACATAGCTTGATTTAATGCCACAAGGAGCTTGATCCTGGATATGCTTCTGCCTTTTGATGAAGCCTTGAATTTTGAAGAGAAAGGAGGCCATGGAGACTTATCAACGAGCTTCTTAGTGATTGCATTCCTTCTTGCTTGGGCTTGTCCTCACCTCAGCTCTGATACCATGTTAATTTTTAACATGTTCTTTGCTTAGGACAGTTATCTCAACATTAGCCCAATTACCAATCCATTTATTTTCCTTTTGTAATCACATTAACCATTATAACTGAAGAAAGAACATAAACCATACATGTAGAAGACAAGCCAAGACAAGAGGACACAAAATTGGTTCAAGCCAGGGAAAAACCCCAAGAAGGGGAAAACCCTTGATCAATTCTTATTATAATTATCGAATGTTCAGCAAAGAAAGAGAAAGAGAGTACACTTAAAGTCAAATTGACTTGCCAATATGTTGATCAATAACACTTAAAGTCAAATTGACTTGCCAATATTCTGCTACCATATACATTTTCCAAACTATAGTTCACCCCTCTTCAACATTGGATTGAGTTAGAATGTACTGAAACAAGCTATCCTATTTCAGACTTTTGTATTGGCTAGCATCTAAGTTACCGGATCCGGCACAGGGGGGTCTAGGATCCGATCTGGATCCACTTGGATCCATGCAGGAAACGGCCACGTGGCGGATTGCAATTTGCTGGAAACAGATCCTGCATAGGATCCCGTGTTGAGGAAACGGATCCCACAAGGAAATCTGACCCTGCCACGGATTTCAACCTAATTGCAATGCGATTTTTAGATTTTAGGTTTCGTTTGGTGGTTAATATGATGAAGTGGTCCCTGCTTGCATTATTCCACGAGTTTGTCGGCCACACCCTGCTCAATTTCAGTGTTTTAGTCTTCATATTTATAATATATCTAATGATTTCAGTTCTAAATGTTGTGATTTATAAATAGATTTGATTTATAAATTTAACAAATATTATTATATTTTTTGTACTTGACGTATCCTTGCCGTATCCGGATCCTTGATTTTCAAAAATCTAGCAGATCTGGATCCGGATCCGTATCCAAATCCTGGTAACTTAGGCTAGCATGTATGTAATGTAAATTTATTTTGCAACCATGATGTACTTGAAATTCCAGAATATATAGGCCTTATTTTCAATGTAAACTTTGTTTTGGATCGTCACCAAATACAAGAGTAGATTTCATGGGTTTGAAATGATGCTTGGATGGTTGCATTGGCTATTGGACTTCACTTACCCTCTTTTTGCATCCTAAGTTAGAGTAGCCTAAGATGAATAAGCTCAACACAGGTAAGCATTAGTTTACTATAATTTTTGGAGGAGGACTATGGTTATATTTAAGCATTAACATTTGTGCACACATGTTGTGGTTGATCTAATTGCTCAATTGTTAAATTAATCTAGGCAATATTATCTTTAGGAAGTCCCCTTTGAGTTGGAGAGGAGGCAACCAGAAGTGTGAGAAAGTGCTATTGTGGTGACAGTGGGTAGCCTTCCATAGTTTACAAAAACAGCCCCTTCATGCTTCGAACTTTACATCATTTTGGAGTGCTAGATTATGTTGTAACAGGTGGCATTAAAGAAAAGTCCATAGTAGTGTCAAAAGTCAGATGATACGAGACAAAATCACGTATTCTATACTGTTTATGCCCACCATATATGACAGTTCCAGGCTTCCAGCACACCAGACTTCTCATCATCAATTACAATCAATGAAGTATAATCAATTTGATTCTCTTATGTTGCAAGCTACACTCTGAGAATACTCTTGATGCTTAAAGATTTCAATACACCTGAATTAAAAAAACTTTTCTGGAAATTGCACTGTATAAAACTACAGATAAGACCTTTCATTCACCACTCATAGAGACAACAAATGATTTGCTCAATTACTTGTAAAACTATAGTTCTTGTCCAAAAAATGTAAATGAAGCACAAGGGAAAGCCAATGAGACATACAACCCAAGGAGTTCGCCGGTGTCCACTCAACACCTTTAAGCAAGTCC
Organism: Pinus tabuliformis; assembly: GCA_031772625.1. Taxonomy (NCBI): domain Eukaryota; kingdom Viridiplantae; phylum Streptophyta; class Pinopsida; order Pinales; family Pinaceae; genus Pinus; species Pinus tabuliformis. The sequence continues at coordinate 668,985,885 of CM062817.1, forward strand.
CAGTCTCATAACATATTATTTTCACCGTGTGATCACCACTGTAAACAGGAAACCATGTTCAAGTACTACAATAGTCTCGACCAAGGCAAACAAGAAACTTTTATATGAAACTTTTAAAGGAATAGATCTCACTGTGTAGAGGCAAGGATGCTTCCATCAGGGCTGAAAGCAGCAGCAATGGTAGACCTGGGAGGTGGTACTAAAGGGCAGTACTTAGCAGAATAATGCTTCAATGATTCTTCTTCCAACCTGAAATAAATAAAAAACAGCAATATGAATTAAAAAACCAATCTGGAAACTATTCTCAGTCACTGCAGTGATACCATACAAGATAATTGTAGAAATCGTAACTTTATGACTTCCTAGCTGCGAATTGAAAATAGGCCAAGTATAACGCTACACAATGGTTTGTAAAATCTCCTCAAACAGGTGGCAAACTTTTAGAAACAAACAGATTGAAAATCACAAATTTCCATCTTCAAGACACACACCAATGATAATTAAAATATCACCAAATTAAAATTCTGCTCTCAAGTCTGTGGGATTTAAGGTACTTTGGCATCTGTGATGTTGTTGGAGGACCTACTTCTCAGGATAATTCCTCAATCAAAACTCAAAGGATCTGGTATATGGGCATGGTGGGGAAAGGCACAAAATCCAAGGAAGATGACTTTGCTGAAGACTTACATGGGATTTGTAACTGATGACTACCTTTCACACTGCATGGTGGCCTTGTCCACCCAATTGAATCATTTAGAAGAGTAAAGGACCCAACAAGGGTAAGGGGAAGAGTGAGAAGCCAAACTTGCGGCCAAAAAAGGACTTAAGTAAAATCAAGTGCTTTATTTCTCATAAGCACAGTAATTATGCATCACAAAATCTGAATAACAAGAAGAGTAAAGGGAAGCAGCAGTGAAAGCATGTAGCAGCTTCTGCAGAAACTCAAATGAGAGAGTTTACTGCCAAGTTCGAGAAGGATCTCTCGATGGTATCTTGCCTTTCCACCAACACAATACCTAGGAATGTGTGGTATGTGGACAGTGGGGCTTCTCCTTGCATATATGTCTGTTTCCGCATATATATATGGCTCAGCTATCCTGATGGCCTTTGCTCCTGTCTCTTCATGAATCTGCTCTGCATCCCCTTGGCTTCATGTCATCCTCTAGTATCCAGAATATTGCCATATTGACATCAATGACAACCTAGTTCAACAATCTCCCCCTTTGTTATTGATGGCAATATTCTTCTTCTCTCCCCCTTTGACATCAATGGCAAAGGAGTGCTCTGGGACTCCCCCTATCAAACTGCTTCTGTTCTTCATGAATGGTAGATCTTCATGGGTCTGTGACTCCCCCTGTCATAGTGCTCTTCTTCTTCAAGATAGAAGGATTGATGCTTTATCATCTTCATGTCTCAGAACTGCTTTATCATGGCTTCAACAATGCTTCAGGATGCTCTACTTTAATGCTTTCATTCAGATTGCAAATGGCCATACACAGGTGTCCAAGTCCAGGCTTTCATGCTCAATCCATATTGATGTCTCCATAGGCAGAATTGAGAGACCTTCATAGTTCGAATCAAGAGAGAAACTGCTACTGAGATTGTCTTTCTTCAGATCTGAGTTTATTTGTGTCTTTGTGCTTCCCCTTAAGTTACTGCCATCTAGTATTCAATCATCATTGCATTTAGACAAAAATGTGAGGAGTTGTGCCTTGCTGTTGCTATATTCCTTAAGTGATCTGTATCAGTTTCAGTTATGCTTGACTACACAACATTCTCCTTCCTATGAGCCATCTTTTCCTTGCGTTCTTGTACATATCTCTGCAGATTCAACTATCCAATCTGTGACTGCCTTTTGAATACAATTGCTGATCTGCATCCTTTTACAGTGCTTCAGTTTGTTATATGCTGCTAGCTGCTCTTACTTCAAACTCCATTCCAGATGTATCTATTTGTTTGAAGACTGCCTCTATCAGTGTCCAGAATTTATCTGTTCTCACATTAAATTCTTGAGTTAAGACATAAACTTCCGTGATAATAGCACCATGGTTGTTTGCCCTATTTCTTTAACAACAGTCCAAAGAATGGTTACAGGATCATATGCTTCAATGGAATGCTCCTGAGACATGATCTTCATCAAAGAATGACTGTTAATATAGCTCAATAAGGATTTCATAGGGACCCTTTCACTAATAGCTTCAGCAATAATGAACAAGAATTACATGCTCCCCCTAACTGTATGCATCACCTCTTTTGGGCAGAGTCTTCTCATAAAATGCTTAGATTGGCTAGAGAGCTTAAGGGACTTTCGGACTGTATTTCCTTCCTTCTCCATACTTGTGTAACTTTCTTCTTTTGCATGGTTCTAGCTTGTGTAAGAGCCCATGTTAATTTACAATCACGTGCCATGTGACCAATGTTATGACACTTGAAGCATTCTACATTGTTCATGAATAAGAACTCATGATTTCTTCCTGTAAAATTGTTTCTTGGAGGTTGTCGGAGGCTATAACATCTATCTCTATGAGATGGTTGGGGACCACAACATCTATCTTTATGATATACTTTACAGTCTTTTGCCATATGACCAAAGTTTGAACAGGAATAACAATAACCAAAAAATGAACTTTGGTACCTGGGAGATGGAGGTTTCTTTGGTGTACTTCTGAAGCCTTGCTGCCTTGAGATCCTTTGATGATAACCATTGCCTCTCGCATCTTTGTCATCATCTATATTTCTTCTTGGAGCGGGTTTTCTTCTTGGAGCAGGATTTCTTCTTGGAGCAGGATTTGTTCTATTGTAGCCTTGATTTTTCTCCTTGCCTTTGCTGGAACTGGGAGCATCACTATTTCTTTCTAGCTTCTTCACATCTCTTTTGTTTGAAGCATTTTCATTCTTGTTTGAGGATTCACCTACATATCCGAGACCTGATTTATCAGATGGACATCTGTGATAGCTGAGCATGTCATCCAAGGCCTGAGAGCTCTTCATGATTTTGTTCATCCCTTCAACCTTTTTCCTGAGGAGGACAATCTCTTCTTCCAATCTTTCACACTCATTATTCTTCTTTGCAAGTTGTTCCTCAGTTTCTTCCTTGCTACGAGTAGCTTCAGCTGCTACTATTTTAAGGGAGATGATATCTGACTTCATTTTGAAGATTTCTTCATTTTTTGCTTGACTGCACTCCATTCTCTTCTCAGCTCCTTGTGCATGTTTCCTGGCTTCTTGTAATTGAGACTTAAGGGAGGACCTCTACCTTGTACTGACCAATCTCTTCTTCAAGTTTGTTCACGCTCATGTGCCTTAGTTCAAGTTGACCTGACAAGGTATCTTCCCGCTTCTTTGCTTTATGATATTCCTTCTTAAGCTTGGCAAGCTCTTCATCCCTTTCTTGTACTTGAAGCTTGATGAGATCAACTTTCTTCCTTGTTTGATCTTGTCACCAACTGGAGTTATCTTCTTAAGTGCCTCATTTTCTTTTTTCAAATTATTATTCTCTTCCATGACAGTCATAAGTTGAGCAAGGAGTTCTTCTACGAAGTCTTTTTCATTCTCTTCATCTTTTTGGTCTGCTACAGTCTTGATGTCATCATTCTTATTTTCAGCTTCTATGATGGGTTTTGGATTTCCTTCTAGATTCCCATTATCTTCTTGATTGATGTTCATGGTCAATGCTCCTTTTGAGTGAAGGTCATGAAGTTTGTCCCATATACCCTTTGCTAATGAACATTTTTCCTAGATTGTTCTTTACAGAATCAGGTAGCCCATTCAAGATTGCCTTTACTGCTTTTGCATTGTACTCCTTGGATTTTTCATCCATACTGCTATCATCAATCACAGATTTCCAGATTTCAAAGCCTTGAGTCTGTAAGAAATTTCTCATTCTTACTTCCCATATATTAAAGTTCCCATTGAGCCTTGGAGCCTCCTCAAATTCATTGTCTTCTATTTTAGTAGTAGAGGGAGACACATCCTTAGGAGGATTGGAGACTTTCTTCCTTGATCTCGCCATTTGTGTTCTAAGAGTCAACCTTCAAGCTGTTAAGCTTTGAATGAAGGAACTTGGCTCTGATACCAATTGTTGGAAATACTGAGAGGGGGGGTGAATCAGTATTTCTTTTTCCCACTATTGTTTTACCAGTTAAAACATATATATTCAGAACACAATATGAACAGCAAGAATAAATGCTTTTATTAATATAACTGTGCAGTAAAATAAATACAATATATAGATGGTCACAATCGGTTGCCAAGCTCCAACTTGGACTTTGGTGAGGCTCCAACCTCCAGAGCACCAACTCTATTTTCCCAAGACACCAATCTTGGACTTAAGAGCACCAACTCCCAAGGACTTCAATCCTTTCTGCTTTTGAGGCACTAACCCCAAGGACTCCAATCCAATCTCACTTCTGAGGCACCAGCCTCAAGGACTCCCATCCTTCTCACTTTTAAGGCTCCAACCCCAAGGACTCCAATCCTTCTGCTCTCAGAACTCTTCTCTGCTGAGTTCTGTCTATTTACAGCTTCACTGTAGTCTCCAAACTACAGTATCAATGACAACCATGTCTTCTTATGGATGAGTCTTCACAGCTCTGCACACTGCCCACGCATAGTCTCCCAGTAGCCTTTTCTGCTGCTACTGCCTCTATAACCTCCGCTGCTTCTGCAACCTCTACAGCCTCCGCTACTTTTACTACCTCACACTCTGGTTCTTCACCCCCACAGCAGCTCCAACAGTGTTCAAACAGCCGCAGCAGTGTTCACTAGCAAATTCAAACAATGCTCCACCACCTCTGCTTGCTTCTGCTACCTCATATTCTGGTTTGTTTTCAACAAACCATCACCCCATGTAGTACTCTGTTTACTGTTTTTATGCATACCGTCTTTGGTCCATTCGTTTTCCTCTTTCTTGTTGGCTCTTCGGCTTCCTTCC